>CM076578.1:1523212436-1523612325 GCA_034641835.2 Pinus albicaulis | reverse complement strand
GAAAAATAGGTTTAATTTAGGTCTTTGTACTTCTTCCATATTTGTCTTCCCCTCTGAGCTGATGAGGAGGTATTTTGACCTGTAACAGATGCCCCCTAAAGTGTGAGGTCAGAGACGAAGACGATGGCCGAAATACTTTATAATTTGTAGAGAGAGAGAGAGATTGAAAGACTGAGGAAAACCTGAAACAACAACATATGTGAGAAAATATAGTATTTGCCTAGAGTCGGGCATGTCCCATGCTCAGTAGCTTTAAACAACATGATTTCTCTAGAATAGAGATATGAAGAATTTTTCCACCAATAGGCACAATGTGGAAGTGTCTGTCATAACAGGATCAGGCTGAAGAAGCTGTCTCCATAAGCAATATCGCAGCTTGGGGAAGGGAACACAACTTTAATGGTGTAGCCTTTTGCCCCAAGGTCTTGACCGCCGATTCACTTAAACTGCATATTTCTCAACATGTGAATGAGGGAGTTGTCGTTGAACATGTGAGAAATCGTCTGATTACCAGTCAATAATGAAAACTGTTAACAGACGCGAAGGTGGCCACCGATAATGATGATGGTCCCTAAGATGCCCAATACAATCTAGTGAGTGCGAATAAAAGGAGTTGAAGTCGAACACTCGTAGAATCATTCGACCAAGAGCCAATGATGAAGACCCTTGATCAAACACAAGACTACCTGCCACTGATGTCTGCAAGTATCTGGGTACTGATGTGTTTCTGGATCAACTTCCTAGATAAGGTGTTGAAGTCGATAGGAAGTGATATTTTGAGAGGTAGGCACTGAGGAGTCCTACATCAGTCAACAAGAAACGGAAACCAACGATTTTGTTTATGATTTGAGATAAGGAAGAGTGAATGGGAATGTCAGACGACAAATAATTTCTGGCATAATGAACGGTTTGGTTGATAACAGGAGCAGTAGATAGCGAGATCTGCTTGAACAATAGAAGGCACTCTAACAGGGTACTAGGCAGCTGAAGCGTGTTGAACACCAAAGAGTGTGTTAGGATTTTACCGGTGCAGGGACACTGGGAAATGAAGGCTAATACTCATAGATGGTAGGGTTCAGCTAACTGCGAAAGAGTTTTCTGGGAAGTGCCATGTTCAAGAATTTTGCTGCCAAATCGACCTTTTTGAAAATGTAACAGAGGTAATATCCATTTTGTCCAAATTTTTCCCCGTCTGATTAAGTTTAACGAGTCCAGATGAGTAAACTCGGTGAATTTTTCATGTTTAGAGAGTCTGAAAAATGTCAGGAAAGACAACTTTGTGCCCCATCTGATTAGGTTTAACGAGTCCAGATGAGCAAACTCGGTGAATTTTTCATGTTTAGGGAGTCTGAAAAATGTCATAAAAGACGGCTCCATTGGGGTACCTTTGTCATGTCTTGATAACCGGGCACGGCAAAGGGGTAATAGTAAGCCCGAAACAGTTCATTTTCCGTAAGTTAGTCCATCGAATTCGGAAAAGTGAGAAATCTGTGTTCAATGGACATCTACCTCATTTTGTTATGAGTACGAGGAGACGAAGTAAACTCAATCTTCTTTGTGAAATTTTAACGAGTCCACCAAAGAAAAATCGGTACTTCCGTGAAATTTTAACGAGTCACGGGAAGAAAACTCGATACCTCCGTGAAATTTTAACGAGTCACGCGGAGAAAACTCGATTTACTTTTTTTGTTTTAAAGAGCGTTGAAAAAGAGGAAAAGAATGGCTCCTTGTTCTTTGTCTCAGTAGTTTAACGAGTCTGACAAAGGTGACTCGGGATTTTTTCGGTTTTATGAGCAAGAAAAAGATTCCTAAAAAGAATGCTCATTACTTCTCCATAGTTTTTACGAGCCTGAAGAAGAAAACTCTAGGTTTTTCGGATTAACGAGCAAGAAAAGACCATAAAAAGAATGCTCGATGCCAACTTCGTGTAAGTTTAACGAGTCCGAAGAAGAGAACTCGAGGTTTTTCGGATTAACGAGCAAGAAAAATACCATAAAAAGAACGCTCGATAAAACATGAGTGTGTTTGCTCATAAATCTCGATCCCTTATTAGAATCATCAGTACCAAATCTCAAGAGTTGCGACATGTGTACAGCGAGGAATCACGACTTTCCCGACTGACTTAAGAGAGTCATGCCCCATAATTTGCTATAAGAAGGTCAGAAGACATTCATTTTCACTGTTTCGAGTGCTGTGAAGAAGCTCTGGAGTGCAAAAGGGGTGAAAACTTCAGCTGGTGATTACGGTCGATCCGGGCAACAGTTTTCTATTCCGCGAGATCCAGGTAAGAGCTAGAACCTCCTGTTATCATTTAATTTCCAATTTTTTAGTTTTTGCTGGTTCAAAATTAGGAAAATTTGAGGCCCTAGAAAAATATTTGCGCCTAACGCGGGGCAGGAGTACAAAAGCCGCATTAAACGCATAACCCGTGAGGGAACAGCACGTTAGAACGCTCTATTTTGTACTAATGCCCGCGTTAGGCGCAACATGCTTTCTAAGAATTCAATTTTTTCTTTTTTGAAGTGGTTCTGGCAAATTTTAATCGTTTAGAAATGCTTCATTTGCAGGTGTTCAGCTGTTAATCATGAGTATCTGGCGAGAAAGAGAGCATGAGCAGGAAGAACGAGAAATGGTGACGGATGCGGCAAGTTTAATGGCTCTCCGGAGATGCGGATTGCTTAAGTATGCCCGTTTAGAACTGATGAGGGGTCAAGAGGACCTCCTGAGGTGGCTGATCCAGCAGTGGGATGAGAGGCATCATGTCTTTCGGATTGGTGGCAACGAGCTCGCCATCGAAAAAGATGATGTTTACATTTTGACTGGCTTGTCATGTCGTGGGGCGAGGCCCAATTTGACAGGGTCCAGAGCTGACCCTCGTTCCACTACTGACTTGATCCATGCGCACTGCATACGTGGCACCCTGGCCGTGAGTAACCGGATACCTATTGCACAGGTGACTTTGAGACCCTTGAGGTCTATTCTATGGATGATTGTTCGCTTGGCAGGTGCCAAGAGTCAGCATGTGGTGACCAAGGCCCAGATGCTCTTAGCCTTGGATTGTATGCAGCCTCAGGTTTTCGACTGGTGTGACGGTGTAGTCCGTCGGGTCCGAGCAGAGCTTACTACATGCAAGACCTGTACTCAAAGAGAGTTTGGGTACGGTACACTGATTGTTTCTTTCATACTGGAGCGGATACCACTGATGAGGCCCAGGATCCCTACAGCGCCATTGGGTCCACGCGAGCCGAGACAGGCTCGGTGGGCCACTTTGCTTCCACGGACTGGAGAGGGTCCCGTCCGTCACTGTTTTGATGAGGGATTTTTTGATTGGCTGGACTCTCAGATCATCATGATTGAGGATTATCCCTATGCAGGGATGAACTTCACAGGCGATCCTGAGCTAGTCCTGCCCCCTGGCACCCAGTGGGGGCCCGATGGTAAGAAAAAATGATCAGTTGTTTTCAAAGAAGTTTTTGTTTTTAGCTTTTGAATGTTTATGTAATTTTTTTTTTTTTGTTGAAAAGGGGTGAAAATTAAGTTTTGACATGAAACTTTTACTTGCTTGATACAGATGTGGCACCTGTCTGTCCAGCTGGGGCCCCTCGCCATGCACGGCGAGGACTGCAGCTACCCGGGGCTGGCGCACCTATAGAGGAGGCGGAAGCTGGCGACGATGATGATACCCAGATTTTACATGAACTCTCCAGGAACCTGGAGGGTCTAAGTATGGGTATACCATCGCTTCCTATGTGGGAGGTTCCAGTTCGTCTGCAGCAGCATACTGTGGGTGTGCCAGAGAGATACCTGGTTCCTCTGAGGAGGATAGCTAGAGCAGTTGTAAGCTATTATGAGCATCAGGCTTAGCTGTTGGAGTAGATGTATTAGTGTTAGAGCATGGCTTAGTGTAGCCAAATTTAGTAAAACACCCGAAGTTTTGGGAGATTTTTCTTTCTTTTTGATGTTTACTGTGTACTGGACACGACATATATCTATATATATATATATTTTTTGGTGATTTTGTGTTTTTAAATTTTTATGCATTTTTTGATGTGATAAAAATATATGTACTCATGAGTAAATCTTTTACAATAAATGTGACAAATGCCAATCTAACACATAATTTGCCAAAGAATCAGCTAATGCATTAAATTCCCTAGGAACGTGCTCAAATGTGATTGTTTGAAATTGACGTTCTAAAAGTCGCACTCGTAAAAAATAACGTAATAACACAGGGTGGCGGACACGGTAATGATTGTTTAGCTGCATAATGATGAGTTGGGAATCTAACCTGACCACTAAATCGGAGATGTCATGAGATGCCGCTTCCGTGAGGAGTTGGATCACTGACATGTACTCGGCAACATTGTTGGTGGCGTTACCCAGGAAGATCCCCCCGGAACCAAGGAGGTCCGACTCGGGAGTATAGAGAACCCAAGCAGCTGAAGCAATGTGTCTAGTGTGACGACTAGCACCGTCCGCATACCCAACGTATGATAACGAATGTGATGACATCTGTGTGAAAGAAAAAGATTACATGAGAAAAACACTTTAAACCAAACAAATAATCCAAAAGCATCAAAATAAAAATAGGAAAAACTTTTATACATAAAATTACAAAGCATATGCCTAGTGCGAAACTAGGCGAAATACTTCTTTAGATAGAGCCCGTTGCGAGGCTCCTCGAGTGGAATTCCATTACAGTCATGTAGTTCGTAAGCTCCTTTTGAGAGGGCTTTAGTAACGATGTAAGGACCGAGCCACAATGGTTGGAGTGTTCCTGCCCCCAAGAGGTCGTGCTTTTGATCATAAAGTAGAACAAGATCGCCCTCTTGGAAAGAACGAGGCTTGACAGATTTGTCGTATTGAGCTTTAACTCGGCGCTGGTGAGCTTCGAGTGCTAGTGTAGCATCTCGACGAGTTTCATCCAAGTGATCGAGCGAGAGCAAGCGCTCTTCTGTGGCGGTGGTGCCAGGCAGGAGTTCAACGGCTAGTTTAAGTGATGGGATTTCGCACTCAATCGGAAGTACTGCCTCCAGGCCGAAAGCAAGTTGGAAAGGTGTGAAGCCTGTGGCAGTTTTAACTGACGTTCGGTATGCCCATAACGCGGAATACAACTTCCGATGCCATGTGGTTTTATGGTTTCCGACCAATCTACGAATCATGGTTTTGAGGACGCCATTTACGGCTTCCACTTGACCATTAGCTTGAGGATAATAAGACGAGGATTGATCTTGTCGGAAACCTAGCATGGATGTTAATTCGGTCATCATATGATTTTGAAAGTGAGATCCATGATCGGTGACAATCGATAGGGGTACGCCGAACCGATAGATTACCTGATTAAACAGGAAAAGAGCGGCGGTTTCACCGTCAGCCTTAAAAGTGGGAAGGGCTTCTGCCCATTTTGTAAAATAATCGACTGCAACCACGATGTAGTTGTGTCCATTTTCCGAAGCGGGATTGCAGGTGACGAAGTCAATTCCCCATTTAGCAAAAGGACCCATGGAGATAACCGGGTGAAGGGGGGTAGGATGTACGCGCATTTTATTTGTGAAAATTTGACATGGATGGCATTTTTGGATTGCTGCAATGCAATCTTTAAACAAAGTGGGCCACCAGTAACCAGCGCGCAAGATTTTTTGGGCAGTAGCTATGCCTGAAAGATGACCACCACATGCCCCTACATGGCAGTCATTCAAAACGCGTTTTGCCTCATCGATAGTGAGACAACGTCGGAGAATAGTATCAACACCACGACGATATAGTGTATCGTTTAGCACGAGGTAGTGCTTTGCTTGGTGGCGGATACGACGATGGTCATCAGACGTGAGATCTGGGCGAAAGCATTGAGTTTGTAGGTAGACTAAGATGTCTCCATACCAGGGGTCCGAAGAGTCGACCAAGTAGACAGATTCATCAGGGAATGGATCATGAGCTACCTTTGCCGGGTCAATTCTGGGAAGGTCCGATAGTAATTCGGCGAAGACCAGGGATTTATTTGCTTTGGCAGCCGTGAACACCAAATCAAATTGTTGGAGGATGACGATCCATTTGGAATATTTCCCTCCAATAATTTGTCTAGACAAGATATGTCGCATGGGATTCTCCAAAGCAATCACCGTAGTCTGTCGCAGCAATATATAATGTCGGAGCCGGGTGACGGCGAAAACTACCGCCAGAGAGAGTTTCTCCACATGTGAATAACGTAATTCAGGTCCAATGAGACTTTTAGATAAATATTAAATCACATGTTCGCTGTCGTCATCATGTACTTGAACCAAAACCATTCCAAGTGAGGATGGTGATGCTGCCAGATAAAGGAGAAAGTCGCGTGAATAATCGGGGGCACTAAGAAGTGGGGCTGAAACAAGTGCATGTTTTAAAGCATCAAATGACCATTGAGCTTGGTCATCCCACAAGTATAGTGTTCCTTTCTTCAACAATCACATGAATCCTTTCGTCATCTCAGCATAGTTAACGATGAAACGACGCAAAAAGTTTTCCTTCCCCTGCAAGCTTTGGAGTTGAAGGATGGATTGTGGTACCGGCAATTCTACAATTGCTTTGACCTTATCGGGATCAACCCTAATCCCGTGCTTGGAAACAATGAAACCTAACAATCATCCAGACTCGACCATAAATACGCATTTATGAGGATTCAAACGTATATTGTAGAACCTGTACCTAGCAAAAATTTCTCTTAAATGAGCCAGGTGGTCTCGTCGCTTCTTGGAATGAGCCGGGAGGTCATCCAAGTACGCCTGTACAATATGTCGAATGTCATGAAAAGCATAGTCCATAGCCCGCTGAAAAGTTGCTCCAGCATTCTTCAGGCCGAATGGGAGCTTTTTATACGCAAAGATGCCCCAAGGACAGATGAAAGCAGTTTTATGATGGTCGTCTTTTTTTATGGCAATCTGGTTGTATCCCGAGAATCCATCCATGAAGGAAAAAGATTCACATCCGGCACAATCGTCGAGAATTTGATCAATGAACGGCGTAGGATAGTTGTCTTTTGGACAAGCGGCGTTCAGATCACGATAATCGACGCAAACTCGAATAGTGCCTTGTTTTTTATCAACGGGAACCGGATTGGAAACCCATTCAGTTAAGGGAACGGGATAAATGAAGCCAGCGTTTAAAAGTTTTTCTACTTCGACCTTGATAGCGGCTGCTTTGCGCGGGTGGACAGGTCTGAGTCGTTGCCGAATAGGTTTAGCATTGTCGTAAGTCTTAATTTCGTGCTCGACAATAGAAGGATCTATGCCGGGCATTTCGTCGTAAGACCAAGCAAAGACATCGCGGAATTCTTTAAAGAGAGATGTGAAGGCTGCAATTTCCTCAGGGTTGCAGTCAGCTCCAATTTGAATATTTTCCACGATACCTGTCTTGACCGAGATATCAATGAGCAGTGTCTTGGAAATATTGCCCACGTTCCCTTCTGAATCGATAGTGTGGACAGTCGTATAAGAGGAGGGAACTATCTCAGGTTGGTCAAAAGACGGGATTTCAGTTTTTATCGCCTCCGAATCAATCGTCGAAGCGCGATGGTGGAACTCTCCCCAAGGTCGTTCTTCTAATGACATGATCTCTCGAATACCTTCGTCTCTAGGCCAGACTTCATTGAGGAGATCCTTAGAGAGAACCGTGATGGGAGAGAGGGTCGTACCTGTGGTCGAAACCATATCAGTGGAAGGTTCAGATGCGACTTGGATGGCTTGGTAAGCCAACTCAACCGGCGAAAGAGGCATCTGATCTCCATAGGAATCAATATCTGAAGGCGCCGGAATGATCCATGGGTCGATAGAGCCATTCGAGGATGTGGATATCATTGCAACCGTGTTTGGGATCTGAGGCGGCGGTAGAGGAAAACAACCCAGTAGGGAAGATGCCTTCAGAAGACCGGTACCGATACTGACGTAAGAGTCAGGGACACCAACTATTAAGTGTACAAAGCTACTTGGTAAAGTGGAATAATCAGGGGTGCAGAAGGATAGCTGATCGACCGTGACTATTTTCCCATCCAATGGAAATAGGATGAGTCGGAAGACCGAAGACACGATGGCGGTCATAGCATAAGACCAACTGCGACCAAGCAATAGATTATAGTCGAGATGGCGCTCGACGACTTCAACGTCCACGTTTACCATTTTCCCACCCAGAGTGATGGGAAAGCTAGTAAGGTATCCTTTTGGGAGGAAAGTGTGGCCATCGAAAGCTTTAAAGGGGAATCGTTGAGTTGAAATAGGAAAGACAATTCGTAAGCTTGTGACATAACGCGGGTCAAGCACCTTCGTCTATGACGATGCGATGGATGGAGTCTCCCACCGACACAACCTGGAATGCGAGTTGATGCGGGCGAGGCTTAACCTTTGCATATCAAAGATTGCTAGAAAGCATGGAGATCACAGGTCTTTTCCACCAATGGCCCAGCAGGCTTTCCTGTGGACGGGTTTGTAATACTTCAAGTGTGAGACGTAGGCAGCGATTGCTGCGCCGTCTTCTGTCTCTATTGTAGTTTTGGGCTGCACGTGCAGAGGTATTATGAGTCGTGCGTCGAAGTGTCCCTTTGGGGGGACGAATTACAGGTTCAGCAGTAGGCCTTTCGATATACAAATCGTTGGGCGGCGGCGGATTGGAACTAGTTCCAGGTTTCTGAGCATCTATGGTAGGAGTTCCATAAAGCTTGGCACGAGTTTGGAGGTCAATACTCTCGATGCCATAAATGGCAGATGGTCTTTCACCGGAAGGATACGAACCACCATTGCCCCGTTGATGGGGTTGTGGCGGGTTGTCAACCATATGTTGATGTTGCTGTTGTTGATTGGGGAAAGGATTGTGAAGAACGACAGGTGTTCTCCTAGAGTCCTTGTTAGCAATAAAATCGGTGCATTCCTGCAACCGAGGACATTTGTATGTCAAGTGGTCCTCCGCACAGATTTTACAAGGAAATCTCATGGGTTTATCCTTTCCTTTTTCATTAGCATCATTTTTCTTATTGGAGTTATTCTGATTATTCGACTGCTCTTCCGAAGAAGATGTTTTCTTCTTATTCTTCCTATTTTTCCCGTTGGGTTTTTGTGAGGTTTGCATCGAATTTACCTCAGCGGAAGGGAGAGGAGTCGTTTGATGGGGGGCGGTGGCTACCGAAGTAGTCGTGCTCGTGGGAGGAGCTACCGTGGTCACAGCGTGTGCTGTGCAGGAAGTAGTTGCCGAGGTTCGATGAAGCTACTAACGGTTGTGTTTGACCATAGATATGACGCCGCCTTCAGTGAAAGGGTCCTCTGGGAGTTCCGGCTGATAAGGGTCTATGTGATGATCCAGATTAGTCAAAGGAGACTGCTCTTCCGTAGAAGGCCCGGGTTCACCAAGGTTCAATATTTCCTCTAAGGTGAGAGGAGGTAGACCTTGCTGTCGTCTAGACTAAGGGCGTGGGTCAGGGGATGCCACGGTGACCGGTTTAATTTTAACAATTTTATTTAAAATGTGATATATTATGAAGTCTCAAGTGACAGTAACCACACACTTACTAAAAAGAAAAAAGACTCTCTAAAATAAATCACCAAGCAGCCAGTATAGGGTGCCCTGTCTGAGTACTACCGTTCACTGGTGATGAAATCCGGTCTCACAATAGCATACAAAGAGGGTTGGTCGAAAGTACAGTTACGGTTACTCTAGAGCTTCGCCCGAACCCTAGACGATAGGTGTAAGCACTCTCGTGAAGACGAGTACCCTCCTAAAGACTGAAGACAGAGTAGGTCCGTTTGTTTCAGGTACCAGGACAGCCCGTCCCAGTCACCTTGTGTAAGTCCCTAAAAGTATAGCCACTAAGGATACCTCAAATCACAGACACTATCAGGGGGGTCCACGGTCAAGGACAGTGTGCTATATGGACAGAATACCTAGATCCCCGATCTAGTTTCGACATCCCCAAAGGGAACCCCAATATATAACACACCCACAGGATGCAGTCGAAGGCGGGCTACCTTCTAGTGCACCCAAGTGTTGTCTCGCGCTGAGCTCCGGTAAAGGAACGGTCCCAATAATGTGAGTGCAGCAGGATTTCACTCGTTAATGACTAGTTTTCAAGTTTTGAGATCTTGGGTAGTTTTCTCACTTTCCTAACCCAAGATCCTAGCCTGAACTACTGTTTGTGTGAGCTCAAAAAGAGTTATTATATTGATTTTATTATCGCTTTGTTTTTAGTGTACTTTGTTATTAGTCTTGCGGAGGGGAAATGGACGTATGAAGTATAGTGAGACGCTGACTTAATAAACCATGCAAAACATGCTCTAGATATTAACTTCAATGAAAAATGTTTCTACAAGGAGAGGTTTCTTTTATCAATCATCCATGCACCAACATGTAAATAACACAGCTCAACTTTCAAGATTCAGACTTCTATCTACCTCTTTTAACAGTCTGTGAACTAAACTTTCAGAATAAACTCAGCTAAATGCAGAAAAATAAAAAATAAAAAATTTCTCTTTTAAAAAAGTAAATGCTTTCCACACTAACTAACTAAGAGAAACAAATACTCAATGCCAGCTTTAGCAGACAAGCACAGGGATTTAGTCTGTGAATGGTACTGGTGGCCAAAAAACTCTACAGCTAAAACACAGTCACAGTAGTGAACAGTAGGGTTTTGGCTGAGTAACGCTCTGTCTGTGAGAAAATACAGCGTTATAACGCACTGTATTTAAGCCTAGACCGCGTTATAACGCACTGGATGAACTGCATAGGTCATTCTAACCAGAGAAAAGCTCTTCAGTTGGCCAGACAGGAACGGGATTGAACTCTGCAAGCGTTTGGTATGTCTACTGGGCATCAAGAAATGTTCGGAAGGATACTGAACAGAGGAGAGAAGAAATGAAGGAAGAAATAGCCCAGAAACTATGGGGAAACTCCCCAGCGGAGTCGCCAATTCTTGGAATCTCTTGGAGAACGCCGAGCAGCAAAGTAAGAGTCCTTCCTCGCTGGCTCCAAATCTGAGATCTGCAATCAGTCAAAGCACCCGCGTAACTTCTAATATAACAAGTATTCTATCAATTAAATCAACAACAAACATCTAGATTATACACATCTGAGCCATTCATATCATACTAAACAAATATTGAAACAACAATATATCATTAAGTATCGAATGGACAAACAACATAAGTCTCCTATTGATTTTAAAGAAGAGATTACAACCATCGACAGTACCAAGTCTCTCCTCAGCTCTCCCAATCTTCTTCTACCAAGTAGAAGAAGTCCAAGCCAACAATCTTCAAGGTTTCTCTTGACTTTTTACTTCACACAATGTCACACTATTCTTCATTTCTTCCACAAGTATGCAAGAACTTTGAGCACCTTCAGACTTCCAATCAGAGCGCCTTCACTCCTTCCAGGTATGAGACGCCACACACTTCTTTTCCACTAGTTTGGAATGCAGGTTGAGGTTCGATCTCCAGCTTGCCTCTTGGAGTTCAGGCCAGCAAGCCTGACCACGAACTGGAAGCTTCTATAGCTTCAGGCATCACTCTTCGTGAAAGTCGCATTCACCTTTTCTTATGCTTTTTCCAATTCAAACTTAAACATGGTAACGTGACCTTTAGTGCAAACAAGATAGTTGCTCCCAGTCACTTAACGCGTCAATATATTGCTAATCAAGTGATAACGCCTTAATTTATTTCGTAAGGCAAGTACCTCAATTAGGTTTAATTTGTGTTCTGCAATTTTCTTCATTTGCCTCCCTCCCAGCCGATAGAGAGTGCACACCCCAACATTCCTGGGAAGTGTGAGGTCGAGACTAAGACTATGGCCTAAAAGAGCTTTAGTGGCTCTAGAGAGAGAGATATTTGAAAGATCAGAAAACCCTCAAACAACAACATTTGTCGTAAAACAGTAGATTGGTTTAAGCTCTTGGCATGTCCCATGCTCGTAGGGCTTTAAAAACATGATTTCTTGGGAACAGAGATATGAGGAATCTTTCCACCAAATAGGCACAATGTGGAAGTGTCTGTCATAACAGGATCAGGCTGAAAAAGCTGTCTCCATAAACAATATCGCAGCTTGGGGAAGGGAACACAACTTTAATGGTGTAGCCTTTTGCCCCAAGGTCTTGACTGCCGATTCACTTAAACTGCATATTTCTCAACATGTGAATGAGGGAGTTGTCATCGAACATGTGAGAAATCGTCTGATTACCAGTCAATAATGAAAACTGTTAACAGACGTGAAGGTGGCCACCGATAATGATGATGGTCCCTAAGATGCCCGGTACAATCTAGCGAGTGTGAATAAAAGGAGTTGAAGTCGAACACTCGTAGAATCATTCGACCAAGAGCCAATGATGAAGACCCTTGATCAAACACAAGACTACCTGCCACTGATGTCTGCAAGTATCTGGGTACTGATGGGTTTCTAGATCAACTTCCTAGATAAGGTGTTGAAGTCGATAGGAAGTGATCTGTTGAAAGGTAGGCACTGAGGCGTCCTACATCAGTCAACACGAAACGGAAACCAACTGATTTTGTTTATGATTTGAGATAAGGAAGAGTAAATGGGAACGTCAGACGAAAAATAATTTCTGGCATAATGAACGGTTTGGTTGATAACAGGAGCAGTAGATAGTGAGATCTGCTTGAACAATAGAAGGCACTCTAGCAGGGTACTAGGCAGCTGAAGCGTGTTGAACACCAAAGAGTGTGTTAGGATTTTACCGGTGCAGGGACACTGGGAAATGAAGGCTAATACTCATAGATGGTAGGGTTCGGCTAACTGCGAAAGAGTTTTCTGGGAAGTGCCATGTTCAAGAATTTTGTTGCCAAATCGACCTTTTTAAAAATGTAACAGAGGTAGTATCCATTTTGTCCAAATTTTCCCCCATAGGATTAAGTTTAACGAGTCCCAGGACGAGTAAACTGAAATTAATTTCTATGTTTAGAAGTCGAAAAATGGGAAGAACAACTACGCCTTTGTCGTTAGATTGTAGAGTCCGGATGAGTAAACTAGGTAGATTTTCTGTTTGATACGAAAAATGTCATAAAAGACAACTCATGTCATAATAAGTTGGGTTTAATGATCAGACGATGGCTAGAGTGAATTTTTCATGTTTAGAGAGTTTGAAAAATATCGTAAAAGACGACTCCATTGGGGTACCTTTGTCATGTCTTGATAACCGGGCATGGCAAAGGGATAATAGTAAGCCCGAAACAGTTCATTTTTCGTAAGTTAGTCCATCGAATCCGGAAAAGTGAGAAATCTATGTTCAATGGACGTCTACCTCATTTTGTTATGAGTACGAGGAGACGAAGTAAACTCAATATTCCTTGTGAAATTTTAACGAGTCCAACAAAGAAAACTCGGTACCTCCGTGAAATTTTAACGAGTCGCGCGGAGAAAACTCGATTTACTTTTTTTGTTTAAAGAGCTTTGAAAAAGAGGAAAAGAATGGCTCCTTGTTCTCTGTCTCAATAATTTAACGAGTCTGACAAAGGTGACTCGGGATTTTTTCAGTTTTATGAGCGAGAAAAAGATTCCTAAAAAGAATGCTCAGTACTTCTCCATAGTTTTAATGAGTCTAAAGAAGAAAACTCTAGGTTTTTCGGATTAACGAGCAAGAAAAACAAAAAAAGAACGCTCGATGCCGACTTCGTATAAGTTTAACGAGCCCGAAGAAGAGAACTCGAGGTTTTTCGGATTAACGAGCAAGAAAAATACCATAAAAAGAATGCTCGATGCCGACTTCGTATAAGTTTAACGAGCCCGAAGAAGAGAACTCGAGGTTTTTCGGATTAACGAGCAAGAAAAATACCATAAAAAGAATGCTCGATAAAACATGAGTATGTCTACACATAAATCTTGATCCCTTATTAGAATCATCAGTACCAAATCTCGAGAGTTGCGACATGTGTACAACGAGGAATCACGACTTTGCTGACTGACTTAAGAGATTCATGCCCTAGAATTTGCTATAAGAAGGTCAGAAGACATTCATTTTCACTGTTTTGAGTGCTTTGAAGAAGCTCTGGAGTGGAAAAGGGGTGAAAATTTCAGTTGACGATTACGGTCAATCCGGGAAACAGACTTCTATTCCGCGAGATCCAGGTAAGAGCTAGAACCTCCTGTTATCATTTAATTGCCAATTTTTTAGTTTTTGCTGGTTCAAAATTAGGAAATTTTGAGGCCCTAGAAAAATATTTGCGCCTAACGCGGGTCACGAGTACAACAGCCGCGTTAAACGCATAACCCATGAGGGAAGTACGCGTTAGAACGCTCTGTTTTGTATTAGTGCCCGCGTTAGGCGCAACATGCTTTCTAACAATTCAATTTTTCCATTTTTGAAGTGGTCCAGGCAAATTTTAATCGGTTGGAAATGTTGCATTTGCAGGTGTTCAGCTGTTAATCATGAGTATCTGGCGAGAGAGAGAGAGCATGAGCGGGAAGAACGAGAGATGGTGACGGATGCGGCAAGTTTAATGGCTCTCCGGAGGTGCGGATTGCTTAAGTATGCCCGTTCAGAACTGATGAGGGGTCAAGAGGACCTCCTGAGGTGGCTGATCCAGCAGTGGGACGAGAGGCATCATGTCATTCGGATTGGTGGCAACGAGCTCGCCATCGAAAAAGATGATGTTTACTTTTTGACCGGCTTGTCATGTCGTGGGGTGAGGCCCAATTTGACGGGATCCAGAGCTGACCCTCGTTCCACTACTGATTTGATCCATGCGCACTGCATACGTGGCACCCAGGCTGTGAGTAACCGGATACCTATTGCACAGGTGACTTTGAGACCCTTGCGGTCTATTCTATGGATGATTGTTCACTTGGCAGGTGCCAAGATTCAGCATGTGGCGACCAAGGCTCAGATGCTCCTAGCCTTGGATTGTATGCAGCCTCAGGTTTTCGACTGGTGTGACGGTGTGATTCGTCGGGTTCGAGCAGAGCTTACTGCATGTAAGACCCGTACTCAAAGAGAGTTTGGGTACGGAACACTGATTGTTTATTTCATACTGAAGCGGATACCACTGATGAGGCCCAGGATCCCTACAGCGCCATTGGGTCCACGCGAGCCGAGGCAGGCTCGGTGGGCCACTTTGCTTCCACGGACTAGAGAGGGTCCCGTCCGTCACTGTTTTAATGAGGGATTTTTTGATTGGCTGGACTCTCAGATCATCATGATTGAGGATTATCCCTATGCAGGGATGAACTTCACAGGCGATCCCGAGTTAGTCTTGCCCCCTGGCACCCAGTGGGGGCCCGATAGTAAGAAAAAATGATCAGTGCTTTTCAAAGAAGTTTTTGTTTTTTAGCTTTTGAATGTTTATGTAAAAAAAATTTGTTTAGAAAGGGGTGAAAATTTAGTTTTAACATGAAACTTTTTCTTTCTTGACACAGATGTGGCACCTGTCCGTCCAGCTGGGGCCCCTTGCTATGCACGACGAGGATTGCAGCTACCTGGGGCTGGCGCACCTGTAGAGGATGCGGAAGCCGGCGACGACGATGATACCCAAATTTTACAAGAACTCTCCAGGAACCTGGAGGGTTTGAGTATGGGTATACCACCGCTTCCTATGCGGGAGGTTCCAGTTCATCTGCAGCGGCATATTGTGGGTGTGCCGGAGAGATACCTGGTTCCTCTGAGGAGGATAGCTAGAGCAGTTGTATGCTATTATGAGCATCAGGCTTAGCTGGTGGAGTAGATGTATTAGTGTCAGAGCATGGCTTAGTGTAGCCAAATTTTGTAAAACACCCCAAGTTTTGGGAGATTTTTCTTTTCGATGTTGACTATGTACTGGAAATGACATATATATATGTATATATATTTTTGGTGATTTGTGTTTTTAAATTTTTATGTATTTTTTGATGTGATAAAAATATATGTACTCATGAGTAAATCTTTTACAATAAATGCGATAAATGCCAATCTAACACATAATTTTCCAAAGAATCGGCTAATGCATTAAATTCTCTAGGAACGTGTTCAAATGTGATTGTTTGAAATTGACGCTCTAAAAGTCGCACTCGTAAAAAATAACGTAGCAACACAGGGTGGCGGACACGGTAATGATTGTTTAACTGCATAATGATGAGTTGGGAATCTAACCTGACCACTAAATCGGAGATGTCACGAGATGCCGCTTCCGTGAGGAGTTGGATCACTGACATGTACTCTGCCACATTGTTGGTGGCGTTACCCAGGAAGATTCCCCCGAAACCAAGAAGGTCCGACTCAGGAGTATAGAGAACCCAAGCAGCTGAAGCAATGTGTCTAGTGTGACGACTAGCACCGTCTGCATACCCGACGTATGATAACGAATGTGATGACATCTGTGCGAAAGAAAAAGATTACATGAGAAAAACACTTTAAACCAAAAAAATAATCCAGAAGCATCAAAAATAAAAATAGGCAAAACTTATATACATAAAATTACAAAGCATATGCCTAGTGTGAAACTAGGCAAAATACTTCTTCAGATAGAGCCCGTTGCGGGGCTCCTCGAGTGGAATTCCATTACAGTCCTGTAGTTCGTAAGCTCCTTTTGAGAGGGCTTTAGTAACGATGTAAGGACCGAGCCACAATGGTTGGAGTGTTCCTGCCCCCAAGAGATCGTGCTTTTGATCATATAGTAGAACGAGATCGCCCTCTTGGAAAGAACGAGGCTTGACAGATTTGTCGTATTGAGCTTTAACTCGGCGCTGGTGAGCTTCGAGTGCTAGTGTAGCATCTCGACGAGTTTCGTCCAAATGATCGAGCGAGAGCAAGCGCTCTTCTGTGGCAGTGGTGCCAGGCAGGAGTTCAACGGCAAGTTTGAGTGATGGGATTTCGCACTCGATTGGAAGTACTGCCTCCAGGCCGAAAGCAAGTTGGAAAGGTGTAAAGCCTGTGGCAGTTTTAACTGACGTTCGGTATGCCCATAACGCAGAATATAACTTTCGATGCCATGTGGTTTTATGGTTTCCGACCAATCGACGAATCATGGTTTTGAGAATGCCATTTACGGCTTCTACTTGACCATTAGCTTGAGGATAATAAGACGAAGATTGATCTTGTCGGAAACCTAGCATGGATGTTAATTCGGTCATCATATGATTTTGAAAGTGAGATCCATGATCTGTGACAATCGATAGGGGTACGCCGAACCGACAGATAACCTGATTAAACAGGAAGAGAGCGGCGGTTTCGCCATTGGCCTTAAAAGTGGGAAGGGCTTCAGCCCATTTCGTAAAATAATCGACCGCAACCACGATGTAGTTGTGTCCGTTTTCCGAAGCGAGATTGCAGGTGACGAAGTCAATTCCCCATTTAGCGAAAGGACCGACGGAGATAACCGGGTGAAGGGGGGCAGGATGTGCGCGCATTTTCTTTGTGAAAATTTGACATGGATGGCATTTCTGGACTGCTGCAATGCAATCTTTAAACAAAGTGGGCCACCAGTAACCAGCACGCAAGATTTTTTGGGCAGTAGCTATGCCCGAAAGATGACCACCACATGCCCCTGTGTGGCAGTCATTCAAAACACATTCTGCCTCATCGATAGTGAGACAACGTCGGAGAATAGTATCAACACCACGACGATATAGTGTATCGTTTAGCACAAGGTAGTGCTTTGCTTGGTGGCGGATACGACGACGGTCATCAGACGTGAGAGCTGGGTGGAAGCATTGAGTTTGTAGGTAGACTAAGATGTCTCCATACCAGGGGTCCGAAGAGTCGACCAAGTAGACGGATTCATCAGGGAATGGATCATGAGCTACTTCTGCCGGGTCGATTCTGGGAAGTTCCGATAGTAATTCGGCGAAGACAAGGGATTTCTTTGCTTTGGCAGCCGTGAACACCAAATCAAATTGTTGGAGGATGACGATCCATTTGGAATATTTCCCTCCAATAATTTTTCTAGACAAGATATGTCGCATGGGATTCTCCAAAGCAATCACCGTAGTCTGTCGCAGCAATATATAATGTCGGAGTCGGGTGACGGCGAAAACTACCGCCAGAGATAGTTTTTCCACATGTGAATAACGTAACTCAGGTCCGATTAGACCTTTTGATAAATAGTAAATCACATGTTTGCTGTCGTCATCGTGTACTTGAACCAAAACCATTCCAAGTGAGGATGGTGATGCTGCCAGATAGAGGAGAAAGTCGCGTGAGTAATCGGGGGCACTAAGGAGTGGGGCTGAAACAAGTGCATGTTTTAAAGCATCAAATGACCGTTGAGCTTGGTCATCCCACAAGTATAGTGTTCCTTTCTTCAATAATCGCATGAATCCTTTCGTCATCTCAGCATAGTTAACGATGAAACGACGCAAAAATTTTGCCTTCCCCTGCAAGCTTTGGAGTTGAAGGATGGATTGTGGTGCCGGCAATTCTACAATTGCTTTGACCTTATCGGGATCAACCCTAATCCCGTGCTTGGAAACAATGAAACCTAACAATCGTCCGGACTCGACCATAAATACACATTTATGAGGATTCAAGCGTATATTGTAGAATCTGCACCTAGCAAAAATTTCTCTTAAATGAGTTAGGTGGTTCTGTCGCTTCTTGGAATGAGCCAGAAGGTCATCCAAGTAAGCCTGTACGATATGTCGAATGTCATGAAAAGCATAGTCCATAGCCCGCTGAAAAGTTGCTCCAACATTCTTCAGGCCGAATGGGAGTTTTTTATACGCAAAAATGCCCCAAGGATAGATGAAAGCAGTTTTATGCTGGTCGTCTTTTTTTATGGCAATCTGGTTGTATCCCGAGAATCCATCCATGAAGGAAAAAGATTCACATCCGGCACAATCGTCGAGAATTTGATCAATGAACGGTGTAGGGTAATTTTCTTTTGGACAAGCGGCGTTCAGATCATGATAATCGACACAAACCTGAATAGTGCCTTGTTTTTTATCAATAGGAACCGGATTGGAAACCCATTCAGTTAAGGGAATGGGGTAGATGAAGCCAGTGTTTAAAATTTTTTCTACTTCGACCTTAATGGCGGCCGCTTTGCGCGGGTGGACAGGTCTGAGTCGTTGCCGGATTGGTTTAGCATTGTCATAAGTCTTTATTTCGTGCTCGACAATAGAAGGATCTATGCCGGGCATTTCGTCATAAGACCAAGCAAAGACATCGCGGAATTCTTTAAAAAGAGATGTGAAGGACGCAATTTCCTCAGGATTGCAGTCGGCTCCAATCTGAATATTTTCCACGATACCCGTTTTGACCGAGATATCAATGAGCAGTGTCTTGGAAAGATTACCCATGTTCCCCTCTGAATCGATAGTGTGAACAGTCGTATAAGAGGAGGGAACTATCTCAGGTTGGTCGAAAGACAGGATTTCAGTTTTTATCGCCTCCGAATCAATCGTCAAAGTGCGATGGTGAAACTCTCCCCAAGGTCGTTCTTCTAATGACATGATCTCTCGAATAGCTTCGTCTGTAGGCCAGACTTCATTGAGGAGATCCTTAGAGAGAACTGTTATGGGAGAGAGGGTTGTACCTGTGGTCGAAACCATATCAGTGGAGGGTTCAGATGCGACTTGGATGGCTTGGTAAGCCAACTCAACCGGTGAAAGCGGCATCTGATCTCCATAGGAATCAATTTCTGAAGGTGCCGGAATGATCCATGGGTCGATAGAGCCATCCGAAGAGGTCGATATCATTGCAACCGTGTTTGGGATCTGAGGCGGCGGAAGAGGAAAACAACCCAGTAGGGAAGATGCCTTCATAAGACCGGTACCGATACTGACGTAAGAGTCAGGGACACCTCCTATTAAGGGTACAAAGCTACTTGGTAAAGTGGAATAATCAGGGGTGCAGAAGGATAGTTGATCGACCGTGACTATTTTCCCATCCAATGGAAATAGGATGAGTCGGAAGACCGAAGACACGATGGCGGTCATAGCATAAGACCAACTGCAACCGAGCAATAGATTATAGTCGAGATGACGCTCTACGACTTCCATGTCCACGTTTACCATTATCCCACTCAGAGTGATGGGAAAGCTAGCAAGGTATCCTTTTGGTAGGAAAGTGTGGCCATCGAAAGCTTTGAGGGAATTCGATGGCGGGGTTAGAGTAGGAGAACCTAAATGGAGCCAACAAGCTTGTGACATAACGCAGGTCAAAGCACCTTCGTCTATGACAGTGCGATGGATTGGTCTCCCTTTCGACACAACCTGCACCTGGAATGCGAGTTGATGTGAGAGGCGAGGTTTAGCCTTTTCCATATCAAAGATTGCTAGCATGGAATCTTGGGGATCTATTCCACCAATGGTCGAAAGCAAGGCTTTCCTTTGTGTTGGACAGGTTTGTAATACTTCAAGAGCAGACATGGCTGATGGTGCCTGTGCCAAATCTTCTACAATATTGTAGTTTTGGGCTGCACGTGCAGAGGTATTATGAGTCGTGCGTCGAAGTGTCCCTTTGGGGGGACGAATTACAGGTTCAACAGTAGGCCTTTCGATATGTAAATCGTTGGGTGGCGGCGGATTGGAACTAGTTCCAGGTTCCTGAGCATCTATGGTAGGATTTCCATAAAGCTTGGCGCAATTTTGAAGGTCAACACTCTCGATGCCATAAATGGCAGATGGTCCTTCGTCGGAAGGATACGAACCACCGTTGCCCCGTTGATGGGGTTGTGGCGGATTGTCAACCATGTGTTGATGTTGCTGCGGTTGATTGGGGAAAGGATTGTGAAGAACGGCAGGTGTTCGCCCAAAATCCTTGTTAGCAATAAAATCGGTGCATTCCTGCAGCCGAGGACATTTGTATGTCAAGTGATCCTCCGCACGGATTTTGCAAGGAAATTTCATGGGTTTATCCTTTCCTTTGTCATTTCTGGCAGCATTTTTCTGATTAGGGTTATTCTGATTATCCGACTGCTCTTCCGAAGAAGACGTTTTCTTCTTGTTCTTCTTATTTTTCCCGCTAGGTTTTTGTGAGATTTGCACCGAATTTATCTCAGCGGGAGGAAGAGGAGTCGTTTGATGGGGGGCGGTGGCAGCCGAGGATGGCTGGGAGGTTTGCCCCCGAGACTGATTGGTGGCTACACCATAGATCGTGCCAACGAGACCATCGGCATGAGCTCCGGTTTTCTGAGTAGCCGGAGGGTTTGGGTTACCAGGGGCATGGGGGAGCAGATCGTAAAGCGTGCCAGATTGTGAATAGATTAAATCTAGGTGTTGGGCACGATGAATACATTGATCTTCTGTCACCGCACCAGAAAGGCCAATGTCTTTAGAGATGTGGGGTAAAAGAGACTTGCAAAACCAATTGGCCAAGAGATGGTCTAGTATTGGCGCTTTGACGAGCCTCCTCCTACGTCTCCATTCATGAATATGGTCGGAGATGTGGGTGGCGGTGTCTTGTCGCAGCGATGTTAACAATTCTGTTCCGGTTTCCACTCTAATTGGCAGTTGGAAGTTCTTTAAGAACTCCGTCGCTAAAGCGCCAAACGTATTGATGGCGGCGCGTGGCAATTCAATGTACCACTTGGCGGCATTGCCTGTAAGGGTGCGGGGAAACAGTCGAAGTCGGACACTATCATCTACCATGGAATTGGATATGGACCATAAATGGAAGGTAGTGATGTGTGCGGTCGGGTCGTCCCCATGTTTCCCGTCGAACTTCGGGATATCAGAAGGAATCTTATGCGGTATTGGAGGCCAAAGCGGGTTGTGGTTGATGGGGTCGTTCGTCAGCTTATGGATGTCGGGTATGTCCAAAGCTACCAAGAAAGGCAATTGTGGATTTGCCCCCGAGTCTAACCAAGGTAGTATGGGCTGATTACTTGGACCATAGGGTCCTCCCATCCACGTGTTACCGGAAGGGTAAGTGGGACTTTGATAAAAACCTCCCATAGGTGGAGGAGTAGGAACATACGGTTGCTGTCCATAGGGCATAGTGTATTGAGGGGCAAACGGTTGGTTGCCCCCGGCATAAAAGTGCCCTCCCACTCCAGATGGAGGTTGTGGTTGGTTAGTCCAAATGGATGCAATAGAGTTTCCCGGAGGCATACTAGTACTTGCATAATTTGGCAACAGTATAGATCCTACACCTATGTTTGAACCACTTAAGGGGATAGTATTTACAATGGGTTGTCCCATTTGTCCTAAGGATTGCATAGGAAGAGAAATATTCCCTACTACCTGTGTACTGATAACACTTCCCCCTGGTATAGTGGCCAAGGGGTTTGAACTCAACAGAGGGTTCCAACCGAAAGGGTTGCTAAAGGGGACCAAAGTAGTCATGCTCGTGGGAGGAGTTACTGTGGTCCCCAACGTGGTTACGGTAGGAGTAGATGCCGAAGGGTTCGGTAAACTATTGACAGTTGTGTTAACCATAGGATTGGGGGTAGGCATATGTTGACTACTGGGGTTACCCAGTAACGGCATAGAACTGACCACCGGCGGGGAGGATGATGGCAAACTAGGAATGGTTGCCATTGGTATCGACCCTGTGGATGCCGGTGGAGAAATAGATGTTGGTGTTGCCGCAGACATATCTCGGCGTGGTGTAATTTGGATTATCACAGGCCCCAACGGATCAGTGAGCGGAGGATTGTAATTAGGTACAACGCCTTCAGTGAAAGGGTCCTCCGGGAGTTCCGGCTGATAAGGGTCTATGTGATAATCAAGATTAGTCAGAGGAGACTGCCCTTCCGTAGAAGGCCCAGGTTCACCAAGGTTCAGTTCTTCCTCAAGGTTGAGAGGAGGTAGACCTTGCTGTCGTCGAGACAGATGGCGTGGGTCAGGGGACGCCACGGTGACCGGTTTAATTTTAACAAATTTTATTAAATTGTGATCTATTATGAAGTCTCAAATGACAGTAATCACACACTTAACAAAAAGAAAAAGGACTTTCTAAAATCAATCAGCAAGCAACCAGAATAGGGTTCCCTATCTGAGTACTACCGTTCACTAGTGATGAAATCCAGTCTTGCAATAGTATATAGAGAGGGTTGGTCGAAGGTGTAAGCAATAGTATATAGGCGATAGGTGTAAGCACTCTCGTGAAGATGAGTACCCTCCTAAAGACCGAAGACAGAGTGGGTCCGTCTGTTTCAGGTACCAGGACAGCCCATCCCAGTCACCTTGTGTAAGTCCCTAAAAGTATGTCCACTAAGGATACCTCAAATCATAGACATCATCAAGGGGGTCCACGGTCAAGGACAGTGTGCTATATGGGCAGAATACCTAGATCCCCGATCTAGTTTCGACATCCCCGAAGGGAACCCCAATATATAACACACCCACAGGATGCAGTCGAAGGCGGGCTACCTTCTAGTGCACCCAAGTGTTGTCTCGCACTGAGCTCCGGTAAAGGAACGGTCCCAATAATATGAGTGCAGCAGGATTTCACTCGTTAATGACTCTAGTTTTCAAGTTTTGAGATCTTGGGTAGTTTTCTCACTTTCCTAACCCAAGATCCTAGCCTGAACTACTGTTTGTGTGAGCTCAAAAAAGAGTAATTAGATTGATTTTAGTATCGCTTTATTTTTAGTGTACTTTATTATTAGTCTTGCGGAGGGGGAATGGATGTATGAAGTATAGTGAGACTCTGACTCAAGAAACCATGCAAAACATGCTCTAAATATTAAATTCAATGAAGAGTGTTTCTACAGGGAGAGGTTTCTTTTTCAATCACCCATGCACCAACACGTAAATAACACAGCTCAAATTTTAAAGATTCGAACTTCTATCTACCTCTTTTAACAGTCTATGAACTAAACTTTTAGAATAAACTCAGCTAGATGCCAAAAAAAAAAAAAAAAAAAAAAAATCTCTTAAAAAGTAAATGTTTTGCACACTAACTAAACAAGAGAAACAAATAACAATGCCAGCTTAGCAGAAAAGCACAGGGATTCAGTCAGTGAAAGGTACTAATGGCCAAAAAACTCTACAGCTAAAACACAGTCACAACAGTGAACAGCAAGGTTTTTGGCTGAGTAACGCTCTGTCTGTGAGAAAATACAGCGTTATAACGCACTGTATTTAAGCATAGACCGCGTTATAATGCACTGGATAGCCTGCATAGGTCGCGTTAACCAGGGAAAAGCTCTTCAGTTGGCCAGACAGGAACAGGATTGAACTCTGCAAGCATTTGGTATGTCTACTGGGCATCAAAAAATGGTCGGAAGGATACTGAACAGAGGAGAGAAGAAATGAAGGGAAAAATAGTCTGGAAACTATGGGGACACTCCCCAGCGGAGTCGCCAATTCTGCTATAGGGTAAACTGCTTGGGTGGTTGGTTTTCGTATATCCCTCTCAGGGCTTTCCGGTGCCTGAGGCAGACAGTCAGATTAGCTATGCTGTTCACAAAGATGGTATGAGCATGTTCATATTAGCTTGAAATAACTTGAAGGAATACAATAGAGAATTACCTCTTTGACAGTCTTGGAATCCCTTGGAGAGCGCTGCGCAGCGAAGCAAGAGTCCTTCTTCACCGGCTCCAAATCTGAGTCCTGCAATCAGTCAAAGCACCCGCGTAATTTCTAATATAACAAGTATCCTATCAATTAAATCAATACACAATAAACATCTAGATTATACACATCTGAGCCATTCATATCATACTATGTAAATGTTCAAACAATAATGACAATATTAAGCATTGAATGGACAAAACGAACATAGTTCTATTGATTTTGAAAGAAGGAGGATTACAACCATCGGTTGTGCCAAGCCCTCCTCAGTCTCCCAATCTCTCTTCTCTCTCTAGTGAAGAAGTCCAAGTCAACAAGCTCTCTAGGAGCCTCTTTGACTCTTGGCCTTCACAATATCACACTATTCTCTATTCCACAAGTATACAAGAACCTTGAGCAATCCTTTGACCTTCAATTAAGAGCCTTCATCTCCTTCTTATAGGAGAGGGAGAAGGCCATTGTTGCCCTTCTCTTTCCACTAGTTTGGAATGGAAAAAGCTTAGATGTTTCTTTGATCTCTATGCTTTTGCCTCTTTTGGAGTTCAGTCTTCTATGGCAATGACCAATAATGAACTGGTGCTTCTGCAGTTTCCTTTGTGAACTGACTCCTTTGTGAGGGAAAGTCGAAGATTCAAATCATTCTCCGCGCTCTTTTCCCAATTCAAACTTAAAACACGGGTAACACTTCCTTCCAGTGTAAACAGAGCGTTGCCCTAGCCACTAACGCGGCTAATGTATTGATTGCTAGCGTTATAACGCTCTTGTTCTGTTCTATATAGGCGTTACCCTCGCAGAAATAGGTTTAATTTAGGTCTTTGTATCCCTTCCATATTTTCTTCCCTACTAGGCGATGAGGAGGTATTTTGACTGTAAAAAAATTACCTACTCGCTCTATAACTAGCTGGGATATGTTTGAAGAACAATTCCTAGCTAAGTTTGGAGATGACATAACCATTACATTGTTCATCAATGGCTTATCTAATCTCAAGGATAAAACGGGAGAGAAAATCAACGACTTCAATTCTAGATTCAATAAATTACTCAATAAAATCCTTGCTACATCAGTTCCTGGTATTGAAGTTCAAATTGAGTGGTAAATCTCTTCTCTTCCCTCTAATATAGCCATTTTTGTTGATAGAGAGAAGTTAGATACTTTAGTATAACACGTGAAGGAAGCTTTGTCTGTAGAGAAACATATTATTTATCTTCAAAATAAAAGTTCTCAAGAAGACAGGAAATCCAAGAAAGTTTCTTTCAAAGATGATTCAAAGAAAAATCCATCAAAAGATCCTTTTGATGTAGAAGGCCTCTAGAAAGTACTGAAAACGATGACAAATGAAAAGGCAGACATAAAAAATCAAGTTGCTGAAAAATTCCAATACTAAGAAACTTTCAGACCTTTAAAAAAAAACGAGTCTTCTACTTCTTAGCCACCCAACATTATATCTAATGTTGATTCTGACCTGGAAATAAAAGATGAATAAACAAAGGAAGAATAAATAAAAGTTGATGAAGAAGTTGAACTAAATGGTATGTGGGATTTTATCCAACCAAATGAGGAAGAATGGGAAGATTTTCCAGTTACCATAAGAAGCAAGAGCTCTACAGATGCGACACAGTCTAATAAAAAACAAAATAACTCTATTCCTCCTGCTAAAGAAAATACAGTATGTAAGAAGTACATATAAGGCTTCACAGACTAATCCTTCTTCTTTAGATATTCCATATACATCAAATAAAATGGTAGTCTCTAATACTATTGAATATAATATAGTGGAAGATATGAAGAAGACTAGGGCTAATATCTCAATCCACGAACTTACTAAATTAAAACAACAACAAAATATTCTACTTAGAGAATTGAATGCAGTTCCTACTTCATCTCTACCTACTCCAATAGTAGTTCAAGCTACCAATAACATGCGTAAACCTCCTACTCCTTCAACTAAAGTGGACTCCACATATCTCATCATGATAGCCTGACCGATCCATTTCTCACACACTTCCATTTCTCTTAACCTATGAGATTTTTAATAAGAATGTCCATAATTGCTTAATTGATTCAGGGGCTTCTTCTAATACTATGCCAAAATCAGTATGTGCTAAATTGAACACAACTCCTCAAAAATCTCATGTTCATATATTACAACTCGATAGGACAAAAGTAGAGGTTGTAGGAGAAATAAGCTTTGTTTCCATTAGATTATCATAAAACTTGAAAGTTGCCTAGAAAATTGAAATTTTAGTGGCTGACATTCCTAAATTTTACGGTCTAGTATTGAGCAAGGACTGGTCCGAGAAACTCCATCGATATTTCGCAATAGAATTGATCACACATGTGGCTGCCTTTTAATGGAAAGTCAAACCAAATTCGAGTAGACCATTATAAATTCAAGAAACACACAGTTACTGATCTTGAAGGGATCAACGAGCCAGTAGCATTGAATAATAATATTATTGGAAATTACTCAGCAGAATCATTTCTTGGAAACTTTAATTCACAGCAATCACCCTTCTTTGATAATTCCATTATTTCCCAAATTGAAATTTTTTCCCAAACAGACGCTTCTAAATGTAAAATTTTTGTAAATAAACTTGTAGTTAATTCTTTATTTTGGACTATTTATTTTGATGGTTCTAAATTAGAAGATGGTGCAGGAGCTGGTTGTATTTTGATAAGCCCTCAAGGAGAAATGACCATGCTAGCCTGCAGACTATAATTTGAATGCACGAACAATACAGTGGATAATGAAGCACTAACTCAAGGCTTGTATAAAGAAATCAACCTTCGTATTAAATATCTACAAGTATAAAACAAGTGATAAACACTATACATTGTCACTCTGGACATCTCAAACATTATCAGTCATTAGTCCGGAATTTGAATTCTCATTTTTTAGCTTTTAATATCTCCAATTTGCCCATAATACAAAATTCTAGTGCAGATTTATTGGCCAATGTAGCATCAAAATTTATACCATCTCAAGAATCTAGTCCCGATAGGTTTTCTATTGAATTGATTTTTAAACCATCTGTTCCTGATAATATTACTAATTAGAGAGTTTTTAATCATGATTATGATATCATAGACTTCCTTACATTATAAGGATCATATGATGATCAAATTATAGATGAGCATGAACATGACACCCAGTTTAATAAAGAAAAAGACAAAAATCCAATACCAAAGTCTGTTGTCAAACTAGAATACCTTTATGATTTAAAAGATAGGTTCAAGAAAGTTACTAATTCTAAAACTCAAAGTTCAACTTTAATATTTGAGGTAGTAAATCTTGGAACTAATGATAAACCATAAAATGTCAACTTAGGTCTTGGTTTATCTTCTGAAGAAATATCATCATTCATCAGTTTATTAAAGACCTACAAAGGTTTTTTCACTTGGGATTATGCTGATCTCAAAACATATGACACTTCTCCCATTCAACATATTATCCCTATGATTTCAAATGAGAAACCGATGCAACAGAAGTTAAGGAAAATTCATCCTAATCTTGAAAGTCAAATCAAATCAAAGTTTAATAAGCTTCTCAAAGCTAAAATCATCTTTCCTATTAGACATTCCAAATGGGTATCAAATTCAGTACTTGTCAGGAAGAAAAATGGTGACATTAGGATTTGCATAGATCTTAGAAATTTAACTAAAGCATGTCAAAAGGATAATTTTCCATTACCATCCATGGAACAAGTATTGCAACTATAGTTGGTTCTAAACTCATGTATTTTTTAGATGGGTTTTCAAGATATAACCAAATCCTGGTACACCCAGACGACATAGTAAAGGCTACATTCAAAACTAAGTGGGGAACTTATGCCTATCAGAAGATTCCATTTGGGTTAATCAATGTTGGTGCCACATTCCAAAGAGACATGGACATAACTTTTAGAGGACTCATTAAAAAATCAATGGTTATTTATCTAGATGATATCACAGTCTATTCTAGACAAAGAACCAATCATGAAAATGACCTAGTGCAAGTCTTTGAGCGACGAAAAAAGTATGGAATCTCACTTAACCTGAAAAATTCCTATTTTGCTTTAGATGAAGGAAGACTTTTAGGATTCATCATGTTAAAAAAAAGTATCTATATCGATCCTGAAAGAATCGAGGAAATTAAAAGAATTTATTTCCGTCATAATAAGAAAACCATGCAGTCATTCCTTGGACAAATAAATTTTGTAAAAATATTTGTCCCTGAATTTTAGCATATAGTTTTTCCTTTACAAACAATGATTAAGAAAAAATTAGTCTTCAAGTGGGGACATAATGAGAGAGAAGCATTCAATATATAAAATAGTCCATTGTTAATGCTCCATTCCTGACTACTCCTAATTTTCTTAATCCTTTAACTTTATATACATTCACATCAGATACATCATGTGTTGTCGTTTTGACACAGCTTAATGAGCAGCAAGTTGAAGCAACAATTTCATTTTTTAGTTCCAATTTGCAAGGTGCAGAACTAAACTATTCAACTATTGAAAAATAAGCATTTTTTGTCTTCAAATCTATAAAGAATTTTAGTCCATTTCTCCTCAAAAATCACACCAAAATAATAGTTCCATTCTCTGCAATAAGACCATTATTGATGAAAAGAGAGGTAGGAGAGAAAATGACTAACTGGGTAACTGCTTTACAAGAATACAACGTAGAAATTATACTTTCTAAAATTGTTAGAGGTCAAGGTTTTTGCAGAATGTTAACTGGACCATCCCATTTAACAACAGAAGTAGACTCAAGTACTGATGTACAAGTGTCTGAGGTAAGCCTCAATGACGCTCAATCTCAATATACTGATCTTAAATTTTATTTGAAAAATGGATATGCTCCCATGCAGATCAATTATAAAACAAAGTGTGCTTTAAGATTGAAAGCTAAGAAATGCGAAATGTTCATCGATGTTTTATTTAGAAGAAACTTTGATTCTGTGTTATTACGATGCTTAGAGAAAACTGAAGCAGAGAAAGTTTTGCAGGAACTCCATGATGGACCAGTTGGAGGAAATACAACAGCACATAAAATCCTGCATGCAGGTTATTATTGGCCAATGCTATTCAAAGACGCTCATGATTATGCGAGGAAAAGTAAGGTCTGCCAAAGCACATCTGTAAGACAAAGGAAACCAAATTTTCCATTACAACCAGTTAATATTGAATAACCATTCGAGAAATGGGGATTAGACATATCTTGAATGTGGGTGCCTCTTAGCTGTTGGTCTGCTCGCCACCTGGCCTCCCCATCGCGAAGACGTCATCCTCACCACGAGGCGGCACATGGCACTGGAGTGGGTGCCATTAAATACACCAACCCAGCTCTGCAGCCCATCACCTTAACTACAATTCAATTCACCTATTGTGAATTAACCTCTGCTCGTCCTGGTTTTAGATAACCCTGGCCATTTATGGGAAATGGCTTTGTCCCCTCTTAACAGTTCTCCCTCCATTTCACTGCCAATTTATCTCTCGGCTCTGTCATTCCCTGTTGCGACTTTGCCCCTCTCGCAGCCCTGCAAACTCCCTCTGCCCATTCGCTCCACGTTGATTTCAGTCACACTGATCATCCTCCTCACTTAGCTCATTAGCATTCCCCAAATTCAACTGCCTCCATGCCTTGACGCTAGTGCATGCACTGCTGCAGAGGTGGAGGTTGTGGCTCGCCCTCTCGACCTCCCATATATGCCTTGGTGGAATGTTATGTGGAATTCTCGCTGGACATGGATGCTCCAGAGGTCCTATACCTTCAACACCTCTCAGCCCACATCTCTTTGTGCCTTCCTAAAGCTCAGTATCACCCATCTCGTTCGGGGTCTAGGAAGAGGATGACTAAATCTACTCTATCATCCTCTTTCCTTCAACAACCTTAGAAAATGGTGGCTCTGCCCGTCAAGCCTTCAGAGGACTCCTTAGAGAGTGGTGGTAGCAACAAATCCACAGAAGGTGGCAAAGATGTAGCTACAGGTGCCCGTTCGACTTCCATGCCAGAGCTAGACCCCCTGTTGTCCAAGCCAGAGGACGATCCCTTCGACTACGAGTGCTTCATTGAGGAAGAGAAACCTCCCCAACCAATTCAGGATGACAAGAAGCAACACGCCTAGCGCCATGGTGCCTACTTTTCATGTTTTTCTAGCCATGTTATAGTTTCTATGTTTATTTACTTTGTGCATAGCATATTTAGATACGAGGTACTTCTATTCAATGTTGGTTTCCCCTCCAGGGGCAAAAATTATCATGCTATTTGGACTGGTATTTGGGTTGGTTTCCCCTCTCAAGGCAGCCCCACTTTTGTTTTTTTGAATTTCCTCTTTCCCACTGGATTTGGCTAACTCAGCAATTCCAGTCTGGACGATGAACTGTAACACTGTACCTTTTTTATGATATAATAGAATTATTCATATTTAGAAAAACAAATGGGGATTAGACATAATTGGTGAGATCGTTCCTAACTCTTCCAAACAACATAAATACATCCTCACAAATACTGATTATTTTACTAAATGAGTGGAAGAAATTCCACTAAAGGTGTCCAATTCTGAGAATATCATCAAATTTATTGATCAGTTTATCATAACTAGATTTGGATTACCAACTGCTTTGATATTTGACAATACATATTATTTAATAGGCATTGCTATGATAGAATTTGACATTAAAAGAGGTTTTAAACTAAAATATTATGCTAACTATTATCCTCAAGGAAATGGTTTAGTGGAATAAACTAATAAAAACCTCATTAAGATCATTAAATAGATTGTTGACCAGAAACAAAGAAATTGGCACAAATCATTAACTTTTGCTCTTTGGGCAGATCAAATAACTTAGAAGGCCTCCATTGGCACTTCTCCATTTAATCTTTTTTATGGGAAAGAATTTTTTCTTCTGAACAATGTACTTATCCTTTCCCTTGCCCTGGTCCAGTTTATTGATTAATCACCTTCTTCTTCTCTACAAGTAAGACAATTCCAAATTCTTAAACTTGAAGAGGAGAGAGAAAAAGCCAAAGTTATGTATGCACATCATCAACATTTGGTTAAAGCTTCATTTGATACAACTTCTGTTAGTCAAAAAACATTTCAAATTGGTGATCAAATTGTTAAAATGGGATAAATCACACGAGGAAAAAGGTAAACATACCAAATTACAAAGGATGTGGCTTGGACCATTTCAAATCATAGAAAAATAGGCCCATCAACGTTTTTATTGCAAGATCTATTAGGCAAGAGCGATTCTTTGCTTGTTAATGGGCATATTTTAAAGAAGTATTTTTCATAGGAGGTAACCCCTTATATTCCCTATATATTATTGTCTTTTCTTTTCTTAGGAAAATAAAGGTTGAATGGCATTTATTTTTGGCTTTTCAAATAAAGATCTCAGAGAATATTTTTTATTTATCGCTTCTATAAATGAGAATTCTTAATGAAATAATTGTCAAATTTGAATCTCAAATAAATTTTATTTCACTAAGAAATTTTAATTTCACTAAAATTATTTATCCTTTGATAAACTCTCACTTTTATAAAGTATGTTTGTTCTACTATCCGTTAAGAAAAGAATATTTAACATAGTAAATACTCTTTACAGACAAGAGACTTTAACTCTAATATTATCATCCAGAAACCCTCAAAAGGGCCAATGATTCACCCCATCTGACAAACTTTTCAATTTTTGGGATGTAATTCAAAAAAATGCAAAATCTTAGAAGATATTAAGTCTCATTAAGAGCTTGTTTACCATGTTCATAGGAAAATAGTTAAACTAACATTCCCAACACTACCTACCAAAACAGGGTAATGAATTGAGATCGTATCAAAAGATAAGGGGTCTCATCAAGAGCCAACTTGATCAGTTTAGCTACAACTAGTGAATGGAATTGTCAATATTTGGTTACCAAGCCAAGACAATGGCTTTTAAGTAATAAAAAATATATATATATCTTTTACAAAAAAAAAACAAGTGAAAGTATATGATTATGAACTGATTTTTGAAAATTACGATGTTAGTTGAATGGGGCAATGAATGATTTTTGGGTAAAAGGTAACAATGTAGAGGCTATGAATTCCCGCTGGTAGCAGAGGCTCTACCTGTGATAAATGAGTATATATATATAAAAAGCTAATCTGAAAGAGCCACCTACTTTATCTTTTTGAACTTAGTAAAGATTGATGCAGACGATCATATTTTCATCTTAAAAAGGTAATCTTGTGAATTATAATCAAGTGAGTTTTCATTAATTGGTGAAATATTATTTATATTGAAATTCATTCCTTCAATTATTTTTATTTTGAAAGTTTTATAAATTTCAAAAATCTGATCAGAGATAATTGGTTCTCCCAAGTGAATCGTCAATTGCTGTCCTATACAACACCCCCCATTTATATTGATATATGGGTACCCTTTTAAATTTTCTTTCCTTTAAATACTAAGTGCTAAATCTAGAAAATTCATCATAAAATCTAAAATAGTGTGTAATATTCCCAAATTTTCACATGATATTTGGAATATTAGAGTTCTTAATAAAATTAATTAATTAAGTAAATAAAAGGGTCGAGGGACCCACAAACCTCAAAGATGAATAAAATACACTTTTAATGTGTGTATGTGGATATTCTAGATCTAGATCTAAAATCACGGAGTAGTGGAGCAGCTCCATTAATGGAGATCATGTCTCATTTATGAAATAGATTATGGAGGATGAAACAGTCAAATAAGATCGTGGACCTTAAATGTAAAATCATGAAGATCTTTGATAAGGTCAACTAATATCATAGTGCATTCAAAGAAGATCATAGAGCACTTATGATAAGTTAGTGGAGGAAGTGATGCATTTAATGCACACACGATGGAGAGGGTGATCACCCCATATGAACATGATGGAGGACATGGAGAAACAGTGCAATAAACCATGGAGAATTATGTCCACATGTACAACGCAGTTTTGGAGTAGGCCTAGGCTATGGAAGGCTCCTATCTATATAATGAAGGAGAAGGCACAATAGAAAGGATGATTTGGATTATTCATTTCTTGATCTATTTAGATATAGATTTTTCTTAGGACATTTCTATTCATTCTTGAGTTGTTTAGCGAAGATTGCAGTGTTGTTTAGCACAGGGTGTTCCTGAGTGGGGATCCCTCCTCTTTCATTGAGTAGCTCTTGAAAGAGGGTTGTACTACATTCCTTATTAGGCATTGGTGCCATCTTCAAGAGGTTGTTTCTAGAATTTAGCTAGGAAACCGGTGGAGGATTCATCCTACCACTTTGTACTTCACATTCAGTCTTCCAAGAGCAACAGATCTATATCCCGCATTTAGGCCATTAGGTTTTACCTCCATGCAGTAGTAGTCCCTTCAAGGATTGCGCAGTCCAGTCCTGTAGATCTATTGGGGGAAGGAGGTTTCCTGTATTTCAGCTCTAAATCTTGTGAGGGATCATCTCCTCACATTGGATATATTGTTTCCATCATTCAGGAGCTGTATTGACACATATAGTAGTAGGCTATTGAGCCTCCCTCTCTTACAACGCAGTTTTCTGAATTTTTTGTTCATCCAGTAGCTCTTTTCAGTGGAGGATATTGGAGGAGCTATATCTTGAGATTATAGCACAAGGATCTAGAGAAGGGATCATCCCTTCTTGCATAGATCTGATTTTGCATCATTGCAACCATCATATCATCAGATCTAGCTTCAGATCTGCATACCCAACAATGTATATATGAAGCCCTAAGAGGGTGGTTTTCTTATATTGATAGATATGAGAACCCCTTTATGGGTTATCTTGGGTATCCATCATAGAGCCTGGATCTCTGTTTTCAGCATCATCGGAGCTCCCATTCTTCCTAGATCAGAATTTCTATATTTCAGGTAGTTGCGCTCCCAATAGTTGCAGCAGGTATAGCGCAGTTTACCTTCCAGCAGTTACGTAGTCCCTCTTGTGGGATAATTGCAGGGTCATTCCAAGCCATCCCTTTTCCTTTAGTGTCTCATATTTTGAACACTATTGTATTGAATTTTTCAGCTATTTTTGTGCATTCTGATGTGTATTTAGATTTATTGTTTACTTTTCTATAGTTCTTATATTTTGTTTTAGTATTACTGCATTCTCCCTTTTGGGATATTACAGTGGTATCAGAGCATGATCTTTGGCTCAGCTTGTGGATACTTCATCTTTTGCATCAAAAGAATAAGCAGATAGATGAGATCTATCATGAAGGAGGATTGTAGTTTTTCCACTCCTCTCTTTAGATCCATGCAAGATATCTCCAAAGAGGTCAATCAAATGAAGAGAGGAAGGCAAAAGAAGGATCTAAGAAGAAGATTTGATGAGGAAGTTCCAAGCACTTCCTATCAGGAAAAAAGAAGACCGAAGAATCATAGATCTCATCATAGATATACTATGCCCACTTTCTTTGAAGAAGGTGAATGGTATAGAAATGAAGAAAGGAAAGAACCTAAGACTTATGAGACTCTCAATCTGTATCTTGAAGAGTACAAAGCACAGTCTAGAGCATTCAAGGAGAAACTAACTCTCTAACAATTCTTCAAAATCAAAGAATAAGGAGGATTGTATAACAACAATAGAAGAAAGAGGCATAATAGATTCTATTTGCCTACATTTGATGGATCTTCCTCAAGTACTGTTAAGGCTTCGAGGAAAGAGTTAGACACATTTTTCAGGCTACATCCTGTAGCTGAAGGAGAGGATGTTTAGAATATAGCACTTCATCTTTATGGTGAAGCCAATGATTGGTGGTTTGGTCACATGGAGCATGCAAAGGTGACTAAATATTCAGATTTATTTCACAAGTTGAGAAGGAAGTTTGATGTGAGAAAACTAGAGATGTGTCACAAAGAGACATTTCCAAAGGAAATAAGGGAGGATGTCATTCTTGTCACTCTAGCCAAGGGGTCACTGCATTCACCACCAGTTGCAGAAGTACTTGCACCTGGAGAAGAGACACTTGCAAATTTGCAAGATAGTCTTGACCTCTTGACACATAGAGTCCCATGCATGATCCAAGAGATGCATGAGGAAGAGAAGGTAGATTCCAGCGCTGGTACACTTGGAGAAGAGCATCCATCACTCTTACCAGCAGTTGGAGACACCATTATCCTGGTTGGAGGAACTCTTGTGTTCTTGCAAGAGGTTCCCAAACATCAGTTGATCCAAGGTATGCATACATATTCATCACATATTGTTTTAGTAGATCTTATTGAAATTTATGAGGACATGCCATCAGGGCCAATGCATAACCAAGGGTTAGAACAAAATGCTGATTTGAAGCAGCAAACTATCGCAGCGCAGAGGACCCTTGATCTAACGAAGGAGGAATGAAAATCTATCCCAGTTTTTCATTGATGGGCTACATTCAACCCTTTGAGTTGAAGTGTAGAGTTTCAAAAAATGGGATGTGCATGATCTTATGTACAATGACTAGTTATGAGATCAGTATTGTGCCTTGATTTGAGAGAGCACATCTATTCCCTTACAGATATACAACGTCGTCACTTAGTAGCAGTGATAAAGAAGGATCCCCATCATTCTTGGAGAATTCTAAAGATAGATTCACTCATGAAGCAATGGAGGTTAAGATGATAAATGGTAGACATCTTGAGATGGGGAATCTTTTCTCCTTTCTAGATGACACTTTCTCAATGAGCATCTCACAGCTCAAAGAGAAACTTCTATTTGCAGCAGATCCAGAACATCACTAGTTTTGGAGGGACATTGATGAGAAGGTGGTCTCATTAAGGGATCTCATTGGAGGTGCACTTCAACATTTCATGGAGTGCAAATTTCTTCATCAGTTTGGGGAGGATGGTATTCTATAAAGGGAGGATACCATGTTTATTCAGTACTCATTCATCATCCACATTGGGATAAATGGGTGAGAATGATAAGCAAGGTGTTGCATGACCACTTGCAGATATATGACATGGGCCAACAAGAAGCTTGGTTACACTGGTTTCTCTTGGGTGAGTTTGGTTACTACCCAAAGACTCTTATTTCTTTGATCCATGCCTTGAAAAACACTCATGTAATGAAGAAGGAGGCGTGGATACGCTGGGTGCTTTTGGGTGAGTATGGTTACCACCCAATAGCTCATATTTCTTTGAATCATGCCTTGTGTATCCATGAAAAAATGAAGTAGAAGAAGGCATGTTCATTTTTGTTGAGATATTTTGGCCATCATATGACATCTCGCATGTCTATGTGTTTTGTGTTCTTTGTAATATGGCATAATACTCTTATGATATGTGATAATGGAGTTTGTTTATATTGGGCTGATATGACATTCCATATGTCCTTCAGTTTTTGTTGTTTCTCCATGATTCACATGATGATGTGAAGAGGCAGCAAGAGATCTTGTTGCTGTGGCTTTTATTGGGGGACTTTTGTCCTACATACTCCCCTACTTTTCATGATATTGTTGGAGGATGGTAGCAAGAGGAACTCCTCTGATGGCTCTTACTTGAAGATTATGGACACCATACTTGGTGTCTTGATGGTGTGGTGTGGCAGAAGGGAGCATTTCTGTGTTGCTTACTATTGGGAGAATATGGTTTGACACCTTTGTCTACCCATATATCTCTACTTCTTCTTTGGTACAATGTTGGGATGATGCTTAGATCCAACAAGTCCAACAAAGCTAAGGATGGAGGCATGAAAAGCCTCTTTTTACTTCATGTAGCATGGGATGGAGGATTAATTTGTGAGTTGGAGCTTTCCTCTTGTGGAAAGCACCATATATATTTATGTATCTCATGTATTGCAGAGGATGTTGGATAGCTTATGGTTGTCACTTGGAGCTTCATGATTGATGAGGGACATCTAGCTACACAGGTAGAGATCACTCTAGACATTTTAGAGAGGCAACTTTGGTACTGGGCATACATAACTCATTGCAACAAATGGGGAGACCTTCCTTGTGTGGGTGCCATTTGGAGGGAGACAAATTGCTCTAGCATCTACTTTTGCAGTTTCTTGAGGACAAGCAACATTTTGTCGAGGAGGTTTGTAATATTCCCAAATTTTCACATGATATTTTGAATATTTGAGTTCTTAATAACATTAATTAATTAAGTAAATAAAAGGGTGGAGGGACCCACAAACCTCAAAGATGAATAAAATCCACTTTTAATGTGTGTATGTGGATATTCTAGATCTAGATCTAAAATCATGGAGTAGTGGAGCAGCTCCATTAATGGAGATCATGTCTCATTTATGAGATATATTATGGAGGATGAAACACTCAAATAAGATCATGGATCTTAAATGTAAAATCATGAGGATCTTTGATAAGGTCAACTGAGATCATAGTGCATTCAAAGAAGATCATAGAGAACTTATGATAAGTTAGTGGAGGAAGTGATGCATTGAATGCACACATGATGGAGAGGGTGATCACCCCATATGAACTTGATGGAGGACATGGAGAAACAACGCAGTCAACCATGGAGACTTATGTCCACATGTACAGCGCAGTTTTAGAGTAGGCCTAGGTGATTGAAGGCTCATATCTATATAATGAAGGAGAAGGCACAATATAAGGGATGACTTGGATTATTCATTTCTTGATATGTTTAGATCTAGATTTGTCTTAGGACATTTCTATGCATCCTTGAGCTGTTTATCTAATATTGTAGTGTTGTTTAGCATAGGGTGTTCCCGATCAAGGATCCCTCCTCTTTCATTGAGTATATCTTGAAAGAGGGTTGTACTACATTCCTTATCAGTCATTGGTGCCATCTTGAGGAGGTTGTTTCTAACATTCAGCTAGGAAACTAGCGGAGGATTCATCCTACCACTTTGTACTTCACATTCAGTCTTCCAGGAGCAGAAGATATATATTTGGTATTCAGGCCATTGGGTTTTACCTCCATGTAGCAGCAGTCCCTTCAAGGATTTTGCAATCCAGTCCTGTAGATTTCTTGGCGGAAGGAAGTTTCCAGTATTTTAGCTAGAAATCCTGTGAGGGATCATCTCCTTACATTGGATCTATTGTTTCCATCATTTAGGAGCTGTATTGACACATCTAGCAGTAGGCTATTGAGCCTCCCTCTCTTATAGTGAATTTTTCTAAAGCTATTATTCATCCAACATCTATTTTCAGTGGAGGATATTGGAAGAGCTAGATCTTGAGCTTTTAGCCCAAGGATCTAGAGAAGGGATCAACCCTTCTTGCATAGATCTGATTGTGCATCGTTGTAGCCATCATATCATTAGATCTAGCTTCAGATCTGCATACCCAACAGTGTATATGTGAAGCCCTAAGAGGGTGGTTTTCTTATATTGATAGATCTGAGAAACCCTTTCTGGGTTATCTTGGGTATCCATCATAGAGCTTGGATCTCTATTTTCAGCATCATCAGAGCTCCCATTCTGCCTAGATTTGACTTTCTATCTTTCAGACAGTTGAAGTCCCAAAAGTTGCAACAGGGATAACGCAGTTTAGCTTCCAACAGTTCAGTAGTTACGCAGTCCCTCTTGTGGGATCATTGCAATGTCATTCCAGGCCATCCCTTTGGCTTGAGTGTCTCATATTTTGAGCACTGTTGTACTGACTTTTTCACCTCCTATATAATAAAATGGCTCAGTTTTTTCTGTGCATTGTTATGTGTATTTAGATTTCTTGTTTACTTTGCTGCAGTTCTTATATTGTGTTTTAGTATTACTGCATTCTCCCTTTTGGGATATTACATAGTGAAATACTAGTTTAATTCACTTTCCGCTTGGAAAATTTCACAAATCGCATATCGCAAACCCTTTTGAACAAATGCTTAAATATCATGAAAGAGCTCTAAAATGCAATAGTCAACCCATTTCATAAAGGTTAAATTATCCATCTTAGGAAACCTTAGTTATAAGGATAGATCGAAAGCACAATATAATTCAAAAATTTCCAAAAATCATAACATATGCGCTTAGCGATATGTCTCGGACCCAAAATTGTTATAAAGAATTTCTTAATCGTCATTTAAGTCCGAAAATGCCCAAAACCTAAGAATACATCAAACAACCTTTAAGTTAAAAAAAAAATCGCTTATAATCTACCGCATATCACAAATCGCAAGTAATGAAAGTTCTTATAACTATCACCCATTCACCAATGCAAAATGCGAAATGTGAAATGTAGTGTAGCGAAAAAAATTCTCACGTAGCATTTGAAGCCTAATACCACGATAAATATTCCGATATTAATCTTTGAAATGAAACATTGAGAGAAATCCTGAGATGCAATATTGTGATCTTGCAATCGCATTATCGCATAAATGCTTAACAAAACTATTTTTCACAACTTGATTTTTGGGATGTGATATTCTGATTGGACGTGAAGTATGTAGAATTAATAGCCTTAAATGAAACATCAAATATAATTTTTAAGGTATTTCACTATTTTTAGTGACTCGAGAAAAGTGATAACTATTTTCACATATGATGAATTAAAATCCAATATCTTTGAAAATATTTCATTATCATTAGTTGGTTTTTCAGCCGCTCTGTATTTTTCACTCTACCCTCGCTTCTTTAAATTTCAGGAAAGCCTCCAAGGAAATTTCTTTAAGGAAAATGATGTAGAAGAACAAGAAACAAAGCACCTCAGAGTCTGAGTCTTCATAGATGCTACCCCTGTTCTCAGATACCACATGCAATAAAGATGGAGGAGAAATGACATGGGAAGTTATTTATAATCTCCCCGAAGATGAACAACCTAGGATTATTGAACTTATACCAACAACAGATTCCTCAATGCCATCAACAACTCAAATGAGTGATGCAACCTGCTCTTTCCTTCATAGGATAGCAGCAAGACCTAAAATTTTACCATACACAAATATGGTCAAATGGGTGATCGACAATGTGAACATTGCAGATAGAAAATTTAGAAATTCAAGGATGGACCTCATGGGATATTTCACAGCTAGAGACCTGAGGAAAATGTACCATCTTCCAGAACCTCAGAAAATTTATGATTCAGCATTCCTATCAAAATTTTATAAAGAGAATGATGAACCATTCAAAATGATTCATAATTGGAGGTCTGGGACCAAAAAATTCAAGAAAGATAAAACTAGTATGAACCCTATTTCTTCTTTTGAGTAAGCTATAAATTGAGAAAAGGTATATTTGGATCCAATTTATTTTCACAAATTCCAGGAATTCAAAAGCCAAAGGCTTGAACAAGTTCCGTTAAATTGGTTAAACACCCAACATTAAGCTACACCCAGTGTTAGCATTAATACTGATGTGCACAATTCAGAATCAGAATCATAAAAGAACTCAACTCACAACACAAAACAATCTCAGAAGCGACTAAAGGAAATAGAAGCCATGACCGAGACCAGTCAGAAATCAACAGAACGAAATATGGGAATTGATCCAAGTCAAAGCACTATTCATAAAGAAAAAGGAAATGATATGGAAAAACAATGGGACGAATTTCATCAAAGCCTCCAGAATAGGAAAGAGATAACAAATGTTCAAGAAAATTTAGAATTGCATACACGTCAACAAAATCATAGATAATCAAATCCCGAAACAAGAGATAATCAAGAAACAAGCTCACATAAAGTAGAGCTTATCCCTACATTCCGTACATCTAAAATCACCCTGAAAATAGAATAAATTCCTCCTCTAGATGTGTTCTACATTCTTGATCATAAGGCTGTAGTAAAGCGACAGAGAAAAAGAAGAAGATTGGCATCTTCTACTGAAGTGTTACCGGGAAATGAGTCTATGGAAGTAGTTTGGAAAGACATTGCCATTGACCTAACATGAAATCTTACTAAGTTGTCACAATTTGCAAGAGCTTACACCACAACCACAATTGATAAAGTAATTGAGGTCTCAATTTTTAAAAGAAAAAGAATAAATAATCTTACAAATGGAGCAACAGCTAGAGATCGAAAAACTGAATGTTGATAAACATACCGAGGTGTAGCTACCACAATTGAAAAAGTATATGGAAGCAATTAAAATAAGGTATGAAGCAGATGTCATTGCAAAGGATTTGCAAATTTTTGAAATGCAGGAATTGATTACTAGATACAAAGATATACCAAGTAAGGATGAATTTATCAAGGAAGATTTGGAGCTAAATTCTAAACTGTCTATACAACAAGGTCTATTTTTCCAAAAGATGTATATTATTAGTCCTTATTTAGAGACTGGTGAACAGTTGAAAGATTAAGTAATTGATCAGAGGACTTAATTTGAAGAACTAAATACTAAAATCTCAGATCATATTACATGGCAAGAAACAAATGAAGTTACAAATGCAAATCTTCCTGAAATTGAAGAAACTCTTAAAGACATCCTATTCACAAACTTGGATGTAAAGATCAAATAGGTAGAGCAAGCAGTAACAAGTGCAGCAGGAGTAGCAAGAAATATTATAGAGACAATAATTCACACACTTCATACTACCAACTTGATCAAAGAAGGTGACTCAGACACACTGTGAGATATGAAATAATTAAGTGAAATTTGGAAGGAAAATTATCAAGTTCAAAGAGATTTAATCATACAAATTTCAAAGACGGATTGGGAGGCATACTGGTAGTATCTTGTTAAACCACAGTCAAATCATGACGTTGAATTGTCTAACAAATTCCATAGAGAAGATGTTGCCACCTCTCACTGAATCCATATTTGCGGGACAGATCAGAACAAGAGTTGGCACACCACCACAAGTGAAACCAATGATCGATATCTATGACCTTCAAGCCCCGCTAGCAAACAAGAAAGCTTCCAAATAATAGCAAGTCATTAGATTACGTTTATCTTTTAGATTTAAGTTACTCAGTATGAGGAAGGTTGTTTGAAACCTCCTCAAATAAATTTTGTATAATCTATTTTAGTCATATTAGATACTATTTAAACACCTCTTATGCATTTAGCGAAGGGTCTAGAAATTCATAAAAAAACATTTGCAAAAGACTACACTTTTGTACTTTTGTGAATGCTTTGATGAGTTAATGGAACAAATTATGATTTCCATTGATATTGAAGTTTTTTAACTAAATTTGCAATTTTGTACTCATTGAATTTATTTGACTTGAGGAGGAGCAGACACTATTATTGATTTAATGAGTAAAACATCGCATATATGGTATTTCTACACGTTATCTTGAATTTTATTTCTTGAATTGACAACAATATTTTTATCTGTACTATGTATGAGATATATTATTATAGGTGAATGTTATATGCACTTATGTACTGATGTTTATCTATGATTCCTTATTTCATATATGATCAAAACTATGTATGCGATATATCTCTCATAATTTTTTTGATTGAATATCTAATCAAAACAAGCATTTTTCATATTTTTCATCCCCTTCAACAATTGAATGATATTTATTACCAATTGTTGAAAGATATCCTTTTAGATCACATTTATGAATGAACACCCCCAAGTAAATAATAGAATAGATATTTAGTTACTTGCATACGAAGGTTAAATCATTCCTCCATTTTCATATTATAAACAAGCACACCCTCATTATCCTTATTGGGAAATTGGTCCTTTTATCCCTAGTTGGAGCCACTACACCAAACGGAAAAGGAGCTTCCTTAAGGTCCGGACCGGGTGGTTTCCCCCATGTTGTCGCAATGGAAATCTGAGGCCTCAATAGAAGGTTAGACAACAATTTTTTGATAAGATTGCTATGTGCGAAATAAAATAAAATCCTAAGAGCATTATGCAAACTACGAAAAAGAGAAAAACACAAAATCAAGTGTCTCTAGATAATTGGGCTATGGATTGGATGGAAGAAGAAAATCAATAGTAGTCCAATTTATGGGACTTGGTTCTATATGTCATGGATGATTATAATTTTCCATACGTAGGCCTTATCAAGAAAGGTTTACCAAGTCAACTAAGTAAATTCAATTTAGAAGAATTATAAGATGTAAGTAAAGACATGATTATGTGGATAAGCTAATGGGATAATGAATCTATTAATTTATTCATCATTTTACAATATATTGTACTAAATCTATCTCAAACTTCTTCTATATATATATATATATATATATATATTTGGAAGAGTATTTTATAATCTAAAATAATTGTCACAAAATATAAATCCTCCTTATATTTATCATGTAACACATATTTGTAATTATTGGGAAATATATTTTAGAGGAAAGGAAAAAAACAAAGAAATATATTTTCATTATCCATGGGTAGATTATGGCTAGGTATCCATTTCAGGATAATTGAGATGGAAGCAAAAGGTTGGAGAAGAGGAATGGAAAAAAGTATATTAGGAGAATCTTCAGTTTTTTTAAATGGTTGGAATTTGTTGTAGGAAATAGATATTTCTCTTGTTACATGAAATACTTTTGTTTGTGTCACGTTGGAGGATTTAAAGAAAATCGATCTATTTTTATTCAGTTTTGCTATATGCAATAACCAACATGTTTTTGAAGTAAATTTCTTGTTTAGAATAATGAATGATTTCGTTGCATAATTTTGAGCAATTTTTATATTATTCATTCATATTTTCATGTGTAAATATTTATCATAACTCATTATATGTTTCAATTTATGTGATTGTTATAAATAGATAAACAATATTATATTTTTTAGATTACTATTTACTAAAAAATAATGAAATTTTTATGAGCTTATCCAATTATTGAATATTCTTTTATTTTAATAACGAATATTTTGTCTCGTATATAATTTACATTTGATTTTATCCCTCTCAAGTCAAGAAATTAGATTTATATTCATTACCTGAATATATATAATATATTAAATTAGAATCACAGATTAGTTATTATTTTTTTTTATTAAATTGGATCATCTTTTAGACAATTCAAAACCATTTTTTTGGTTGCAACTATGTCCATATATAGGTGGAGATTACTACACCAAATGAGAGCACATCTAATTGGGACCTACCACTATGCGATCATACCTTGTTGTTGGAATTTTTTTTTACCACCAACACAAACCAATATCCTTCCTCATCTATAGCCTCAAGCCTTGCTAGTGCCAATTGTCATAATTGTCATAAATTACGCCTCCTTTCCTCCCCCCCACACCCCCCAACTCACTCAGTGTGATTTTTTCAGTCCTCAAAGGCTACCAAGGGAATATGAGGGAACTTTATTTCAATATAGTTCCTCTCATACAACTTTTCCTTCCTTGGATTTTGTATTTTTGGACAAATTTACCATATATATTTCTATTGTTTATGAGTTAATTATTCCTTGCATTGCATAATTCTATGTTCCTTTAACTATTCCATAGTAAGTGGTAGAAATTCTTTAATACTATGGAGTACATAATGGTCCTCTTATTTATTTAGCATGGAAGGTTTAAATAGCTTTAAGTACTCCACATTCACCACCAAACTAATATGTATATGAGGAGGGAGTTTTAACTTGAAGGAATTCTTATTCACCTATCCAATGATGTCAAATAGTTTATATTTAAGGGGAAAGAGTTTCTTTGTTGCTCCTTGCGGACAATTTATATAGAGCTACAACCACATATTGTATCTAATATGGAGATTATGATCCCTCTTATGACAATGGTGCCTAGCTTTATACTATTGTTTTCTCTTCTCAAACTACTCTTGAACCCTACGATGTATCTATCTAAACTTATTCACAAATGTGTTTGCCTTATTTTCATCTTCATGTAGCATTTCTTTGTATTATTTTTGTTCATACACAAATCAATGGAAAAGGTCATAAGTAACCAAAAAAATATTGAAAGGATATTTTTTGGTGGAAGAATGGAGTGCCCTATTGTAGGATTTTCAATTGTAGACTAATTTATCATTCCATGTCTTTGAATTTTTTTAAAATGTAACCTCTCAACAATCAATATGTAGTTGAAAACCTCACAATGTCTATCAATCTGGGGATGCAATCTAGTGAAATAACTGAACTTGGTATCCATTATCTCCTAATGGTGTGTCGATAATCATTCCAATAACATTATTGATCATATATGTTAGAGCCTGGAAATACAAATTGTAATGAAACATTATTGAAGAATAGTTCAACAAACTCTCATATATAGGTCGTATTTTTACTTATAATGATCACAGGAATTTGAAAAGTAGTCCACGATGATAAACAAATTCTCATGGCCTCTACAAGTCATCGATCAACCTCCAAAAATTTCCATGGAGATACTCTCATAAGTATTTCTTGGTATTCTAAATCAGATTTATAAGCCATGTTTCTAGTTGCTTGGCTTCCTAGTGTTGCAACTAAAAAAAGCTCTAGCAAATTTTTCCACTTATCATTCTGGACTTTTGAATGCCTTCGTCATGCCAAATTTTCCGGAAACATTGGAAGTGCATTATCCTCTCATTAATTGAATTATTTGGTCTTGTGGTATGCTCAACTTGTCCATCTCATAGAGCCTCTCATATTGAAGGTGATATTCATTCTCTTCCATTATCATGACCAATATCTCCTAAAATTTCTTGTGTACTCCTATAAAATATCCATTTGCTTCATATTCTTCACTTATAATATCATTGGTGAAAATATAAAGTTTCATTATCACTACATTTATTTCAACATTATTAAATGGTGATAGAGATAGCATTTCCATTAGCTTATTTGTGGCTCATTTCTCTTACTTGATCAATAGGTAAAAAAAATTTAAGATGTTATCACTACAATAATTTCCAAAAGGTTGTTATAAGTGTTTAAAAGAAATATCAAAGGTAAATATCATCCACTTTTGGAGATCAGGATCTAGCCTTCCTAATTCTCAAAGAGGGCTCTCTCTCAGACTAGATATCAGAAGAAAACATAAAAATGTACAACAGTTAAGAACATAGTGTAATTAAACAAATTCTGCACTAAAAATCCTCTTATAACATTCAAATTCAGAAAACATGCAAGTTTATGGAATACTTAAAAAATAACATGAAAAATTGAAATATACTTCACTTAGATAACTCAACACATGAATCCTGTAAAGAAATGCCTTTATTAATTTCTTGTCTATCAATTGGAAATTGGTACAATAACCCTTTGGGAAGCAGATCAGTCAGCTAACAAAATGTTCAGAAGTCCACAATTGACCTGACCAGACTGACCGCAACCATTAATACTTCATTTGATGAAGTATTTTTACAAAAATATTACAAAAATATCCTCAATTGAATAGGATTTATTCAAGGAAATAAAATATCTAAATGGAAAAAGGTAGTGACACCTTCAAATGACTAACATCTAGCCCTGTTTTCCTTGCCTATTGTCCTTTGTTTTTTTCTTCCATCTGTCTTATTTCACGTGTCTGCTCTTTAACCTGTCTTCTCTTTTATGCTATCTTTTCTTACCTATGTTTGATCTGTTTTCTCTTTTACTCTTTATAGTAAATCAAATTAACCCTTTCGTGTTCCTTCCTCTGGAAATTTTGACTTTCATTAACCAGTGGTAAATTTCCTCTGTTTTAATGGTCCTTTTCTCCTGTACATAATCTTCTGTTGAGTAGAAAACTGTCCAATTCATATCCTGTGGATCTGGAGTAAATAGGTTGGGACTAGTATCCAAATGTTTATCCATCTCCTCGTTCTGCTAATTACATGAAAAATAAAACAACTGTGAATGAAAAAAAAGTTTGCAGTGACACAAGCAATGGCTTTAGTCTTTTCGCAATTTCGTAGATATAGGGTTATGCGGGATTTCACATTTTTAAAACTCTATTTAACGCATATCGCATGGTGGATAGGCGGTTTATCGTACGCAGGGTGTTTGATTTCAAGCAATGGTGTTTTTTTATCGCAAGGAGTGAAGGTAGGTTGGTAGTTTATCGCACAATGAAAAGTTGTTTGGTGGTTGTTTGGATGGGGGGTGTGATAAGTACTGGTGGCGTCGCGTGGCAGGGGGGCGGTGAATAAAACCACCCATTTTTCACCCCCCTCGGCCGGTCGGCATTAATTATTGGAACGCTGGCGGATGTGAAACGAAGTATCAGTCGTCAGATCTGTCGGCAGCAATCGGACGGTTGTCAAGGTTTCACATTTTCAATGGTGGTGGGGTCAGAAAAGGTTTAAACATAAGGTTTTATAAAAGATGGTTAGGAAATTTATTTTAGCGGAGGCTTAAGGGAAACAAGGGTCAGGGTAAAGGTTAAGCGAAGGGATAAATAATATAAAATGGGTCAGGATTTAATATATGTGATGGGTTAGGGAATATATATGTGGGATTAAAATGATATAAAGGGGGTTTTTAATATAAAGATGGGTCGAGGAAATATATTAAAGTAAAAGGGTTAACATGTAATGGGGGGTTAATGAAATATATAAAGTGGGGGGATATATGAACTATAGGCTAAAATATCATAAAGGGGATATTTTATTGAGCGGGCAATTAAATCAAAAGGGAAGTAGAGCCTAATAATACTTTAGCGCTTTTAAACTATGCAAAAGTGGGTTTTGCAAATTTTAGTTGAATAATGGAGAGTTAGTAAAGGGGAAGGGATTTTTCAAAGAGAAATGAGTTTTTAACGAGGGAAAGGGAATTTAGGAAGGGAAAATGAGTTTTTTAGGAAGGGAAAAGGGTTTTTACAAGGGGAAATGATTTCCAAGAGTGGAAATAGGGATTTTAGCAAGGGGAATTTTTTTGAAAGATATTAATGACATGAGATGAACCAATTGATGCTTTCCATGACTTGTAAAAGTGTTGCCTACCCTTTATTTATCCTAGCATTTTTTACTTCCTTTATTGGGTGCATTTCAGCTTGCTGACCCTTTTATTTTCTTTTGATAAGCATACTAACCTATCTATAACCTTATAACTTCCAATGGCTCAAATTAAACTGATGAGCTCATCCTTATTCTATACCTAACTACTAATCTACCATGATTATATGGTTTGGACAGATCTTTATTCACTAACTATCATGACATGAAATGTAAAGGCATGAATAATCAAGATTAAACTGTATTATCATCATGAGTTGTGGCATTTTGAACAAGATACACACAATTTTATTTGCATAAGTAAACTAAGAATAGTGGCATTTGAATGTGCAACACTTTCAACATTTATTTTTGTCTGTTTTTGTGGGGTTCATACTTTATATTCTGTTTTGATATTCTTTTCTTTTGGTCCTTTGATTGTTCTTTTAGGACATAACCTCTTTTCATTTTTAAATATGGGAACAAATTTGCAGAAAGCAAAGGTATGTACAATATTACAAGACTAAAAATAGCCAATTCAAAATTATGATCCCTATTATTATAGGACCCTAACAGTGGCTCCACTTGGGGATGGCATCTCCTTGTGAGATGTCAAGAACTTTCTGATCGGTGGCCTTGGAATTTTGGTTTGGCTTTCAAATCTACAACTTGTTTTGTTATAAAACCTCTGTGATGAAAATGTCAAACTGAATTAAAACCTTTTTGCATACTGAAAAATGAAACACACTAAACTGAAAAACTGAAATGCCAAATGAATTGAAACTCGAAAGAATGCTTGAAAATTGCTCAAATCATTGAGTTTTTTTTGCACACTGCTACCTATCCTATACTGGTGAAACTTATGCTAAATCAGGTAATACAAAAATGACAATGAAGCCAATCAAGTAGCTACAGAAAAAATGGACAACTTGATCGTCTGTAAGGAAAATCAGTAGTATAACTTGATTATGTGTCCTCATAACCAGAGTTATGATATGAAATGGAAACTGATGATGTATCTGACCCTTATAAAGAGTACATTCTTGATAATTTGACTTAAGAAGAACCTTCATATACTCTGCTATAGGATCAATAAAAGCATGATGTATGATATTTGATTCTAGGACTTCCATGGCTAATTGAGCAGTTGTGTCTTCAATATTAAACTTTGAACCTACATCTTCAATTGGTACTTGAGAGCACAATCATCCTCACTATGTAAGTCAAGAGGTAGTACAATTTCCTCTTGCTTAGGGGAAGGAATATTTTCCAAGAATTCTTTAGTATCTCAGAAATTTTATGACTGAATTTGAGTATTTAAAAGTTCAATATCATTCTCGAACTTTTCAACAACTAACTCAACAAAGAAAGCTTTAGCTTTAGGAAAAATTTTCCTAGTTTTGAGAATACGAAACACAACTATTAGAAAACTTTCATCAAGCTGAAACTCTGCTAACTAATTCCTAATTTCATTTGAAACTTCATAAGAATAAAGGTTTGCCACAAACCCTGTCATTTTGTTCAGCAATAAATCTGGTCAACATGTAGTAAGGCTGCCATGAAAGCTCTAAAAGTTGGGTTCTTTGAATCATGGAGTCTCCATGCGAATAATTATAGCTTTCTTTGTATATGGTATCTGTACACCATTAGTGATCAGATTTGAACCTTAATGTATGTTGTCTTCAAGCAACCTTTTCAAATATTAATGCAAAAAATGAGAAGAATTGTTTCTTTTAAGATTTGTTTAAACTAGAAACTTATTTATCCCCAGTGGAATCACCATTATGTTACCACTCTAATAATTTCCAAAAGGTTGTTATAAGTGTTTAAAATAAATATAAGAGGTAACTATCATCCACTTTTGAATATCAGGATCTAGCCTTCCTAATGCTCAGACATTTCTCTCTCTTAATGATTTAACTTTGTTGATTTAATAGATTTTAGACTAGTTATGTATGCTTGATTGGGTTTGATTTTGATTTGTTGGTTTTGGTTGGTTTTGGTAGGAAGGTGGAATTAATGATTTAGATGAAGAGGTGGCTATCAAATTTCCATTGGGATATGGACTCAAAGTGCTTTGAAACAGAACAAAAATAATAATAATAAAGGAAGTGTTACACGGCAGGATAGCTGAGAAAAATCAGATCTCAAGGCTGAAAGGTGAAGTGGTTTTCAAGCGGGATCAAGAAGCAGCTAAGAATTCCTTAAACCGGATAATGAAGAAGGATGAAGGGGTCGATCGGGATTAGAGGGAAATTAAGAATCCTCTAAAGTGGATATAAGAATAAAGCATAAAAATGTACAACAGATAAGAACATAGTGTAATTAAACAAATTATGCACTAAAACTCCTGTTATAACGTTCAAATTCAGAAAACATGCAATTTTATGGAATACTTAAGAAAAGAACATGAAAAATTGAAATATACTTCACTGAGATAGCTCAACACATGAATTCTGTAAAGAAATGCCTTTATTACTTGTCCTATCTGTCAACTAGAAATTGGTACAATAACCCTTTGGGAAGCAAATCAGTCAGCTAACAAAATGTTTAGAAGTCCACACTTGACCTGACCAGACTGACCGTGACCATTAATACTTCCTTTGATGAAGTATTTATACAAAAATATCCTCAACTGACTAGGATTTATTCTAGGAAAGAAAATATCTAAATGCAAAAAGGTAGTGACACCTTTCAACTGACTAATATTTGGCCCTATTTTCCTTGCTTATTGTCCTCTGTTTGTTTCTTCCATTTGTCTTATTTCACGTGTCTACTCTTTAAAATGTCTTCTCTTTTACGCTATCTTTGTTTACATGTGTTTGATCTATTTGCTCTTTTACTCTTTATAGTAAGTCAAATTAACCCTTTCGTGTTCCTTCATCTAGAATTTTTTACTTTCATTAACCAGTGGTAAATTTCCTTTGTTTTAATGGTATTTTTCTGTTGTACATAATATTCTGTTGAGTAGAAAACTTTCCAATTCATATCCTGTGGATCTGGATTAAACAAGTTGGGACTAGTATCCAACTATTTATCCATATCCTGGTTCTGCTAATTACCTGCAAAATGAAACAACTGCGAATGAAAACAAAGTTTGTAGTGAGGTGAGAAATGGCTTTAGTCTTTTTGCAATTTCTCAGAGATAGGGTTATGCAGGATTTCACATTTTGAAAACTCTGTTTAACGCACATCGCATGGTGGATAGGCGGTTTATCATACGCAACGTGTTTGATTTCAAACAACAGTGGTTTTTATCGCAAGGCGCGAAGGTAGTTTGGCAGTTTATTGCACGATGAAAAGCTGTTTGGTGTTTTTTTGGATGGGGGGTACGATAAGTTCTGGTGGCGCTGCATGGCAAGGGGGCAGTGGATAAAACCACCCATTTCGCACCTTGCCCCCCCTCAGCATTAATCATTGGATTACTGGGGGATGCAAAACGGAGTATCAACCATCAGATCTGCTAGCGGTAATTAGACAACTGTCGGGGTTTCGCGTTTTCAAAGGTGGTGGGGTCAGAAAAGGTTTAAAATGAAGGTTTTATAAAAGGGAGTCAAGAAATTTATTCAAGCAGAGGCTTAAGGGAAAGTGGGGCCGGGGTAAAGGTGAAGCGAAGGGATAAATAATATAAAGTGGGTTGGGATTTAATATATGTGATGGGTTAGGGAATATATATGTGGTATTAAAATGATATAAAGGGGGTTTTTAATATAAATATGGGTCGGGGAAATATATTAAAGTAAAAGGTTTAACATGTAATGGGGGGGTTAATGAAATATATAAAGCAGGGGGATATATGAACTATAGGCTAAAATATTATAAGGGGGATATTGTATTCAGCGGGGAATTAAATCAAAAGGGAAATGGAGCCCGATAATACTTTAGCACTTTAAAACTATGCAAAAGTGTGTTTTGCAAGTTTTAGTTGAATAATGCAGAGTTAGTAAATGGGAAAGGGTTTTTCAAAGAGAAATGGGTTTTTAACAAGGGAAAGGGAATTTAGGAAGGGAAAAGGATTTTTTTAGGAAGGGAAAAGGGTTTTTACAAGGGGAAACGATTTCCAAGAGTGGAAATAGGGATTTTATCAAGGGGAATGTGTTTGAAAGATATTAGTGATATGCAATGAACCAATCGATCCTTTCCATGACTTGTAAAATTCTTATGCCTACCCTTTATTTATCCTAGCATTTTTTACTTCCTTTATTGGGTGCATTTGAGTTTGCTGACCCTTTTATTTTCTTTTGATAAGAAAACTAACCTATCTTTAACCTTATAACTTCCAATGGCTCAGATTAACTGATGATCTTTTTTTTATTCTCTACCTAACTATTGATCTGCCAAGATTAAATGGTTTGGCCAGATATTTATTCAATAACTATCATGACATGAAATTTAAAGGCATGAATAATCAATATTAAACTATATAATCATCATGAATTGTGGAATTTTGAACAAGTTGTACACAATTTTATTTGCATAAGTAAACTAAGAGTAGTGGCATTTGAATGAGCAACACTTTCAACGTTTATTTTTGTCTCTTTTTGTGGGGTTCATACTTTATATTATTTTTTGATCTTCTTTTCTTTTTGTCCTTTGATTGTTATTTTAGGACATACCCTCTTTTCATTTTTAAATATGGGAAAACATTTGCAGAAAGCAAAGGTAAGTACAATATTGCAAGACTAAAAATAGCCAATTCAAAATTATGATCCCTATTATTATAGGACCCTAACATAAGAATCCAAACCTTTTCTAGTACCTCCACTAATTATTATTTTTTTGGCTTTATGTTAAGCCCTAGAAGAAGCCCCATGTTAATCATAAAGCCACTTGAAAAGTATTATATAATGAGTTATATTTCTATTGTTATATTAATGTTGTTAGTTAGACCCTTTAATTGTAATTGTACCAATTTTTATCTATATCTATACTCAGCACCTAGTTTTAGAATCATCTCGACTAATTCATGTATCTTTTTTCTATTGTAAAAGGACCCTCGCCACCCCTGCCCCCCCCCTCCCCCGAAGAGGATTATATTTCAATATTATATTTATCTATTAAGGTGTGGCACTTCTTCTCTCTCTATTTTTTGGATATTTGGTAATTGTTTACTAACATTGAATATTAGAAAATATGAGCTTAGGATTTTTCTTCCACAATCGAGACATCATGATATTTTCTCTATAACTTTTTATTTTGGAAATTTAAAATAATTATTTTTTTAGGAGACTAATGTGTGTATAAGTAGTCAAAATTTCAAATTTTGGATCATTATAGTTTCAAAGGTATATCTTACAAAGGATAACATTCTTAAGTATAAACCCCCATGTTAACCAAAAAAACGCATATTAATCCCTAGATATTAAGTTATTACATTTGTATTGTTATAATGTTACGTAGGATATAACCTTTTATTATACCCTTTGTATCATATATAAATACCAAGGTGACATATTCGTCGCATCATAATATATAATCTTGTATTATATTTACTGTAAAACAAGGTTCCAATCTCAAAGTGGATTTTGTTTATTGACATATTATTTTTTTTAATGCACATTGTTCACAACATTTGGTATGAGAGGATATGAACTTAGGCTTTTGTTTCTTCAAATGGTCATTCTAAAATTTTCAAAAAAAATAATATATATATATATATATATATATATATATAAGAATATTTAGACCATGAAATATTTGAAATATTTAAGATATATCTCATAATACATCTGACAATAAATTTATATTTTGGTTCACTATACTTTTGAAAATATACTTTATGGAATTTAAGATTTACAAATAGCTCTGTTGTGGCAAACAACAACCATCTATTTTGTATATAAACAAAATAAATAAAAACCGTTTATTTTATATCTTTTATTATAAAATAAAAATAAAAAATTATTATAATAATCCTTTTGAATTTTTTTGGCGTTTATTAAAATAAAGTAGTTGGTAAATTCCAATGAAGAACTTAAAAGCACCATTATAGCCAAGACTTTATTTCGAGCTCTATAACCTTTCATTTCTTTTAGCTTGTTTTCAAATTTCAAGATTTTGTACATATTCTTTTATTTCTTTTAATATATAGCAGGATGATGTGTTATTGGCCCACATGAAAAACTAATCACCATTGGCTACGAGTCACGACAACCACATCATAATACTAGTCACCACGTCGCTCATAGCCCGAGCCTTCTTTTAGCATTCCTATTTAATCCGCCAGGCTTTCCCTTAGCGAGATAAGGTATCTTGGGCCCGCATCAATGGCGCATGTTATAAAAAAATTGATTGGTCACAATTTCAAAATCACTTTATATCTCATCCCACTCAGTAAAATCACATAACTTATGTTTTGCTCCACAGACCGCTCCTCGTTACCATGCTCATTTGAAAATTAAGAATGTAAATGATGAAACAATGTCCTCCGTGTTTCCCTTAGCGGGATGACGTAGGAATAACACGTCATTTGTCATTTCCCCTTATGCCCTTGTGTCGCTTGTCTATATTCCTTGTCGTTATTGTTCACCATATTAATATCTGCGTTCTATCTTTAATTAATTAATTGAATATGAAAAATATTAATTATGAACACATAACACAAAACTTCATTTACAGGGTTGATTTAACTTATTTTTATCTTCGTTTTTTCTCCATCTTTGGTAATTTTCCTTAACTTTTTTTTTTTTTGGTTGTTGTTGTTCATAAGGGAACTTGAAACAAACTTATCATCAGCCAAATGATATGGAAAACGAAAAAAAAAAAAAAAAATCTCCTTCTTAAGCATTGGCTAGTCCTTTCAGAGAGGAATTTATTGAGAAGTTGTTAGATGTATTCTTGTTCTTAGATACAATTTATACCATAGATTCCATAGAAAAATCATGGAATTCCATTTATAATTTATTTGAATAATAAATGCAAGAGAAATCAGAGGATGCAACAACAACTACAACTGCAGACCAGGGTGACTTGAAGTCTTTGTCAACAACAATCTGTGATGTTACTAGGTCACACCTTCATAAGGTCACGACATGCCCTCGATTAATTCCATATATAGAAATGATTTGTTGGGTACTGGATGAAATTGATATCATTGAGTGGATATTTTCACCCGCAAAGGAAATACAATTGGTTCTTTTGGCACCAAGAGTACTTGTGGTATGTATCATTTTCCAAAACCACAAGTTGAATACAATGAATAGTTTATGGATCATTATGTTAAGGAGGAATGTGAGGGGGGGAGATTTTCTCCAAACAATTAAAGATTGGATTCAAAATGCTAATAAGTTTAAAACAAAAACATCAGGAAAATATGTAGTGCTTCCCCTTACACGCCCTTTTTTTTTATGTTGCGTCCATGCTCTTCCATATTTATGCCAAGAAAAACAATTCACATTTTCCAAAGGACCAAGATCCTTTAATTGATAACACTTGTCATAACCATGTCTTTGATTAAGCGAAAATGTTATCAAATACATGGAAACACATAATATGCATTTATGTTCCAAGAAAACTATTGAACATGTGCCACCCTTTTATATGTCGGGTTATATAACGGACGCCATCTCCTTCTCCCTTGATTTTTCTTGCATGGGATCGAAATTGAAACTTCAATATCCTCCTCCCATCAACATATACCATAGTATCCTCTCGGAGGAAAATTACTTTGAACATATTTACCACATTTTCCATTTGGTCATGATTCATATACACTAGGTTGTTTTAAATATGAGAACCCCAAGGATGTCTATTACCAGGCAAGATGGCCTTCTGAAAATTGGAGCTCGTTTTGTTGAATAATTATTCACATACAACATAATATAGGGAATTAATGGAGACCCTCATGTTCTTCCTCTTTATATACTTGACAAATTTCTCTCCCGAGAAATTTCTAATCAGACTGTGGGGACCATAATTACTTTTGAACTTAGAAAGGCCTCTAATTTTTTTTTAATCTCAGTTGTAATATTCCAAACTTTCCATCAGTTAATTGGAATATTAAATTTCTTACTTTTCTTAATGAATTAAGTAAATAAAAAGGTGGAGGGACCCATAAACCCCATAGATGAATAAAATCCACTTTTGTTCTATTTATGTGGGTTATTTAGATAGTAGATCCGCATTATGGAGTACTGGAGCAGCTTATTAATGAAGGAAGAGTGGAGATCATGGATCCTTATTGAGGAAGATCATGGAGATAGTGGAGGAGTAAAAGTAAGATCATGAAGGAATAAAAGTAATATCATAGAGCAATAATGATGAAGTGGTGGAGGAAGTGATGCATTAAATGCACACATGATGGAGAGACTGGAGACTAAATGCAGAGATGATGGAGATCATGGGGAGACAACGCAGTCTTCATGGACACTAGTGGCCACATGTGCAATAGAGTAATGAGGTGGGCCAAGGCTATGGGAGGCTCACAAAGCATAAAAGGAAGGTGAAGGCAGCCATAGGATTCATGATTTGTATTTTCGATCTTGGATTGTCATTTGACATCTATTTTCACGCTTCATCTATTTAGCTAAGTCTGTAGTGTTGTTTAGAACACGGGTGTTCCCAAGCAGGAATCCCACCCTTACCCACAAGGGACTATGAGTGCCTACTCTGGGAAGGTTTCTTTGAGCAACCATTCATCATCAGGAATTGGTGCCATATTCAACCCCTCTCTACAGCGTAAATAGATTTAGTAATTACACATTCCTGCTTGAGAGTTTGAGAGGAGGAAGGTAGTTTCTAGCATTTCAGCTAGGAAAAATGTGGAGGGTTCATATTTTCACCTTGTGCATTCATTTCAATCTTCCAGGAGCAGCATTGGGAGTAGCATTGTGACATCCTACATTAGACCATCATTCTACACCTCCATGCAGCAATAGTTCCTTGAGGAATTGTGTAGTCCAGTCTTGTACATCTAGTGGAGGAAGGAAGTTCCAACTATTTCATCTTGGAATCCTGTGATGGACCATCCCCTCACTTTGGAGAGATTATTCCCATCAGTTGTGAGATCTATTGCATCATATAGTAGCAAGTTATATCTTCAGCCTCCTTGATAGCGCAGTTCATTCTAGCAGTTGTGTATTTAGTAGTTGCAACTTGAGAGGATGAAGGAGGAGCTAGATCTCCAGCTTCTAGCATGGAGATCAGGAGGAGGGATCAACCCTTCATGCATTGAGTTGACTGTGTATGATTGTAGCCATTTTATATTTTATTTCATGCCACAGATCTACATACCCAACAATTATATATTGCAAGCCCTAGGAGGGTCATTTTCCAAGTTTGTCCAATCTGGAAATCCTTTCATCATAGAGCGCGGATCTGAAATCCCGACATCATCTGATCTCCGGAACAACTTGATATATGCATTCCCTTTTAGCCATCAGTTATATTTCCAGCATTTTCAGAACGGACAGTGCAGTCTGGCCTCCAACAGATCAGCAGTTACGTAGTGCCATTAGTGAGAGGGCTTCAGGGTCACTCTAGCCTTCTCTGTTGGCTTGAGTGTTTCTATTTTTTAGCACTATTGTACATTTTGTTTCACCTCCATATTAATAAAATGGCTCAGCTATTTTGTCTATTTTCATGGTGTATTTAGCTTATTTGTTCTTTGTTGTATTTTCAAGCTATTGTGTTGTGTATTACTTTCTTTTTCCATTTCGGGATATTACAATGGTATCAAAGCATGATCTTTGGCCCATATTGCGGGCATTACATTTCATGACATCAGAAGAAGAGGCAGAAGGTAGAGATCTACAATGATGGAGGGATTAAGTTTTGCCACACTTCTCTTTAGATCTATGCAAGGTCACTCCAAGGAGGTCAAAGAAATGAGAAGTGAGAGGCAAAAAGGAACCTCAAAAAGGTTTCGGGATGAGGAAGGTCTAAGCACATCCTATCAGCAGCAGAAGAAACCTACAATGCAGAGAGCTCCGCAATACTCTACTATGTCCACTTTCTTTGCAGAATGAGGTGAAGGGAATGGAGATGGAGGATACTTAGAGCACGAGACTCTGAGTAATTATCTTGCAGAGTACAAATCTTAGTCTAGAGCATTCAAGGAGAATATAACTCTCCAACAGTTTTTCCAGATCAAGGAAGACCGGAGATCTTGCAGCAGCAATAGAAGAAGAAGGCACATACAAAATATATTCTTCTTTCCTACATTTGATGGTTCATCCACAAGCACAACAAAGGCTTGGAGGAAGGAGTTAGATGCATTCTTCCAGCTCAACCTAGTAGCAGAAAGAGAGGTTGTTGAGATTGTAGTGCTGCACCTTGATGGTGAAGCAAAGTATTGGTGGTTCAACCATATGAGACATGCAAGAGTGACTACTTATGCATACTTCACTCAAAGGGTAGTAAAGAAATTTGACAGAACAAAACTGGAGGTAATTTCCATAGAGACATTTCCCAACATTGATGAAGAAGTATGTGAGAAGCAAAGGGAAGATGTCAACACTATCACTCCGAAAAAGGAGCAACTACCACCACCACTAGCTGCAGAAGTACTTGCATCAGGAGAAAGAGCACTGGCATCTTTGCAAGATGGTCTTCAGCTCCTGATATTGAGAGTCTCATGCATGATTCAAGAGATGCATTAAGAAGAGGAGGCAGATACCAGTGCTGGTGCAGTAGTAGAGGAACAACCATCACCATCACCAGTAGTTGGAGAAGCCATTGCACCGGTTGAAGGAACTCTTGTAGCTTTGCAAGATGTTCCCAAGTATCAACTTATCCAAGGTTTATAAACATTTCCATCCCATATTATTTCAGCACCTCAGCTTGAGATTTGTGGAATCATGCCATCAGGGAAATTTCATAACCAAGGATTAGAGCACGTTTCTGATTTGGAGCAGCAAACTATCACTGGGCATAGTACCCTTAACTTGTTCAAGGAGGAGATGTATAGCCATCCCAGTTTTTCATTGTAGAGATGCACACAACACCTTGTGTTGGAGTGTGTATTTTCAGAGGATAGGATAGGCATAGTCCTAATCAGTACAATGCATGACTATGAGTTCAACATTGTGTATGGCCATGAGACAACATATGCACCATCATGGAGATTAGCAACGTTGTCACTGAGGAGCAGTGGTGAGTTGGGGGCCTAATTATTCTTGGATAATTCCCATGACCGCTTCACTTATGAAGCATTGGATGGGAAGATCGTAGATGATAGAAATCTTGTGATGGATAATATCTTCCATTATCATGATAGAGCCTTCTTGATAAGCATCTCACAGCTCAAAGAGAATCTTTTTCCTACAACATACTCAGAACCTCATAGGTTCTATCGGGCCATCAGTGAGATGATCTCATGGAGAGACCTCAAGGTGGTTGAACTTCAATATATCATGGAGTGAAAATATTGTCATCAGATTGAGGAGGATGGTATTCTCCATTGGGTAGATACCAAACCGGAGCATGATAGGAATCATCAACCATAGTTGGATGGATGGGTGAGGATGATGAGAAAGTGGTTGAAAGGCTACTTGCAGATCTATGATACGGGGCAACAAGAAGCATGTTTGCGCTGATTGCTTTTGGGTGAGTATGGTTACTACCCAACATTTCACATATGTATGATCCATGCCTTGCATAGCACCAGTGTGATGCAATAACAAGAGGCATGGTTGTGCTGGTTACTGTTGAGAGAGTTTGGCCATCACATGACATATCCTATGTTAACGGGTGTGTTATTTTTTGGGACATTACATGGCACTCAAATGATGTGGTAGCAAGGAGCTTGGTTATGTTGTTCTGATGTGACATTCTACATTTCAATCAGTATATTTTTGATCCATGATTTTCATTATGATGATGTGAGGTGGCATAAAGAGTCATTGTTGCTTTGGTTACTCTTGGTAGAATATGGGTTGACATTCTCCCATATCTTTCATGATGATGATGTAGGATGGAAACAGGTGGCTTTACTGCATTGGCTTCTGTTAGGAGAATACGGCCATCATACTTGGTATGATGATGAGGTAGTGTGGCAACATGAAGCATTGTTGCGGTGGCTTCTCTTGAGAGAGTAAGGATACCCGACTTGGTATGATGATGGTGTGATATGGAAGCAAGAGGCATTGCTGCAGTGGTTGCTAATGGGAGAGTATGGTTCGACATTTCACACGTAAACCCATATGTCTCTACTTCTTATTTTTCACAGTGTTGAGATGATGCTTGGAGCAAGCAAGGCTAACAGGGCCAAGGATTGGAGCATGGAGAGACACAATATACTCCATGTAACATGGGTTGGAGAGATAGTTTATGAGTTGGGACTTTCCACTTGGGGAAGGAACCACTTCACTTTGTATATCTCATGCAGAGAGGATGCTCTTGGACAACATATGGTTGCCGCTTGGAGGTTCATTGTTGAGGAGAGGCATGTGGATGCAATTTGGAGGGAGATGGATTTATGTAGCATCTACTTTTGCAGTTGCTTGAAAATAAGCAACATTTTGGCGGGGAGGATTGTAATATTCCAAATTTTCCATCAATTAATTGGAATATTAGAGTTCTTACTTTTATTAATGAATTAAGTATATAAAAGGGTGGAGGGACCCATAAACCCCATAGATGAATACAATCCACTTTTGGTGTGTGTATGTGGGTTATTTAGATAGTAGATCAACATTATGGAGTAGTGGAGTAGCTTATTAATGAAGGAAGAGTGGAGATCATGGATCATTAATGAAGAATATCATGGAGATAATGGAGGAGTAAAAGAAATATCACAAAGGAATAAAAGTAAGATCATAGAGAAATAATGATGAAGTGGTGCATTAAATACACACATGATGGAGAGAGTGGAGATTAAATGCAGATATGATGGAGATCATGGGGAGACAACACAGTCTTCATGTAGACTAGTGGCCACATGTGCAGCGCAGTAATGAGGTCAGCCAAGGCTAGGGGAGGCTCACAAAGCATAAGAGGAAGGTGAAGGTAGCCTTAGGATTCATGATTTGGATTTTAGATCCTGGATTTTCATTTGATATTTCTTTTCACGCTTCAGCTCTTTAGCTAAGGATGCAATGTTGTTTAGCACACGGGTGTTCCCGAGCGGGAATCCCACCCTTACCCACGGGGGACTTCGAGTGCCTACTCTGGGGAGATTTATTTGAGCAGCCATTCATCATCAGGCATTGGTGCCATATTTATCCCCTCTCTAAAACACATACATATTCAGGAATTACGCATTCCTTCTTGAGGGTTTGAGAGGAGGAAGGTAGTTTCTAGCATTTCATCTAGGAAACCTGTGGAGGGTTCATCCTTTCACCTTGTACATTAATTTCAATCTTTCAGGAGCAACATTGTGACATCCAGCATCAGGCCATCATTCTACACCTCCATGCAGTAGTAGTTCCTCGAGGAATTGTGTAGTCCAGTCTTGTATATCCAATGGAGGAAGGAAGTTCCAAGTATTTCAGCTTGGAATCCTATGAGGGACCATCCCCTCAATTTGGAGATATTATTCCCATCCGAGTGAGCTCTATTACATCATCTATTAGCAGCATATAGTTTCATCCTCCTTGACAACAAGGTCCATTCTAGCAGTTGTGTATTCAACAACTACAACTTGAGAGGAGGAAGGAGGAGCTAGATCTCAAGCTTCTAGCTTGGAGATCAGGAGGATGGATCAACCCTTCATGCATTCAGCTGATTATGTATGATTTCAGCCCTTTTATCTTTCAGTTCATGCCACAAATTTGCATACCCAGCAGTTATATTGCAAGCCCTAGGAGGGTGATTTTCCAAGGTTGTCCAATCTGGAAATCCTTTCTGGGTTATTTTGGGTTTTCATCATAGAGACTGAATCTGAAATATCAACATCATCTGAGCTCTGGAACAGCCTGATATACACATTCCATTTCATCCAACAGTTATATTTCTATCATTTGTAGAAGGGACAACGTAGTATGGCCTCCAGCAGATTAGCAATTACACAGTGCCATCAATAAGAGGAGTTCAGGGTCACTCTAGCCTTCTCTGTCGGCTTGAGTGTTTCTATTTTTTAGCACTGTTGTACATTGTTTCTCACCTCCATATTAATAAAATGGCTTAGCTATTCTGTCTATTTTCATGGTGTATTTAGTTTATTTTTTCCTTGCTGTAGTTTCCAGCTATTGTGTTGTGTATTACTGTATTTTGCCATTTTGGGATATTACATCAGTTTCCTTTTAAGGTTGGCATTTTTTCCCTTGCAACCAATCAACATGCAGAAAAAGACATTTTGGCCCTAAATGAGCTGAAGCTCACAAAAATTCCTTTTATAGCTTCTAACACTTCCAATATATCTTGTGATGTAGTTGATGAATCACACATTAAAAACTATATTCATGAGGACAATGAATATGATGATTTGTTTTATTATACCCTGTCATATGAATCAATTTATTTCAAATTCAAGCAGTTGGAACCAGAAATGTTTTAGCATTTCATGGTATACAAAGATTCAATATGGGATTCATTTCCCATTCATTTACTTAATCTTCCAAAAGGTGCTATCTTTGACGAAAATACAAACAACACCACATCACAAGAAACACCTCAAATTTCTACACCAATGCAAGCTTCTTCTACAGAGAAGACCTCTTCAAAAAATCCTATTCTTACTGATATGAATAAGAAATGGGATAACTATTTGAAAAGCATAGATGAAAATAATAAAGAAAAGGATCCCCTCGGTCAAGATGCTACTCAAAAAATTGTTCTTGTTACACATGAGTCATCAAAGACTACCCTTACACACTTTGTTCCTCTTGACAATACTCCTCTGAATACTCAGGTCAATTTTGAAGTCATTTACTGATATTCAACTAAGTGTTGAATAAATCCCTCATATTGAAATATTTTATCATCCAGAACATAAAGCAGTTATCAAAAAGGGAAGGATGAAGAGGAAATATGATAGAGAAATTTCTCCTACAAGCACTGATTCCTTAGAATTCCTTTGGAGGAGTACTGCAACAACCCCACATGAAGAAATTGAGGAACTAACCCAATATGCAATAGCGTATGTTTCAGAAACTATTGACAGTGCAACTCATGTCAATTTTTTTTTTCAAAATAAGGATGATAAGATACAACAACTTGAGCAACAAGTGACCCAAGCACAAAAAAAATGAAGAAACAAGTTGATTGGGTCAAAAATCAATACTCTAAAGAAATCAAACAATGAGTTGATCAAGTAAAGGTATGAAAACAAGGTCTAGAGCAGGAAAATTTAGTAACTCTCAGTGTTACTAAGTTTAAATATGAGGCCCTTCAACTCGCTTAGTTTGTCAAACAACAACAAATATTTTCCAAAAATTTAAGCTTAATGCAGGAACAACATAAGTTGAGCTCTAAATTGGTTGATGAATTAGTTGACATAGAAATTCAATATGACGGGGCCAAGTGAAATATTTGAGGTATCTTGGAATGGAAGGAATATAATAAAATAATGCATCCAAAACTTCCCAAAATTGATGAGGCACACAAGTCCCTGGTTCTCGGAAATTGGAATGTTAGAATTCTTTTAACCAAAAAACTAGTAAACGACACCCGAGAGCTATCATGATCCATTTCTCTGTCTATCACCCAACATCTTTTGGAGGAAAATTTACTTTCAAGATATAAACAATATACATTGCATGTTATTTCAACATTACAAAAAAGTTGGGAAGATGAAAAAATAGATATAAGAAAAATAATTGAACTGTTGTCAAAGGTTAATATTGAGTTGAACTGGAAGTTTTTAATCAAACCTCATGGTCATTTGCAAGTTCTAAAGACTCCCACTCACTTAATAAATAAGATACTACCACTTTTTAATAATTTTATTTTCAACTGTTTGTTGAACATGAAGCCACGATCTCCTCAAGAGCTAACACCCCTTATACAATTCTATCAACTATGGAAGCAAACTATTGGCTCATCATCAACTTGAAATATTTCCCATTGGATTTTATTTTCAAAAGTAATTATTTTACTATTTTATGCATAGTTTTTTTTTTCTTTAGTTGAGAGAATATTGGAGGATTATTTTCTCCACTTTTTCTTGTAAAATACATTATAAATAAGGCTCTTGAACTCATGCAAAGGTTTTTTGAAATTTTGGAAAAAGAGATTTAGTTGAACTATTGTACTCCAATTTATTTTATTAATAGATTTGAACCATTTCGATTCCAGTATGCAAAGGCAACAGGAAAAATTGGTACTTTTATCTTCTATATCTTTTATTTTTATTTTTAAATTAAAAGGATATATATATATATATATATATATTTCTTTGTGCTATGGTTTTCTCTTAGATTCAACCATAATCACTATTTCTATGTGTAGATATGCTTTTTTTTTGTACATTGAACGATTTAGCGCTATTTCATATGTGATTATGTTAAATGTTAATTTGATTAAATATTTAATCAAATTAACATACTTTAATTATGATTATTAGCGTTATATATTGAAAATATTTATTTTGGATTGTTATAGTGTTATCTTTGTATCACATATGCATCTACAATACCCGGGTTAAATAAATTAGATAATAGAATATTTTTATATTTGTATGTAGCTTAGTTATAAATTCTTTTTCATTCACTCTTTTCCATATTCACTTGTAAATTTTATTTCTAGTAACTTGACCTATTAAAACCAGACAAAACCACCATTCTCAACGTAAAAAGGTCTAATTTGAGATTTACATCGGGTGGGTTCCCAAATGTTGATGAAGCCAATTTTGGACATCAACATTTTTGGCACTCGAAGGATGGTTTTCTGAATGTGGATGGAAATAAAATCACACATTAAAACTAGTAACCATTCTAAGAGTCGATCTCTCCCCCAATCCTCACCTTCAACTTCTAGGTCGCATTCTCATTCTCCACCTTCTAGATCTAAATTTGCTCAAACTTTACATATATCTCCTAGCCATATGAGAAGATCCTCTAGTGAAATATCCATTAGATAAATTTTGAGGTGTAAAATGGGCCTCCTAGGGAATATTATAAAATAAAAGTGGAAAAAATAAAATAAGATTAGAATACATCATCAAATCTTAGAGTGAAAAAAAGAAAAAACTACTTTTTCAACCCATATTTTCAACTTATCTCCCTAAATTTTTAATCAAATTTCAAGTAAAAAAAATCATTGGATGCATAATTTAATTCTTCATCCAAGTAATACCCATGTTGCATATTTTCAATGGACCCTGCTACATGAAATATCAAAAATACATGAAAATACGTGATTGCAATCACATTTTTCATGTAGCAAGGTCCATCAAAAGTAAGAAACATGGGTACTCCTTGGATGAAAAATTAAATTATGCATCCAATTAATGTACCTTCCTGAAATTTAAGTAAAACCATAGGGAGATAAGTTGAAAATATGACTTGAAAACGATATTTTTTTTTAGATATGTTTACTTTTTTACTCCAAAAATGTTGAATCATCCCCTGTGGTTGACATCATAATCTTGAATCCTATTGGTTCTTAAAAAAATTATTTTGGTTGTACATTTTTGTTTTGAGGCCCATTTTAGACCTCAAAATTTCTCTAATGAGTGAACAATCCCCTTCTTGTTAAGCTCCTTGAGTCTCTCGAAATCCATACTATTATACATAAGCTTGAAGTATGTTCAATCTCAGGAGATAAGTCCCAGATTCCATAAAATTTTAAAGTATTTCATCTTCTTTTAAATATTCTCTAGCTTTAACTAGAGATCAAAGTGAAAATTTATGAATTAATCCTTTTGAATTCCCTTTAGAAGCTCATTGTAAGAAAAAACATATTGTTGGATCTGATTCCACTGATAGTGAGAAAATCACACCTTATTTTCCTCCTCTTACTCCTACCATTCCGTTGATCGCATCACAATATTTGCAATATTATTTTGTCCCTCCTCCTATTTCTACTTCATACTTTACATCTTCTAGTTCTCCATCCCCATCCTCTTATATCCTTCCACCCTTATATACTCTTATTTATTCCACATCTATTTCTAGCTCTTCAACCACAGGTCTTATTATAATCACTAGAATGGAAAATTGACCTTGGAATTCCCCAAGAGTTGTAAATATAGCACCTCCTTTTCATGATCTTCCCAAGCATCCATTGAGATGGTTTCCTAAATATAATCCAAATGATGGTCTTCCAGTTGAAGAAAATATTCACAATTTCATGTTGGCCATTAATCTCAATGGTGTCTCTGAGAAGGATGTCGCCTATAGGATTTCCCCTTATACATTTGAAGGATCAACCAGGACATGCTATTTTTCTTTTCTCTTAACTTTAATAAATAACTAGGATACCTTTGAAGAACAATATCTTAAAAATTTAGAGAATACAAAACACCAACCACTTTAATTAATGATTTATTTAACCTTAAAGTTAGATCTAATGAGAAAAATAAAAACTTTAACTCGAGGTTTAATAAACTCAATAAAATTCCAAGTACAACAAAGTTGGGTGAAGAAGTACGAGTTGATTCGTACATTAGTGCTCGTCCTTCATCCATATCCATGTTTGTCGATAGGGTACAAAAGAAAACACTTGTAGATAACATGAAAGAATCCCGAGCCATTGAAAAGAGAATGTTCGCAATAGAGAAGAAATTTTTTACTAAATAAAGGAAGCCTACAAATAAAGTGACACTTAAATATGAACCAAAGAAGAAATCTACCAAAGACCCATATTACATGGAAGGATTACGAAAGGTTCTTAAGACAATGTCAAATAAAATGGTTGAGTTAAAGAAATAAATAGCTCAATTTCCTCCTTAAGATGATCATTTAGGCCCTTCAAAAAATAATCAACAAGATGAACCCCTTACTCAGTGACCTGCAAATATATCAGCCATTGATGAGGATGATGAAGAGGAATCACAATTTGTTGAAGAAGAAATTGAGGAAGAAAAAGTAATTGAGGAAAATGGACTTTGGGATTTCATTCTAACGACCTCAGATTAAGAAGAGGAAGAGGCTCTTCCTGTTACAACTAGAAGTAAAGGACCTACAGATACACCCTCAAAAAATCAAAAGGTTAGAAGTGATTCTTCAGCCGAGAAAAGTATGCCTAAGAAAAATTATGGTCAAACTAATGGTTTTTCATCTAGTACTCCTAAAGCTTCTTCTTCAGTTTCACCTTAATCCAAAACTTGATTTTATTTAATAACATTTAATATAAAATTGTTGAAGATATAAATAAAAATAAGGAAAATACATCACTCTATGAAGTCAGTAAATTAAAACAACAACATAAATTATTGTTTAATTCTCTAAATGCCATTCCAAAATCCCCCTTACCATCAACAGTTGTTACAAAAAAGGCTTCTAAGAGTAAAATAATCCAACAGATTCCATTCTCGTCGGTGATCAATCTAATTTTCATACACCTCCATTTCTCTTAACTTTTCGTGTCTAACAAAACTGTTCATAATTGCTTACTTGATTCAAGTTCTTCATCGAATGTTATTCTGATCTAGGTGGATATTGGTGTCCACCTGCCTATTCCACTTAGACCCCCACCAATGTTTCTTTATGTTTTTCAGTTTCCTGAATTGTAGCACAATTTACTATTTTTGGCAGTTTTTCGAGTCCTAAAATTCCGGAGTCGTTTTGAGGGACTAAAAGATATTTTTAGGGAAAATAGACAGATAAGAAAAATCCCTAATAAATTCACTCATTTTATTTCATCCTCCTCTTTGAGATATGAAAAACGAGGTATTATGATAGCCAAACAGCGATCGTATGCCAAAGTTACAACCCCGGGAAGTTGACGTTCCATGTTACCCCAATGAGGCCCATAAGATTTTGGTGCTTCATCTCCTATGGTTAGGTTTTTGGATGATTAGGGTTTCTCATTATTTCTCAATGATGAAAACACCATTGAGCCTCATTGTAACATAATTCAGAGGCATGTAGCTGCCACATTGCCTCTCAGAGATAAGCTACCATCGCCTGAGCTAGTTTATTTCCATTCAATCTATAAGCATATTTCAGTTCTTTAATATTAATGAAATGAAGTGTTATTTCCACTGCATCTCTCTATTTATGGTTATGTTTGTATTATGTTGTGTTCATGTCTAAGTTTGGATCAGTGGTATCAGAACAATCTGCTCTTTATTTGTTTTTCTTTGCATGGCCCCAACAAGGTCAGGGTATAAGGAGTTAGGGATCAAAATGGTTGAACCTTTGTAACACTAGCCTCACAAACCTCAAAGACCTCCCATAGTGGAAGAAAATAAATACGATGGATAAGGTGATCCTTTAAAAACTATTGCTCGAAAAATCCCACGAGCGATAGAGGAACGTGATTATTGCCAACTTTTCGAGATCCTTCGGCGGATTCCCATAGGTGACGCATCTTCGTCTGACAGGGACTCTAGGGGTGACACTACCTTCAAGGTATAATTTGTTAGTGTCGGTATCTTCATCCCTCCATCAGTGATCAAAATTCTCTTGTTGCATTACATATTAGGTGTCTCACTCAGTCAGCTGCATTCCATTAGGAGCATGGATCATCTGACGGTAGTGGCTTGTTGTAAGATTTTTCCCTCATGTCCTTTAGTTGCTGCCCTATTTCCATTCATTAAGATCATTTGCAGTCACTTTTTGTCTTATAGTTTGCAAGAGTCATTTTTTAGGGTTTTAGTTTCATTAGGTCTAGGGTTTCATCAGAAAGGTCTTCAAAATGTCCAATAATGGTCAACAGGCGCATGAGGAGGTTGAATAAAGTTCCAGTACTAAATAAATTTCATCATTATATGCCTAGAAATGTATTTTTCCTCATAACTCTGTTTTGAGAAAAAATAGAGTATTATATCTTTTTATGTATAAATTTGATGTAATTTCATGTTCTCTCATGTGTAAATAAATTCAATGGCAACCCTAGTCACCTTGTCAAACTTCAGCAAATCCATCCCCTGCAAAGCAAACAACGAGCAAGTCATTCAGTTAATCAGAGGCAAACTGAAGCAAACTGCCTAAAACAGAGTTTAAAAAAGTGTCAAAAGTAAACATTACAAAAGTGGGTTTTTTGGAGTGGAAAATTAAAGTCTTTTGTATATAAGTCATTTTTCATGTTTCAAAGGGCTCATTTGCATTCCAAGAAGAAAGAGTGAGCAAGAAAAGGCCATGCTGAACGAAGGGAGTGAAATCGCAGCAATGTCGTGCAAGTTTGTGGGCACGGTGCATTGGCTGAGTCGCGCAGCACATAGAGCTGGCGCGATGCATTGGGTTGGCCTCCACAGTGTTAAAAACACACGGGCGCGACATATATAACCGGCGCGGTGCATAGATCCGCAAGTAATTTTCACCACGATTCCATTCAAAACTTCAAATTGCTCAGTTTCCTCTGGTCCAAAGTAAGTCAAACAACTCTGCCAATACTAATGAACGTGTGTCTTATGATGTTTATGAGGATTTAATAAAAATTTCAAACCCTACTTCCTTGCTCAAGAAATCATTGCTTAGGGTTTGTAAATTAGTTTTTTGTGCCCATCACTCCCTCACTTTTTATTCCCTCACTATTTTTTTAGTTTCATCAAACCATTTCCCTATACCCTATATCCCTAAATTCATTTACTCCCATCCCAATTCCCATTATCCCAAATCCTAGCTACAAAATTCCCAAACCCCAATTACTATTCCAAAAGCCTATAAACTGTCCCTAAAACCATTCAATTCCCCAAATTCCAATTGGCAACATTCCCAAAATCCCGCTTACCCTCTCCCTTCATAGTCCCTCACACATTTTCATACACTTGGCAGCAAAAAACCGAAGACACCTAAATCTCTTCATACTCATCTAAGATAACAAAAACTTTGGCAAACATGGAGTCAGATTCCTCCTATGACCGAGATGCAGAAACACACAGTGACTCTCCAACCAAATTGCATGCACCAAGGAGACCTCACAAGAGTGGTAAACATGTACGGGAGGAACCTACTTCACTTGCTGAACTGCAAGCCTGCCCTCTTGCTATCACATGCTTTCAACATTAGTCTTGTAATTAGTTTTGTGAGATGGTTGCTAGAGTCCAGTACCATCATGAGTTGTCCAGATTGTTTGTGCTTCATTTACATAATGGCCAAGTCACTCTTGCAGGTGTGACATTCACCTTGACACCGGAGTCTATCTCCCTATCAACCAGTATTCCAAATGTCGGAGAACCATGGAATAAAAGGCAGCAAATTGACAGGGAACACTATGAGCCATACATCAAGCCTAGTTTTTTGAGACAACTCAGCAGATTCTTTCCCTTTCAGTACCTGAGACACTCATATGCTCCTTTGATGAAACTCATAATAAAATATTTTAGTTGTGAGGGCCGGTTTTCTCGTCTATATACCTATCATATGAGATTGCTAATGTATTTTACCAGGGTGAGAATGATGAACCTCCCCTACTTCATGTGCCGAAATATTGAGAATATGACCACCCTAGTGCAAAAGAAAACTCCTGAGAAGCAGTATAATAGTATCTATCACTTTGCACTCATCAAAATTGTGGTCATGCATTAGCTTGGTTTGCAGTATATTTCATGGGAGGATTTCATTTCTCATGAGTTTTTCACAGCTCCTCAGGTACCTCTGGAAGCTTTCCATGAGACAGGTGAACCTTCACATCAGTAGGAGGGTCATGAGACACAGACCGCTAGTGTGCCAGTGTATGTCACCTATCAAAAGGGCACTAGAAGGTTGTTTACAGCAGCCAAGCGAGTATTATCTCCACCTAGGGTGGAAGGGGTCTCGCTTCCTTCATCAGCAGTGCAGGTACAGGACAAGGGTAAGAGGCCAATATATGATGAGGGGCCTTCAGGAGAGCAGGAGACGGATTTCATTCTCATTCAGGATGATGACACTGATTTGGTCCCACAAAGATCAAAGTTCAGGGAGATCATTCAGGAGCAAAAGGCGGACATTAATTCTTTGTCCCTCAAACTAGAAAGAGCCCAGTGGATAATCAAATACCTTGAGCAGAGAAACAAGCAGCTAGAGGATCAACAAACCATCATGGAACTGCAAAACATATGTGAGAACCGGCAAGCTGCCAAAAGGAGCAAAACCGAGATGACATCACTTGAGCTAGAAATTGAAGTTGATCGTGAAAATTGGCTTGAAAGAGTAAATATACATTCGGAAAAGCTTTTGGAGAAGGCCAACAAAGAGAAAAATATGTTGAGGCACATGGCAAATCATTATTGGGCGAGAAATCATGTTTGCAAAGCAAGAATCAAAATTTTGAAGGCCAAGTTGAAGAAGGCATCGAGGAGGCGAAAAGAGCATGATAAACTTCAGATATTGGCTGATGCTTCCTTGGCCCAACATAGCACTTGATGAAGAACACTCAGCCCAAATTTCAAAAAAATTGGGACACTTTTTGCATTTTTGAAAATTTTAGTCAAAAAACAGACTTTTCTGCTCTATGCGCCACGCCACTTGGCACTCGCTTTTGATAGGGGACTCCTTTTGATGCAAAATCAGCATTTTTTTATTTTTCATGGAAAAATATGCATGCCTACCAATGGCCAAGAAATTTTGACAGGTTTTGGGCTTCCAAAAGGGTCAAAAACACCCCAAAAATGACCTTTTTGCCCCTTTTTTGACACACAGGAAGCAGTGTTAGGAGAAATCATTTTTAAAGGGGCGAATGAAGGCAAAATTTAGAAATTCCACTTGTGTTGGAAAGTAGACAGGAAGATATTTCCAACAAGCCCACTTGGAGAAAATTTGGACACCAAGAAGGCCTCCAAAATCAGCTGCAAACAGGTGCGACGCATAGGGAAATCAGGCGCAGCGCATTGGAGGATTTTGCTCATTTTTTACCCAAAAACTCTTTTTTTTGCCTAGTTTTTGACAGTTTGACTTTCTTACTTCTAAATGTCAAAATCATGATGTAATTTAATGTAATTTGATGGATCTTGATGTAATTTTTCTAAATTTTCACTCATAGAGGTAGATTCATCCATCAAAGGGTAATTTGCAACTGAATGAATCAGTTTCCTAGTTTTTAGAGGCAAGCTGTTCCACTGCCTACTTTCTAGTTCTCAGTTTAGATTTTGTTGGAGCATCTCCTAAACTCATGAGCTCAACCTCTAGAAGCTAGGATGAGTGGTTTCTTGTCTATATCTTGTGGTTTTTCAGTCATTAGCATGGTTGGATTTTTGGGAAGGCTTTAAGCATCATTGTACATTTATCTCTGCAGTTTGGCAAAGGAATAGACCAGGGTTTGCAGCACTCTATGGGATTCATGTGGCATATTGCTTTGATAGTGTGTTTCTCTCTATCTATGTAAGTTTATTGGTGTTTTATGTATGCCATTTTCTCTCTTATTTCTTCTTAACTTAAACAAACAAGGATATAGATAGAATTCATTAAAATTTGCAGTGCTCTACCTAGGGTTTGTTTAATTTTCTATGTTTTCAGTAGTTTGAAGAGGATCCCTGAAGGTTTCTTTCCCTCTTCAACTCCTCACCTGTCTCAAATCTCCATTTATTTCAAATTTAAGTGTCAAATCAAGTGCCTACCTTGCCCCATTCAGATCTCTGCAAAACTGAGCCTCATTCCCCGGACCCAAATTTGTCTTTCCTCTTGAGCCAACAAAATATCATTAAAATCAATCAGACTCTTTTGCATACATACCTATCCTAAAATCAGTCTTCATTCAAGTCATCTCAAGCCTCATTGATCATTTTTGCTAAGATTGACAAGGAGAGAGCCCTCTCCCGATCTGGTAGGGCTAGCTACCAGGTTAAGCGTGGTTTGATGTTACCCTAGATTTTGTCTTTCTCAGCCTGAGGTAGATTTAGGCCATAACATAGTGGCGACCATATCAAATGTGCCAATGTTGTTTGCTTGTTAGTGTTATTCATTTTATAAACAACATACAGAGCCCGGGTTATGCCAGGGAGTCTTCAGAACCGCACATTACTTTGCAAGTGCATAAGTAGATAAACTTTGCTTCACTAATCTCCTGTCTAGTCTTATAAACGAATACTCCGACTTGTAATCTGCTCCAAGACATTGAAGAAAATTCTAGACCTTTGGATGATGAGTTTAGAATCTGATAGGCTGAACAAGTTATTTTTTTCTCCGTTTGATTTTTGGGAATAATTCAACACATCTGCCTTCCAGACGACACAATAGGGCAAGGGAAAATCCGGATCCCGATCCACCTCCCGTGTATGAAAATCCAAATCTTATTCCGAGAATCCTTCGTTGAGAAATTCCTCGTGATTCCGTGTTCAAATCTCATTCATGTCCTCGTTGTTTTTGAGCATTCAAGATATTGAAATTGAAAAAGCTAATAGATCCATTGACAGTTACATCTTGAATATTCAGAATTCCATTATGGCAACAAACATTCCCGAATTCATAGAGTCTGCATCTACAACTCTTGGGTCATCTGCAATTACATCTAGTTCACAAATTCCTACCGAGCCTCCTTTCATTCCCACCATTCCCATGCAACCTTCTATCTCTGATCAACAATCTGCAGTGGTATCACCTCCCTCCACACCACATACACCTCATACATCAACTGCTCGCCTTCAATAGAGAAGGAAGTGAATCAGTTGTACAAAGCTGGTATCATTTTCCCTATAAGATTTTCAGATTGGATTTCTAATTTGGTGCCCGTGCGCAAGAAAATAGGTGAGATTCGCTTATGTATTGATTTTAGGAATCTGAATAAAGTATCTTTGAAAGACAACTATCCATTGTCCAAAATGGATCACATACTTCAACGAGTAGTTGGAGCATCCCACATGTCGCTACTCGATGGTTATTCCAATTATAACCAAATTCTGGTCCATGAGGATGATAGAGATAAAATAGCGTTCACCACTCCGTGGGGAACTTTTCATTATGCTAAAATTCCTTTCGGATTGAAGAATGCTGGTGTGACCTTTCAACAAGCAATGGTTATGGCATTTTCAAATGAAAAAGATGTCTTTCTAGTTATTTATCTTGATGACTTGATAGTTTTTTCTAATTCAGATGAAGAGCACCTTTATAATTTGAAGATTATATTTCAGCGGTGTAGAAAATATGGTGTATCTCTCAATCCAAAGAAGAGTCTATTTGCCATGGATGAAGGCAAGCTTCTCGATCATATTATATCAAATGATGGCATCTGCATTGATCCAGCTGAAGTGGAAGCCATTCAGAAAATTGATATTCCTCGAAACAAAAAAGGAGATCCAATCATTCAATGGTAAGATGAATTTCTTACCTCGCTTTGTGCCCAATCTTGCAGAACATTTAAGGGAAATCACAAACATGCTCAATAAAGACAATGTAGTGAAGTGGATTGAGGAAGTAGTAAAGTCTTTCAATTTGGTGAAATTGGCCCTTTCTTTAGCTCCAGTTTTGATCAGCCCAGACTATACTCAGGATTTCATTTTGTTTTCATTTTCCTTGGATCATACTATGACAGCAGTCTTGATGCAGAAAAGAGACCAGCTTGAGAAACCAATTGCATTTTTTAGCAGAACCATAAGAGATGCAGCTTTAAAGTATAATATTATTGAAAAGTAAGCTCTTGCCTTGGTAAAAGTATTGAAATATTTTCGAGTCTATATTCTGCATTCTCACATCCTTGCTTATGTTCCTAATGTTGCTGTTAAAGATGTCTTAGTGCAAACAGATCCAGAAGGGAGATGAGGAAAATGGATTGCTGCCTTGTTGGAATATGACGTGGAGATCAAACCTACAAAGCTCATCAAATGACAAGGGCTGGCCAAACTAATGGCTGAGTCAAATTTGCATGCCTTGGACATTAATCTCATTGTTGCTATGTCCGAGGAAAATGAAGAAAGTTCGCTTGCTCAGGTATCAAAAATTTTTGTTCTTTCTCCTTGGTATTCGGACATTGTTTATGTACTCCAAAATCTGTCACCACCACTAGGAATGGCTAAGAACAAAAGTAGGACACTGAAATTGAAGGCTGCCAAGTTTTGTATCATGAATAATGCGCTCTATTGGAAAGATCCCGGTGGTGTCTTGCTCAATTGTTTGGTTGAAAAGGAGGCAAAACAGGTTATGGAAGACTTTCATAAGGGAGATTTCGAAGGTCATCTTTTCTGGAAGACAACGACCAACACAATTTTGAGAGCAGGATATTATTGGCCAACTCTCTTTGCTGATGTGTACAAAACTGTTAAAAGTTGTCATGAATGTCAGATTTTTGAAGGAAGGAGAAAATTGTAGCCTTTACCGCTCAAGCCTATTGAAGTAAGTGCTCCATTTTAGCAATGGGGTTTGGATTTCATTGGCGAGATCCATCCTACTTCTTCGGCGCAACATAAATGGAACCTTACAGTGACGGACTATTTTACCAAATGGATTGAGGCGATTCCCACTAGGCAGGCCACAAATTTGGTAATCATTTCATTTCTTGAAAACAATATTTTGTCTCGTTTTGGCTGTCCAAACAAGCTGATCACTAACAATGCAGCAGCTTTTAAATATAAAAGAATGATTGACTTTTGTAATAAGTATCAAATCACTTTGGGGCACTCAACTGCATATCATCCACAAGGCAACGGATTGGCCGAATCCTCAAATAAATCCTTGGTCAATATTATCAAAAAGTTGTTGGAAATGAACAAGAAAAGTTGGCACAAGAAACTGGTTAATACACTTTGGGTAGACATAGTGAGTCAAAAGAAATCTATAGGCATGTCCCCTTTTGAGCTCGTGTATGGGGTTGACACTGTATTCCTGACCTCTCTCATAGTTCCAGTGGTTAAAATTTTGGAGGAAGCTGGCAGCAAGGATGATCATTTGCAACGAAGAATTAATCAAATGATCCATTTACAACAGACTAGAGAGGAGGTTTTTCAGAACACTTTCAAGCTGCAAGAGAGAATCAAGAAGATATATGATCGAAAGGCAAAGGCGGAAAAGTTTCAAATAGAAGAAGTGGTGCTAAAATGGGACGCGAGAAACGAAGATAAAGGTAAGCATGGCAAGTTTGAGAATATTTGGAAAGGACCTTTCAGAATTGCTACATATCGAGGCCAAAATGCTTTCCTTTTGAAAGAAATGAATGGAGAAGATTGTCCAGGTGGGCCGATCAATGGTCGGCTACTCAAAAAATACTATTTTTGAAATGTTTTCTGCTGTCATATGTATCACAGTACATACGGGTTTGTTTAAGTTTCATTGCAACTGTGTGCTGTCATCATTCTTTCAGTTTGGGGCCCGAGGTGAAGGTTATAAAACTGAAGGTTGAATTAAGTTTTGGTTTGGTTTGTTTGAGTCAAGTCTTTCAGTCAATTTCAGTCTTGAAATTGAGTCAGTCTCGAGTCAGATTTCAGTCCTAAAATTGAGTCAAGAGTTTGGTTTTGATTTGTCAAAGTTATTGACTTCATAGCCCAATGGACGAAGGCACTGCCTGATTTCCTACAGATCTATAGTTCTTGGCACCTCCAAGGAGCTACCATCCCCATTGGAGCCAATGTTAGTGTCGGTATCTTCATCCCTCCATTAGTGATCAAAATTCTCTTGTTGCATTGCATATTAGGTGTCTCACTCAGTTAGCTGCATTCCATTAGGAGCATGGATCATCTGACGGTAGTCGCTTTTTATACATTTTCCCTCATTTCCTTTACCTTTTGGCCTATTTCCATTCATTAAGATCATTTGCAGTCACTTTTTGTCTTATAGTTTGAAAGAGTCATTTTTTAGGGTTTCAGTTTCATTAGGTCTAGGGTTTCATCAGAAAAGTCTTCAAAATTTCCAATAATGGTTGGCAGGCGCATTAGGAGGCTGAATAAAGTTCCAGTACCAAATAAATTTCATCATCATATGCCTAGAAATGTATTTTTCCTCAAGACTCTGTTTTGAGGAAAAATATAGTATTTTATATTTTTATGTATAAATTTAATGTAATTTTAAGTTTTCTCATATCTAAGCGACTTCAATGGCAACCCTGGTCACCTTGTCAAGCTCCAGCAAATCCATCCCCTGCAAGGCAAACAAAAAGAAAATCATTTAGTTAATCAGAGGTAAAATGAAGCAAACTGCCTAAAATAGAGTTTAAATTTTTTTTGTCAAAGGTAAACATTACAAAAGTTGGTTTTTTGGAGTGGAAAATTAAAGCCTTTGGTGTATAAGACATTTTTCATGTTTCAAAGGGCTCATTTGCATTCCAAGAAGAAAGAGTGAGCAAGAAAAGGCCGTATTGAAACAAAGGGAGCAAAATCACAGCAAAGTCGTGCAAGTTTGTGGGCGGGACGCATTGGGTCGGCCTCCATAGTGGTAAAAACACACAGGCGCGACGCATATAACTGGCGCGGCGCATAAAGCTCCAAACTCTGTTTTTCACCACGATTTCATTCAAATCTCCATTTGCTCGGTTTCCTCCGGTCCAAAGTAAGTTAAACAACTCTTTTAATGCCATAAACATGTGTTTTAAGATGTTTATGAGGATTTAATACAAAAAATTTCAAACCCTACTTCCTTGCTCAAAGACATGATTGCCTAGGGTTTGTAAGTTGTTTTTTTGTGGCTATCACTCCCTCACCTTTTATTCCTTCACTGTTTTTCTAGTTTCATCAAACCATTTCCCTATCCCCTATATCCCTAAATTCATTCACTCCCATCCCAATTCCCATTATCCCAAATCCTAGCTACAAAATTCCCAAACCCCAATTACTATCCCAAAAGCCTATAAACTATCCCTAAAACCATTCAATTCCCCAAATTCCAATTGGCAACATTCCCAAAATCCCTCTTACCCTCTCCCTTCATAGTCCCTCACACATTTTCATACACTTGGCATAAAAAAACCAAAGACACCTAAATCTCTTCATACTCATCTAAGATAACAAAAACTTTGGCAAACATGGAGTCATATTCCTCCTATGATCGAGATGCAGAAACACACAGTGACTCTCCAACCGAATTTCATGCACCAAGGAGACCTCACAAGAGTGGTAAACATGTATGGGAGGAACCTACTTCACTTTTTGAACTGTAGGCTTGCCCTCTTGCTATCACATGCTTTCAACAATAGTATTGTTGTCAGTTTTGTGAGATGGTTGCTAGAGTCTAGTACCATCATGAGTTGGCTAGATTTTTTGTGCTTCATTTATATAATGGCCAAGTCACTCTTGCAGGTGTGATATTCACCTTGACATCAGAGTCTATCTCCCTAGCAATCGGTATTCCAAATTTCGGAGAGTAATGGAATAAAATGCAGAAAATTGACAGGGAACACTATGAGCCATACATCAAGCCTATTTTTTTGAGACAACTCAGCAGAGTCTTTCCCTTTCGGTACCCAAGACACTCATATGCTCCTTTGATGAAACTCATAATAAAATATTTTAGTTTTGAGGGCCGGTTTTCTCGCCTATATGCCTATCATATCAGATTGTTGATGCATTTTACCAGGGTGAGAATGATGAACCTCCCCTACTTCATGTGCCGAAATATTGAGAAGATGACCACCCTAGTGAAAAAGAAAACTCCTGAGCAGTAGTATAATTGTATCTATCACTTTGCACTCATCAAAATTGTGGTCATGCATCAGCTTGGTTTGCAGGATATTTCATGGGAGGATTTCATTTCTCATGAGTTTTTCACAACTCCTCAGGTACCACCAGAAGATTTCCATGAGATAGGTGAACCTTCACATCAGTAGGAGGGTCATGAGACACAGACCACTAGTGTGCCGGTATATTTCACCTATCAAAAGGGCACTAGAAGGTTGTTTGCACTAGTCAAGCAAGTATTATCTCCACCCAGGGTGGAAGGGGTCTCGCTTCCTTCATCAGTAGTGTAGGTAGAGGACAAGGGTAAGAGGCCAATACATGATGAGGGGCCTTCAGGAGAGCAGGAGATGGATTTCATTCTCATTCAGGATGATGACACTGATTTTGGCCAACAAAGCTAAAAGTTCAGGGAGATCATTCAGGAGCAAAAGGCAGACATTAATGCTTTGTTCCTCAAACTAGAAAGATCCCAGTGGATAATCAAATACCTTGAGTAGAGAAACAAGCAGCTAGAGGATCAACAAACCATCATGGAACTGCAAAACATACGTGAGAACTGGCAAGTTTCCAAAAAGAGCAAAACCGAGATGACATCACTTGAGCAAGAAATTGAAGTTGATCGTGAAAATTGGCTTGAGAGAGTAAATATAAATTTTGAAAAGATATTGGAGAAGGCCAACAAAGAGAAAAATATGTTGAGGCACATGGCCAATCATTATTGGGCAAGAAATCATGTTTGCAAAGAAAGAATCAAAATTTTGAAGGCCAAGTTGAAGAAGGCATCGAGGAGGCAAAAAGAGCATGATAAACTTTAGATATTGGCTGATGCTTCCTTGGCCCAACATAGCACTTGATGAAGAACACTCAGCCCAAATTTCAAAAAATTTGGGACACTTTTTGCATTTTTGAAAATTTTGGCCTAAAAACAGACTTTTCTGCTCTATGCGCCACGCCACTTGGTGCGCGCTTTTGATAGGGGACCCCCTTTGATGCAAACTCTACATTTTTGGATTTTTCATGGAAAAATATGCATGCCTACCAATGGCCAAGAAATTTTGACAGGTTTTGGGCTTCCAAAAGTGTCAACAACACCCCAAAAATGACCTTTGTGCCCCTTTTTTGACACACAGGAAGCAGTCTTGGGAGAACTTAGTTTTGGAGGGGCAAATGGAAGCCAAATTCAGAAATTCCACTTGTGTTGGAAATTATACAAGAAGACCTTTCCAAAAAGCCCACTTGGAGCAAATTTGGACACCGGGAAGGCCTCCAAAATCAACTGCAAATAGGCACAACGGATAGGGAAATCAGGCGCGACACATTGGAGGATTTTGCTCATTTTTTACCCAAAAACCCTGTTTTTCGCCTAGTTTTTGACAGTTTGACTTTCTTACTTCTAAATGTCAAACTCATGATGTAATTTAATGTGATTTGATGGATCTTGATGTAATTTTTCTAAATTTTTACTCATAGAGGTAGATTCATTCCTCAAAGGGTAATTTGCAACTGAATGAATCAGTTTCCAAGTTTTTAGAGGCAAGCTGTTCCACTACCTACTTTCTAGTTCTCAGTTTAGATTTTGTTGGAGCAGCTCCTAAACTCATGAGCTCGACCTCTAGAAGCTAGGATGAGTGGTTTTTTGTCTATATCTTATGGTTTTTCAGTCATTAGCATGGTTGGACTTTTGGGAATGCTTTGAGCATCATTGTACATTCATCTCTGCAGTTTGGCAAAGGAATAGACTAGGGTTTGCAGCACTCTATGGGATTCATGTGGTATTTTGTTTTAATGGTGTGTTTCTCTCTATAAATTTAAGTCTACTGGTGTTTTATGTATACCATTTTCTCTCTTACTCCTTCTTAACTTAAATAAACAAGGATGAAGGTAGAATTCATTAAAATTTGCAGTTGTCTACCTAGGGTTTGTTTAATTTTCTATGTTTTCAGCTGTTTGAAGAGGATCCCTGAAGGTTTATTTCCCTCTTCAACTCCTCACCTGTCTAAGCTCTCCATTTCATTCAAAATTTGAAGTGTCAAATCAATTGCCTACCTTGCCCCATTCAGATCTCTGCAAAACTGAGCCTCATTTCCCAAACCCAAAATCTGCCTTTCCATTTGAGCCAACAAAACACCCTTAAAATCAATCAAACTCTTTTGCATACATACCTAGCCTAAGATAAGCCTTCATTCAAGTCATCTCAAGCCTCATTGATTATTTTTTGCTGAGATTGACAAGGAGAGAGCCCTCTCCCGATATGGTAGGGCTAACTACCAGGTTAAGCGTGGTTTGATGTTACCCTAGATTCTGCCTTTCTCAGCCTGAGGTAGATTTAGGAAATAACATAATTCAACTTTGACATTTTCATATTTGAAGGCTAGAAAGATGCACATGTCATAGATATATGGTTAAATGTTTTGGAGGGATATTTTTCAATTCATGATTTTTCCAATGGGGAAAAGATTACTTTTTCACTCCTCAAAGGTGTCAACAATGTCAAGGACTGGTGGGAAACCTACTGCGAACAAAGGGATGAGAGATAACCTTCACTATTTTCAACAGAACCCACTTGTAATTCTTTCTGAGATTCCATTAGGTAACAATATTACCCCGTGGGGCTCTATGAGGACAACTACATACAATGGACCATGTTGCCGCAACAATGGGATCAAGATGTACATGAGCTAATGAATCTGTTTCATAACTTGCGCACAAATTTGGGTATCAAATATTAAGAGAAACATCTAGTGCTTAAGTACCATAGTTTTTTGCATAGATACGTTCAGGAGGAAATAGAGTTCCCTGACATTTCCTCACTTGGTGCAGCATACCGATATGCTACCAAGATCGAGCAAAGATTTAAAAAGAAGAAGCAAAGATTTGGATTTGTGAATCTGAAGCAAGGGAAATGTGCCCCCAAACCACAAAACAAAGGAAAAATCCAAGGAAGGGTGATCTAGGACAACTTGTCAAAGCCGCAAGAAAAAAAAACCACAAAGACAAAGAAAGACATGGGAAAGTGGTTGAATTCCATAAGATCCCCACACACAACACAAGTGAGTGTCGTGCCAAGCAACCACTGATGGCTAAGCTAAAGTCTTTTGAATTAGATGCATGCTATGAATATGAGTTAGAACCTGACAAGGGAAATGAAAAAGGGAATAAGATTATTGATGCGGAGCGAGTGCCACCATTTCCACCACCAAGATTGACAAAGATGAGCCCGAAGATCCAGAGGAGGGTGAGCGCCTCTTCCATTCCCAGATTTTGGTGAATGGTTCTCTGCTGCAGTTCATTGTCAATAGAGAAAGCCAAAAGATCCTCTTTTAAGCAGAGTTCATGAAGTGACTGGGACTACCAACCATAGCACACCTGCATCCATACACCATCGGGTGGCTTCAACAACGACAAGATTTTCATGTTAGCCAACAGTGTCATCATCCCTACAACATCAAGCCCTTCACAGATGAGGTACTATGTGATGTTGTTCCTCTTGAAGTTTGTGATGTATTATTAGGCCAACCATACTTGTGGAAGCGACATGGTGTTTATGAGTCTAGGACTCACACTGTTATTATTACTTTGGGAAATAAGTTGTACAAGATACTAGAGGTAGCACCGCATACCGCTATCTATTTGATCACTACAAAGCAATGTAGTAGTCTAATTTACTAGATTGGGATATTTTTTTCCTTCTGATTTTCCCTCAAGAAAATAAGAAGATTGTGGCCACGACCTCCAGACAACGCTCCTTTGCATGGTAGAAATATATGCACAAGGTCATGGGTGAGTACAAAGATATCTTCACCTCACCCACATGGGTACCTCTACACTGTCAGGTAAAGCACCCCATTGATCTGACCCCAGGTGCACCACTTACCATTGTATTGATCTATCGACGCTCTATTATGGAGAACGATGAAATAAAGATGCATATTTAGGAGTTGTTGCAGAAAGGGCACATCAGGCCAAGTTCACCACCTTGTGGGAGCCTGATTGTGTTGGTATAAAAGAAGGATAGGACCTAGAAACTCTATATTTACTATACGATGTTAAACAAGATCATTGTCTGGAAGAGGTATGCAATCCCACAAATTGATGACCTTTTTGACCAACTCAAGGGGGGGAAATATTTTAGCAAGATCAATTTGAAGTCTGACTATCACTAGGTACCAATCGAACCCTATGATATGTGGAAGACTGATTTCAAATCAAAGGAGGTCCTTTTCAAATGGCTGGTCATGCCTTTTAGGTTGACGAATTCCCCCGCAACATTCATGAGGCTGATGGATGACATCTTGTAACCCTTCACCAAATCATTCGTGGTGGTGCATTTGGATGACATCCCTATCTTCAACTAGAGTTGGGAAGAGAACCTCCACCATATTTGACAAGTCCTCCAAACTCAACGACAACACAAGGTGTGTTCCAATTTGGAGAAATACACTTTTGGTATGACCCACGTTCAATATTTGGGGTGCATAATTAATGAGAAGGGTGTGAATGTGGACCCAGCCAAGATACAAGTCATTCGAGATTGGCCAGCCCTAACCATGCTAACAGAGTTCCACAACATTTTGGGTCTTGCCAATTTCTACTTCAGGTTCTTGTTGGGGTTCTCTCATATCACTTGGTCTTTGAGACAAGTCACCAAGGGCAGAGCGAAAGAAAAATAATTTTGGTATGAATCCCAAAAAAAATAGTTTTCTGAGTTGAAGCATCGCTTCTTCTCTACACTAGTGCTCACATTACCAGAACTGCAATATCCATTTGAGATCGAGATAGATGCTTTTAACTATGCTATTGGTGCATTTCTTACTCAACATGGGGCATCCAGTGGCATATCATAGTGAGACACTTTCAGACATAGTATGAAAGTATCCCACCTATGATAAAGAGATATATTCCATTGTGCAAACCCGCTGAAAATGGAAGCATTACATTATGGGGAAGGAAATGGTCATCCATACAGACCATTGACCCCTGTAGTTCATATAGAAACAAGGGAAGTTGCAGAATGACCACCATAAGAAATGGTACACATACCCGAAACAGTTCCACTTGAACATCAAGTACAAGAAGGGAAACACCAATAATGTTGCAGACTACCTTAGCTGACCACCAGTCATGGAGCTAACCATTGTGCTTGACTCTTGTGGGCATGGGACTTTAGAGTGGAAACATCTGTACAAGAGTGATCCTGAATTTGGCAGCAAATACCAAACACTCAAAATTTTCACCTCTAGTATACATTGTTATGTCACCTTGGACACCTATGTGTTCCTTCAAGCGAGCGTGCCAAGATAATTTGGGAGGTGCACTACATTCAAGTCGTTGGAAACTTCAGAGTAGATAAAATTGTGGTAGTGGTACATAAGTATTTTTATTGGCTGAACCTTCAACGGGATGTTGGGAAGTACATCAGATACTACACTGCTTGTGCCATTGCAAAATCGACCATCAAGAAGCAAGGCCTATATACTCCTTTTCCCACTCCTATTCAACCTTGGGAATCCATCTTCATGGATTACATGTCCCGCCTCCCTTTGACTAAGCATGGAAACAACCATGTTTTTGTGGTTGTCGATAGATTCTCTAAGATGACCATTATGGTGTCCTGCAAGAAGAGTATCACAATAGAAGCCATTGTTGAGCTCTTCTTTGAACAAGTGTGGGTACACTTTGGGACCCCACAGTCCATCATATCATATCAGGATAGCAGGTTCCTAAGTACATTTTGGTCAAGTCTCTGGTCGATGCTGGATACCAAGCTCACTAATTCCACGACTTTCCACCCTCAAAATGATGGCTAAACATAGGTCATCAACATGATTATTATACACATTCTACCCATGTACAACTCAAATAATCCTCGCACATGAACAAAAGCATCCCCTATGTCCAACACAACAACAAAAAATCTCTCCATAGTGCAACTTGTCATAGCCCCTTTTAGGTGGGGTTGGGATTGCAACCACTATGTCCCATTGATGTGGCCATACTATTTGCAGCTACTCAGGAAACTTTGGCCCATATCTAGTCTGAAACTGACATGCCTAACAGACTCATTGAGAGAATCCAACATATCCTCCATCAAGTCCATCACATATTGGACAAATTGAATGCTAAGTACAAGTAGCGACATGATCAACATCACGTGCCACAAGTTCCAGGTGGGCGAAAAAGTTTGGCTACCTTTACAGAAGGAGCGCCTTGTTGGGCCCCACCATAAGCTTTGGCTACTACGATATGGTCCATACACCATCACTGATGCTGTAGGGGATAATGCTTTCAAGATCAAAATTCCACCGTTCCTTGGCCTGCACCCAGTGTTCAATGTGGACCACCTTCGGCCATACTTTCCACCATTATTAGACACATACGACATTGTAGAAAAACTCACAACAACAAGTTTAAACCCAACCTGCATGGAACATGACACAAATGATAGAATCATGGACACGTGGATCAATAATACCCACCAACAGAAGATTCAGCTGTATCAGTTTGTCAAATTTGGCCAACTCCTGCACCAAGGCAAGTGGCTCACCAGGGACCAAGTTCAGCAGAAGTTTCCCCATCTCACAGAGGGACTCAACACAATGGTGACCATTTCTTCCTAAGGGAAGAGGACTGATCCAGGTGGATATTGGTGGCTCACTTGGACCCCCACCATTGTTTCTCTTAGTTTTTCGGGTCCTAAACTTCTGGAGCCGTTTTAATGGTCTAAAATACGTTTTTAGGGAAAACAGAGAGACCAAAAAAATCCCAAATTAGTTTATACATTTTCTTTTAGAATTCTCTTCTATATATTTGAAATGAGGTATTATTATAGCCAAGTAGAGATCGTATGCCAGAGTTACGACCTTGGGAATTTGACGTTCCAACTTACCCCAACGGGGCCCACACATTTTTTGCGCTTCATCTCCTAGGGCTACGTTTTTCGATGATTAGGGTTTCTCAATGTCTGTTAATGATAAAAAGGCCACCGATCTAATTGTTTATTAATTTTGCTGCCTAGATCTCTCCTCATCCTTTAGAATTTGTTTCACCACAAATTGAAAACTTTTCTCCAACATATTCATCTCGATGTGTAAATGTTGTAGATTCTTCTTTAAATAATTGTGTAGAAAGATAATTTTTGACCCTTTATTTCCATGGATCAAAGTTTAATGACGACACAAGAGTAGGTTTTATTTTAGTGTTCCCAAAAAATGAAAATACCATGCTTACCTGCAAACTTGAATTTGAATGCACAAATAATGTGGCAGAATATGAATCACTTGTGTAGGGAGTGCAAAATCCAATCAGTATAGATGTTAAATTCTCGAAATTATATGGTGATTAAGAGATAGTCATCAAGAAGGGAAGAAAAAATATTCATTGTGTTTCTAACCATATAAAGCACTATCAATCTTTGGTGCAGGACTTAACATCCCATTTTTTGGCATTGAATATTACTTTTATCCCCATATTACAAAATGCAAGCATTGACTTATTGGCCAACGTTTCTTCTAACTTTATTCCAACCGAAGACTTTATTCCTAATATTTTTTCAATTAAATTGATCCTTCATCCTTATATGGGCTTGACAACGTCACCAAATGGAGAGTTTTGAATGATGATGTTGACATCTTAAGTTTTATTACATCTGAAGGTACCTAAGATCAACAAATTATTGATGAGGACATGCATGATAAGAAACTTAATAAATCCTTTGAAGAAAAATAAAATAAAATACATCTCCTATATTAATATTTAAGTTGGTGGATCTCTATGACCTTAAAGGAAGGTTTAAACACCCAATTAATTACAAAATAAATATTTCTACTTTAAGGTTTGAGTTTATCAATTTCAGTACTGAAGAAAAACCCCAAAATAGTAACCTAGTTCTTGGTCTCTATCCTCATGAAATACTTAGCTTCATTCACCGTATTAGAAGATATAAGGTTGTTTTTTCATTGAGCTAGGCTGACCTCAAAACATACGATACTTCAATTATCCAGGATACCATTCCCATTACCAGAATTCAATCCAGTCCAACAGAAACTAAAGAAAATTCATCCTAATCTTTTGTCTCATATTAAAGCTAAAATAAATAAACTACTCAAGGCAAGATCATTTTCCCTATTTGAAATTCCAAGTGGGTATCTAACTGAGACCTAAGGAATCTAATATTATGATTTGTATATATTCTAGGAATTTAAATAAGGCATCTGATAAGGGTAATTTCCCATTGCATCATATGGAGAAATTTTTTCAACCTGTAGAAGGCTCATAATTAATGTCTTTCTTAGATAGATTTTCATATTATAATCAAATTTTAGAGCACCTTGCTGATAGGTTGAAGGCTACATTCAGGACCAAATGGGGTGTAGATTATTTCATAAAATGGGTGGAGGCCATCACTTTCAAAGTGGCTAATTCAGAACAAGTCATTGATTTTATTGATCAACATATTATCACTAGTTTTGGTATCTCGAGTGCCTTAATGTTTGACATTGCATCATACTTCTTCGGTAATGCACTAAACAAATTTTATTTTAAAAGAGGTTTTAAAAATAAATATTCTGCCAACTATTACCCTCAAGGTAATGGGTTAGAAAAATCTGCCACTAATAATCTCTTAAGGATTATCAAATTAACTATAGATGAGAATCAAAGAAATTAGCATAATTCCTTAATTTTTCCATTTTGGGCTGATAGAATAATTTATAAGGTATCATTAGGCACCTCACCTTACTTCCTAGTTTATGGGAAGGAGGTATTTCAGCCACTAAATATAGCTTTTCCTTCCTTGGCATTGGTAAAATCAATTGAAGAACAACCTTGTTCTTCCATTCAACAAAGATTATCTCAGATATTCAAACTATAGGAATAAAGGAGAAAAGAAAATAAATATATTCTAAATATGAGAAAATTGTCAAAAATTTCTTCGATAGTGGTTCATTTGGTAATAAAAGTTTTCAAATTTGTCACCTCGTATTGAAATGGGACAAATCCCATGCAAAACAGGGTAAACATACTAAGTTTAAAAAACTATAGTTAGGCCCATTTCATATTGTAGAACAAGTTGGTCCATGTACCTCTATCTTAAAAGATCTTGAAGGGAGGAAATAAACTCTCCTTGTAAATGGAATAATCCTTAAAAGAAAAAAATCATGAAATCTCATCATTACTTTTGTAAATTTATAAATAAACATATGTATATCGAGTGTGTTTATGGAAAAATAAATACCTTTTATTTTTTTAACCTTTCATGATTATTTTCACTTTCATACCTCTCTTTTCTTGCATCGGTTTTGTAGTTGTGTGTTGTTATTTTTTCTTTATGATTGGGTAATCAGTTTTACTCTACTATTTTTATACGAAGTTTTATCTTCAAGGAAAATCATAGTTGAGATGATATTACTATGCCTTTGTTAAAATTCTTAAACAATATAATCCATGGTTATAGTCCATTGTGTTTTTCTTGTGTTTTCCTTGTGAAAAATACCCTCCAAAATTTTACCTACACTTGAATTTTGGAGCCTACTCTTGATATTGCAATCGATTGTTCGGTGGTTGCTTCTTGATTGGTCGATGTCACTTTCTCACAAATGCTAAATTCACAACAAGTTCATTAGAGAATTATTTTATGCAATATTTAAAAAGCATAGCAAAATCCAACAAGACAGTTCTTGTGCAATGTTCAACCCATCTTGAAAGTCAATGCACATTGTTATTGTTTGTCCCTCACCTTTGGTTGCATTTCTAGTTCTATTTCGGTGAGTTTTTAAACTATCACTTTTGCGCACCTTCACTTTCAATAGTTCCATTTTAATGTTTTTGATTGTCGCTTTTGTTTGATTCCACTTTAATTAGTATCTCTTTCATGTTATCTTCGCTTTGGCAAGTGTCGCTTTCACCATTGTTCACATATTGCAAGTGTCATTCGCACTTTTCATACTCATATGAAAAATGTCGTCTTTTAGCATGTTAAGTGTCACACATAGTATAAAATAGTGTTCTAGTGTGTTCCAAGGGGTAATATTTGAGATAATTAGTGTTTTCATCATGTAAAGATGTATTGTACTCATTTCCAAAGTTTCAAGCACTATTGCAGAAGAGTCGTCACTGTCGTAGAAAAGTGTATCATTAGTGTCGCACTTGTTGCAAGTTGTTGCAATGCCGACACATTGAGGAAATTATGTTGTTCATGTGTTCTTAGTGTCCTATGTTGTGTCATTAAGTGATATAAGTGTGTGGTAATGCTCAAGTCTTGTTTTTGTTCAACTTCATTTCACTAATCCCACACTTAGTCAAAAAAGGGAAAACTCCCCGACCGGGCCTCTCGGCCTCATTTAGCCCTCCTGGACTATCCACTACACAGTTTCAATACTCAAGGAGCAACATTGTCTCTTAAAAATATGAAATGTGTAGTTTATACCTCCCAAAACTACGCACTGCGCAATATTAGTGCTCAAGCCCAACCCCTAAGCTTCAGAACTATGCAATCCTTTCCTCAACCTTGAGCTCTTGAACTTCAAAACTACAAAATCAGTTTTCCTCTCTCCCTCCAGAAATATGCATTGGGAAACTTAAAGCCTCAAGCCTTAATCTTGAGCCCTTGAACCTTTCATCTACATAATCTGCCAACATGTTCTCTTGTCTGAACTATGCATTGGGCAACTTCAAGCCTCAAGCCTGACCTCTTGGGTTCTTCAACTGCACCGTTACTTAGGCTAGTCCTTCATAATTCGCACTGTGTAGTCTCAAGTATCAAGCCTCCATCTTGATCCCTTGAGTCCCTCAACTACGCAATACTTTGACCTTATCCATCCTGAACTACGCATTGTGCAATCTCAAGACTTTGTCCCAAACCTTGGCCTCTGGAACTACACAATCCCTAAGTTAGTCACTCAATGAGTGACCAGTTCTAGCCCTAAAAAGTGAGTTCATGAAGCATATTAGGCTAGGGGTTTATCAGACTGATTTCATCTTTTCATGGGTCGATTAAAGTCACAAGTATTATAATATCTCATGATAGGATGATGATGAAGGAGATGGAGAATGGGACCATGCTAGAAGACACCTAAGGAGCCGAGGAGATAAGATAATCATCAAGAAAGAAGATGAAGGAACATTGTATTATAATAGAAGATGGAATATCAATACAACATTGAAGACTCCTTATCTTCAAGTCATTAGGAGGAGGAAAAAGAATAACATGCACCATATTTTCAAGAAGACAAAAAGATCGTAGAAGAAAAAAGTGACTTGACATTTCCATGTCATCATGCAGTCCATGTCATCAGTGTCATGTCATGTCATGTCAAGAGACATCATGTGCCACATCATTCATGGATTATGTCATTCTTTATTGGAAAATGTAATGTAAAGTGGAAGTCCAGGATTCATCTCTGTAATGTGAAAAGTCATGTAGGAAGTCTAAAACTCATGAGAAGTCAAACAATCATGAGGGTAGTCCAAGACTGATAAGGGAGGTGTTGGCAATATGATGCAGAGTGTTGTCCTTGATGGCAACCCACTGAATGAAGATGAAGACATGAGATTGTTGGCATGTGTTGTCCTTGATGGCAATACACCTGATGAAGTTATTCTTGACTTTATGAACTTGGTAAATGATGTAAATCTAATATGAAAGGATGTTTGTTAGCAATATGATGCTGAGTGTTGTCCTTGAATGGCAAGATGATGGCAACTTACTTGATGAAGTTGTGCTTGATAGAACATGTCTTGATGAACTAAATCGATACATTCACTATGAGTACAAGACAATGAAGAAATGAATCTAAGATGTGATGTATCTATGATGAAAAGAGTAAGGTTCAGTAACATGTGATTTGTTTGATAAATGACACATGGAAAAGAACATTCAAGTCAAGGGCAAAAGCGCTCATAAAGTGCAAAACCGTAGGGCCTTCAGAGATGACTTTATTAGGGTGAGAAGACACTTAAATGACCCCGTCTGTGAATGGCCATCTAAGTAATGTAGTCAGAACACAGCAATGTCACTACAACAGGGCAGTCTGTGGTATTGAAAAAGGGTAAACCTATATAAGGAGAAGAAATTCATTGTGCAAATGAGGAGTGTGGGTGCAAGATGTCTGAGCTTGAATGAATACTTCTCTGTGAAGTATATATGTATGGAAAGGGTAAAGGCTTGATGATAGATCTGAATCTATGATGCACCAATGAAGAAAATGATGAAGAAGGGGATCTATATCTGAAATGTATTTGTATCTACTAGATCTGTTTATGGAGTGATTAGATCTGTGATTTGGCGAACATCTGTCTGAAGTAAAGGGTTGAATCTGAACTGAATGTCTGATCTGAAGAAGTATGCAACTTTGTAATGGTTGAAGATCCATACGCTAGTTAGCCGCAGAGGAAGCGCGTATATACGCGGTTTTGCTGAAGAGAAAGCATGTATGCGCAGTGAAATTAGCTCTGTAATTTGTACAGAGGTATACGCAGGTTGATGTGGACTAAAGCGCGTATATACGCGACATCAGTAAAAGGAAAGCGCGTATGCAAACTAAGGTTTGCTGAAGCATGGGGTATGAAATCTCTGATCTGATCTGCTCTGTTTTAGCTATCTGTTGTTGATGTTTGACTGTGCTTAAATGTATGGAGAGGGTTCAGTCTGAAAATATGATGAAATGGTCTACAAGTTGTGTTCTTTTGAAGTTGTTGGATCCAGTGTGAAAATTGATGAAACGTGGTCCATAGAGGTGCTGAGGGTTGTAGCCTTTAGTCAGGGGGTTGTAGATCCCTTCCAGGAGAGGCTGGAAAATGAGATCAGGGGGTCGTAGCTCCCTTCCAAGTGAGGCTGGTAAACGAGAGCAGGGGGTCGTAGCTCCCTTCGAGGAGAGGCTGGTAAACGAGTCAGGGGGTTGGAGCTCCCTTCCAGGAGAGGCCGGCAAACGAGCGCAGGTGGCCTCGCGTCGGGTAGGAGTCCCGCACCAAAGACATATGTTGTAAGATGTTTTCTCTATAATAAAATATTGAAGGCTGAGCAACTGCAGCAGTGGTTTTCTCCCGACTTGGGTTTCCACCTAAAAATCCTGGTGTTCATGTGTGATGCTTTGTGTGATGGTTTATTATGTTGTTACTACACATGTTTACCGTTAACTTAACATCATATGAATGAATATTGCAAAGAACTAAGTTAATAAATATCTGCATATTTAGATCTCTGCTAATACGCGAGTTGTATGAAGGATATCCGCGTGTATACACGAGTTTACTAAAGGAAAGTAGCGTATGGGTTTTAGAGAGTGAAAAAGTAAAAAGATTTGAATATGCAGTAAATACTGATTCACCCCCCCTCTCAGTATTTTTCCCAACAATTGGTATCAGAGGAGGTCCTTCTGCAGAAGCTTGATCGCTTGAAGGAGATTCGTCGCAATGGGAAGTCAAGAAGGAGTAATGTCTATAAAGCCACCTCTATTCAATGGAAGCAATCTGATATTCTGGAAGGTACGAACAAAAGCATATCTGCAAAGTCTTGGTGTAGATGTATGGGCAATCGTGGAAGAAGGTTATCAATACCCAACAAGTATTCCTACTGATGCAGCAGAAAGGAAGAAGTATGAAATCAATGCCAAAGTAGTGAATGTCTTATTAGGAAGCATGTCTGAATCAGAATTTTCTAAAGTGATGCAGCTACATTCAGCAAAAGAAATATGGGACAAAATCATTCTGAGCTATGAAGGAGATACAAAGGTAAAAAGTGCAAAACTCCAAACTCTTAGAATTGAATATGAAAATTTGAAGATGCATAGTGATGAGAGTATTGCCCAATTCTTCTTACGTCTGGACGATATTGTAAATCGAATGAGAAATTTGGGTGAAACCATAACCGATACTACTCTGGTGGAAAAAGTCTTAAGATCCTTGACTTCAAAATTTGACTCTAAAGTTTCAGCTATTGAAGAAAGGCAAGACCTGCAAACTCTTACTATTGTTCAATTACATGGTATTCTGACTGCTTTTGAAATGAGACAAGGAGGTCCTCCTCAATTCAAAGAAGCTGCTTTTAAGGTATCTGCAAGAGGAAAAGAAAAGGAAGTTGTCAAAGAATCCAGCTATATATTCGATGAAGAAGAAGTGAATTTCGTGAGAAAACTCCAACTAGGAACTGGAAGATTCAAAGGTAAGCTTCCCTTCAAATGTTTTGAGTGTGGAAAAGTTGGTCACTATGCTGCTAAATGTCTTTATAAAGAAAAACATGGTAAAGGAAAACAATTTGAAAAGAGGAAGAGTTATTATGCAAATGAAGATGATGATGAAGTGTCCAGTGAAGATGAAGAAGATTCTGACCAAGATCTACAAGTGCTCATGGCAAAGAAGCAAAAGAAGAAGGTTACTCAAGGAAAGGAGATACCTCAGAAATCATGTATAGCAAAAATTGAAGAAGATGAAACAGATTCTGACAAAGCTCTACAAGTGCTCATGGCAAAGAGGAAAAAGAAGAAGGCTACTCGAAGCAAGGAGATATCTCAGAAAATTGAAGAAGATGAATCTGATAGTGATTTGGGCCCTTGTAATCTTCTTTGTACAAGCAATGGTGTAGAAAATGAAAGTAAAGTTGTGGATCTAGAACAAGCTATCAAGATCAAAGTTGAAGAACAACAAAAGGAAATTGATAAGAAAGATTCTATCTACAAAGAGATGATCTCTCAAATGAAAGATCAAATAGAAATGTTGAATGGACAAGTGGACAAGTATCAAAGGTTTCAAACTTATGCATCCAATCGAATTAAAGAACTAGAAGTAGAAATCAACGATCTAAATGCAGATCTCAAAAAATCAAGCAAGAATAATGAAGGACTTGAAGCTGCAATCATCTTTCTACAAACAGATCTTGAAGCATCAAATAAAAAGAATGAAGAACCTCTGTCATTTGAAAAGGAAGGCCTTGAAGCAGAAATCATCTCTCTCAAAGAAGATCTGGAAAAATAAAATAAGAAGAATGAAGAGCTGCAACAAACATGTGAAGAAAACGAAAATTGTTTGAAAGAAGAGATTCTAAATCTGAAGGATCAAGTAGAAGATGGAAGAAGGAAAGAAGAAAGCTTGATGAAGCAATGTCAAGCCTTGGAGGTTGAGGTAAACATTCTCAAAGGTAAATTAGAAGAAAAGGTTAAACTTTTGAGGTTTCAAGATAGCACTAACATTTTGGACAATATTCTGAGTAATCAAAGGTCTCCTGCTATCAAACTTGGTCTTGGTTTCCATGAAACTGTTAAAGGAGAATCTAGCTCACAAGGAAGTGCTAAAAATTCAGAGGATGTCAATGCAAAACCTCAAGTGTTGAAAGAAACAAAAGGTCAACCAACAATGATGAAATCTCAAAGGAAATCAGTCAATAAAGTTGAATGCTTTAAATGTCATAATTATGGGCATGTTGCAGCAAATTGCAGGAGAAGATCATTTCAGCCTCAATAAAACAGTTCCTACATAGAAAGGTACTCTGGTTTCTTCAAGGGATATTGTTTTTCGTGTAACAAGTATGGACATAAAGCAGCTGATTGTAAAAGGAGGAAGATTAGAAATACTCATTATGATTCTTATGCTTATTTCTCTGGACACATGAGATTTTATTCTTGTAACAAGTATGGACATGTAGAAAAGGAATGCAGGAAAAACAGATATGAGAAATTGGATAACTTCCAGCACACAAATAAAAATTTCAAACAAATCTGGAAAAATATGGAAGACCGATCAGAAACGTAAGGAATTCTGACCCTACTGCAGTCATCCGCTCCTGAAGCTTACTTCTCTGATTGACTGCAGGAATGATGTGGGATACATTATGTGATTTAGTAATGTATCATCACAGGAGGGAGCAATGTATGATGTCTCTCATGGTTGATTTGATTATTCTGGTTATATGTATTTCTGACAAAGAATCTGATATGAAGAAGACAGGTAAAGGAAGTATAAGTTTAGGGTGAGAAGAAGGATTGTGGAAATTTTCTATGCTTCACTTTCCATACGCGGGTTAGTTGAACAAAAGTCGCGTATACACGTGAGTTTCATCAGACACAGTCGCGTATGCATTGATGATAAGAGAATTTATATGATAGCTGAAGATCTGGAGCAGAGGTTCAGGGGGAGCATCAGTCTGACTGTTAATAACTGTATTATTGACTCAATATCAGCTTAGTTTCTCAGTTCTAAATAATGATGATATGATACATGGTTTCTTATGTTGAAGATTGTGGATGAGTCCTGTTTGATTTTTGATGAAGAGTATTCATTGTTGAGATGAAAGTCTTATAATTCGGAGATAAGGACAGTTCATGAATTACTGATGAACGTATTCAGGTTGCACAAGTTAAGAAGGAGCACTGGTTCAGGGGGAGCAGCAGGTTGAATACTAATGATCGCATTGTTGGCAATATGACTGCTTATGATGATGACTTGGTACTTGGTTTATTATGATGAGATTTTGAGTCCTGGTTGTTGATAAGTATCTTTTTTGCTCACACATGGATGAGTTGGAAGTCGTTTGATTCAGAAATAAATCATGCAGAGCTTGTTACTATGGTTGAGATCTTTTGCCTACATATGTTACTTCATGTTAAATCTTGAAAATCATGGTGATATTGGACCACATGGATGATTGAAACACATTTGAAGATGCTGTTCTGGTATGATAATCTCTCTTGGAAAGATTGTATTGATGCTGCAAAGAATCTGAAGGCTTGGTTACTAATGTGCTTATGCTACAACCATTGGATGACGCTTGAAGTTACAACTACATTGTCCTATCTGTCTTCCCTCACATGTTCCAGGGAAGCATTTGAATTTCACAAGCTGAAGCTGGAGTTGTCTCTGTCTGTCAGAAGAGAAAATCTACTTAAATGCAGAAGATTGAATTGGATACGCGGGTTTCCTGAAATACAGTCGCGTATATACGCGAGTTGAAACACATAAAGACGCGTATGGTTTGTTGCTGGAAATTTTTGTTTGTGATCAGCATTCTTTAGCACAGATGCAATGATGTTGGTATCTCTGATACTGTTTGGTATCTCTGGTGGTGTTCTAGTTCTCATAATTCTATTTCTAATGATTTGATAAAGATGCCTTGATGATTTGTTGGTGAAAGTGTTCAGGATGCACAAACTAAGGGGGAGCCTTAGTCATATGGAAAGGTTGCTTGGATGCACAGTTTCAGGGGGAGCATTGGCCTTGCTGAGTATAATGCATTGTTGGCATTATGTTGGTTCTGAAATATGTTCTCTTTCTTGAGGACTTTCTGGTGTTGGTCTTAAAGTTATATTTGTAGTTTGATGAAAAGGTCATGTTGAGACCCATGATCTAAAATTGTAATATTCAGTCATGTAAGGACTTGTCAAATTTTGTAAACCCACTTGGTTGGGTAGCTGAGTCAAATTTTGTAAACCCACTTGGTTGGGTAGCTGAGTTGAAATGTGTAAACCCACTTGGTTGGGTACTTGAGTCTCATATGTAAATCCACTTGGTTGGATATTTGTTGTAAGTATGAGTCATTGGTGATAGGAAAGTCATAGAGTCATGTACTTCATTGGAAAATATGTTTGAAGATTCAGCATGAACTCAGGGTGAGCTTGGTCACTTCAGTATACATCAGATCTGCAGAACGCTTCTTCCACATGCGGAGAAAAGGGGGAGAGTATGTTGGTTTTGATCCACCCTTTGCCCTTGATGTCAAAGGGGGAGAGTGACATGGTGTTTGAATGACGAGAAGATAATGGTGTCAAAGAATGGGGAGAGTGACATGGTATCATTGTATTCTTAATGTACCTATCTGTTGTGATGATCAAACACCATCGTGGTTGCCATCAAGTCCAAAGGGGGAGATTCTTGGCAATATGATGCAGAGTGTTGTCCTTGATGGAAACCCACTGAATGAAGATGAAGACATGAGATTGTTGGCATGTGTTGTCCTTGATGGCAATACACCTGATGAAGTTATTCTTGACTTGATGAACTTGGTAAATGATGTAAATCTAATATGAAAGGATGTTTGTTAGCAATATGATGCTGAGTGTTGTCCTTGAATGGCAAGATGATGGCAACTTACTTGATGAAGTTGTGCTTGATAGAACATGTCTTGATGAACTAAATCTGATGTATCTACAATGAGTACAGAAGACAATGAAGAAATGAATTCAGCATGTGACAGATCTATGATGAAAAGAGTATGTCTCTAGGAATACGTGGATTTGCCTAAGGGAAGTCGCATATGCACGCGGAAAAGAACATTCCAAGTCGCGTATGGGCAAAAGCGCTCATAAAGTGCAAAACCAGGGGTAACCACCATGGTATTGACCCATTGTATTGGGTAATGATTCGTCTAAATGACCCCGTCCAGGAATACCATCGGAAGTAATGTAGTTTTGGGCTCATGGTATTGTTTGGCTCATGGTATTGAAAAAGGGTAAACCTATATAAAGAGAAGAAATTCATTGTGAAAATCATGGGTGTGGGTGCAAGATGTCTGAGCTTGAATGAATACTTCTCTCTGAAGTAGATCTGAATGGAAAGGGTTACAGTTGAATGATAGATCTGAATGTATGATGCACCAATGATGAAGAAGGGGATCTAGATCTGAATATCTGAAATGTATTGTATCTACTAGATCTTTATGGAGTGATTAGATCTGTGATGACGAAACATCGCTCACGAGTAAAGGGTTAGTCGAATTGAATGTCGATCTGAAAAAGTATCTCGCTCGTAATAGTTGAAGATCCATACAGCTAGTTAACCCATGAAGGAAAAGCGACGTATATCTGACTTTCTTGAAAAGCAGCGTATCTGTGATGAAGTAACTCGTAATCTTTCTGAGGAGAGGTATCTGATGGTTGATGTGGACTAAAGCGGCGTATATCGCATTGACATCGATGAAACTGCGTATCTGAGCAAGGTTCTAATATTTGAAGCGCATAGGCAAAAGTATGAAATCTCACGATCTCATCTGCTCTGTTTTTAGCTATCATTGTTGATGTTTGACGTACTTAAAAGTATGGAAAGGGTTCGGTCTGGAAATATGATGAATTGTGGCCGACAAGTTGTGTTCTATTGAAGTGGTTGGATCCAGTGTGAAAATTGATGAAACGTGGTCCAAGGTGGTGCTGAGGGTTGTAGCCTTCAGTCAGGGGGTTGTAGCTCCCTTCCAGGAGAGGCTGGTAAACGAGATCAGGGGGTCGTAGCTCCCTTCCAGGTGAGGCTGGTAAACGAGATCAGGGGGTCGTAGCTCCCTTCCGGGAGAGGCTGGTAAACGAGTCAGGGGGTTGGAGCTCCCTTCCAGGAGAGGCTGGTAAACGAGCGCAGGTGGGTGCCTGCGTGCTGGTAGGAGTCTGCACCAACACATATGTTGTAAGATGTTTTCTCTATAATAAAATATTGAAGGCTGAGCAACTGCAGTGGTGGTTTTTTCCCAACTTGGGTTTCCACCTAAAAAATCCTGGTGTTCATGTGTGATGCTTTGTGTGATGGTTTATTCTATTGTTACTACACATGTTTACTGTTAAATTAACATCAGATGAATGAATATTGCAAAGAGCTAAGTTAATAAATATCTGCATATTTAGATCTCTGCTAATACACGAGTTGTATGAAGGTTATCCGCGTGTATATGCGAGTTTACTAAAGGAAAGTAGCGTATGGGTTTTAGAAAGTGAAAAAGTAAAAAGTTTTGAATATGCAGTAAATCTTGATTCACCCCCCCCCCCCCCCCCCTCTCAGTATTTTTCCCAACAGGAGGTGAAGGGTCACCCCATTTGTTATATATACACCCTCATTTTTCATGCAAATTAAATTTTCACCTTGACTTCTCCCATAAGGCATCAAAGAGAGAAATTCGATACTTTTGGGGAGCAATTCGTGGCTCCAATGATCCACTATTGGAGCTAGTGATGTTATTTTTATTCATGTATCTTGGGACTTTTACTTAATCTTGAAGCCTGATGACCAACAAGTTTTCATGCATGGATTGTGAATATTTGAAAGACTGTTCTGTGAATGTTTATGATTCATGTTTTCTTTCACCTATGCTAAAGTAGTTGAACTATTCACTGATTTTAGTGCTTATCTTTTTTAAAATGCATTGTAATGGTTGTAACAATCATCGCATATATGTGGACTATTCTACTTGATGTTAGATGATTCTGTTTTTCTCGTGTGTGCCTCTACTAGAGTGGTACTATTACCTTTCACTTAGAGGCTCACCTTTCCTACCTATGATATAGAAGAACCTTGATACACTTGTAACTGAACATCCACGAGGCACACTTACTTTCTTTTCGCAATGGCACATACACGCTTCTCTCCCTTGCCAACAACTAAAGCCAAGGAAAATATATAAGAATATATGGGAATTGGGTCAATACTTTAGATGGGGATCATATTTGAAACGATGTGAGTTCTAATTAGGACTTCACATCAGGGAGACCCCTTTGGTTGACATATTTCTAGCACCCATCAGTAAATGGATCTAGAAGGAGGTCCAGACGACAGGTTGTTCCCATTGAGTATGCTTTGAATATCTTATCCAAAATGGCTCTTCCTCATATCACAATCTTGAGATTTTTTTCTAAATAGCTTAATATTACCATCCATATGAGATATTTTCATAACCTATCCAAATTTATGTTTGATGGCGAGGGTGAATAGACTCTTCGTGAACATCTATTTCAAGTTATTCCTTTTTTCCTTTCTCATGGAATATGTTGAAAATATGTCATGGATATGTCACTCACCCTGACATTTGAAGGTCATGTTAAGAGATAGTATCACGCATTACCTATTTCTTCTATCCATAAATTGAACCAACTTGTGAAGGATATTCATAAGGAATTTGAAAAGTATGATTATAAAAATTTTCTTAAAAGAATTAATAAACTAAGAATGGATCCTAATGAATCAATTGAGGATTTTTCTGTTTGATTTGTTTACCTTTGTTGTGAACTTCCAGGAGAAGGCACAGATTGGGATTTATTTAAACAAAATTTTAAGTGTTTGGTTCATATCTCTTTTCACTGTGAATCTGAACTACCTGATGTTTTTATCCCCCAAAATCTTGTAAATCATGAGACACCTAGAATTTTAGAGGAGGAGCCTACTACACCTTTTGATCCTTGTCCTTCTCCTTTTCCAGTTCCGATGAGGGTTACTCCTGGCGATGATAATAAAGTTGGGAAATATTCTAATGAAATTCCTAATCGAGTTTCTCACTCCCCTTCTGCTTTTCATGATTTAGATCCCATGGAGGAAATCCCATAATCGTTTATGACGCATATGCTGAAGAATAATTTCTTCATTTCTCAAGATGATATTACTACTCATAATTTAAATCTTGAATCTGATTTGGATACTTTTCATCCTATACCATCTCTTTCTCATAACCCCTTGCCCCTTAATCTGCCCAATCAATCTCTTCCAAATCTAAGCAATGAAGATGTGCAAGGTAGTCACATTTTCTAGGTAGGGGAGCAAGAAGGTGATGATTCTTTCGAACTTTCTTCTCTTTTCCAGAGTCATTTGTGTGAAGATGGTGTTGCTTCACTTTTGGCTAATAATGAATATAATAATCTTGGTGATGAATCGAATATAACCAACGTTCCTGATCAATCTGAAGTCTCAGAAAACCATCATCCTCATGATTCTTACTCCATTATTATATGGGATGATGTATTCTTTTAGTTCCACTTTGATGGGATTCATAATGCCTTGGATATTAATTCCGAGGCCCTTTCCTTGATACCCCATTTTCTTCAATAATTTTGATCGAATTATTGTTATATGTCTCTCAAAAGCAGTGAAATCATCATCATAAAAGGTACCTGAAATTGAATAATCACTTTTCACCTCATGCTTGTTATGCCGCAAATTTTCCAAGGCTTCCTCCTTGGATTGTAACTGATTTTTCAACCTTTTTTTCTCCTTATCTGCTTCTTGTAGGAGTCTCCTTGGTTAAAAATTATCCTCCTAAATGTTTTGGTTGATTCCTTTGAGTTCTTGGAGCCATGCTGCATTTGGTGCCCTTTTCATATTTGGTACAACATCTCCTAAAATATTTGTCTCATCGCCCAACTCGGAACCCAAGTCGATGGGCCCATTTTTTGCAATCCCAAGAACTGTAATCTTCATTTCATCACCTCAATATTATCCTAGGGAAATTGTTCCACCACCTGTAAATCTCGTAGTTGTGATTTTCTCATCCTCCTCTTATTCATATTCTTGGTATTGTTGCATGGTTTCAACTGTCTTCTTATTCTATTTTCTATAGTTCCTCTTAGGTCTCAATTATGTATGCATTTTATAGCAATTCTCCTCATCATGCCCTTCTTTCTCATAGTGAGTACAAGAGGGCCTTGCTACTCTTACCTTGGCTACTGCTGTCATCTTTGGGAGGTCATCTTTCTCATGCTTCTGCCCTGCTTTCAAGATGTATAACCTTGACACTATCTTCATCAAGAGACTTAGGTTCAAATAATAACAATGAATGACGTAGATAACTATTGAAATATCCAATATATTTCATCAACATCTTAGAAGTGTCTAGTGGAACATTCAATGTTAATGCTTGTTTTCTAAACTCCTCTGTAAAATTATGAACATTTTGACCTTTGATTTGTTTCAAATGTTGTCATTCCATCATGGCCTTCTGTCTGTAACCCAATGGGTAAAATTGTCTTATTAAAGAAGAATGAATTCAAACTAAGATGACTACTCTTACCACCTTAATGCAAATTTCCTTCCCACTAGACGAAAGTGGTGCTGCTCAATCGAAGGGACGCTAGCTGGATCTTGGCTTCATCCTCTTTTATTTTTTGTATGTGGTAATACACTTAAAACTATTTTATTGAGTTATCTAGATTTTCTCCATTAGATTTTCCACTAAATACAGGTAAATCAAACTTGACATCTAGGTTGAAAAGGGGATTTTTAGATACATTCCTCTGATTCCTGCTAGAATGATGAGAATATGAAGACGGATTACTTTCACTAGAGGATGGAGAGGGAGGAGGATATCCTCCTCCACCTTCATGGTGTACCAATGCATGATCCTATAGATCTTTCTTCTCATGCTTGATTGTCTTCTCCTATCTTGCAAACAATTTGTAAACTTTGTTTTCCATGCTGAAGAAGATCTTGCGATAATTTCACTCTATTCATATCATGCATCATTATCTGACATGTTGTGTCTTCATGTTGCACACCCTACTTTGGGATCAAAGGATTTGAATTTTCCTTCACCTATTTGGAGCTTTTTCCTCGTTATCATTCACTCATGCAACTCGCATCAAGAATAATTATTGTGATAGCAAACTTGATCCAAGATCTTTTAACTTCAAGGATCCATTCATAATTGCATATAACAGAGCATATTAACCAAGTAACTTAAACCACATGAAAAAAGAAGAAAACATAAGCAAACATGAGATCAAATACACAATGTTTTGATTACAAAGTTCACCCAATGTGGGCTACGTCTTCGGGCCCTGCTCAAAAGTGGGGAGGCCTTCTTTCATTAAGTGGCATCAAAGAAATCAGTTGCAAGAAAATTTACAAAAATGACCCTTATACATCTAGTCTAAACGATGGTCTGAAAATGGAGAGCTCGACTGGAGAAACAAACTGCACAGAGCGATTCCTAATGCTCAATTGTGAAAAATCGGTTATAAATTTGTCCAATTCTGACTCTGGCACTTATAACCCTCTAAGGTAATATTTTCAACATCTTTATGATACCCTCGCTCAGGGTTCCACACCCCTAGGTCTCTTAGGGTTCTGTGATCGTACCTCCACCTCTCCTTCGCCGCTCCCTTATGAGAAAATGAATAAAGGTTTAAATATTATGAGTCGAGTGAAGATTACAACATAGGGTCATTGGCCCATTGGCAACAAGGGAAAAAGTTGGTGGGGGAGGTTGACAGTTCCAACCCCCACCCGACCAAATTGGAATATGGTTTAATGTCACTTTAATTAATTACTTGCTTGTTGGTTATAGCATATACATATATATTATATGTGTTGGCGTGTTTCAGTGCTTATTGGTTGTGGGGGCACCGCCGACGGGATGACCCATCGGTCGACGCGGGTTCAAAATTTGTCGGCCCCAACATATATCGTAACAGTTATATAATGTAGCAGTAATAGTTGGAGGGTGGGGGTGGATCAACCAGTGGGTGGCTCGCTCACCACATTGCAATACATATATATAATATGACTGTTTTGCGGGGGTGGCAACCCACCACCTCGCATTATATATATATTTTTTGTTTTATTTATAAAAAACAATAGTTTAAAATTTCTCGCCAAAAAATAAGGGTCACTAGAAAAAATAAGTAGGAAACAAATTTTCCTATTTCGGTTGCTGGATTATATGTGCCGAGATGCTTCCAAATTGTTTCCTCGTTAAGACTATCGCTTGGCCAAGTTTGACCCGTACTTTAACCAACTATAACTTCAACATACGAACTTGGATTTAAGTGTCATTCACACCGGTGGAATCACGGTGACAGTCACTATTATCTAGTCCTAGTTTCACATCCAATCGATGAATTTCATTTTTTAATCTATTTTGAAGGTCACTTCTATTCCTAGATCCTCTCAAATCAATGGATTTCCAACACTCGTCAATATCTTTTGAATTTTTTATGAAATATTTTTAACCCCAATTCAATGAAGGAAAACTATTCCTATCAGTAGTTGCCTCGAGATAATTAGCTCTTGAGATACAAAATTATTCAAGTGAAGATTAGTTGCTTGAAAATGTTTTACGTCATCCCGTCTCTTAGGAAGTGGATTTACCTCCCCATCCATTAAATAATTTTTTTATAGAGTGTAATTCAAACATATAATAAATTAATTGAAATATAGGAGGTCTCATCACGAGTCTACCTACCATGATCATGGGTTCTAATAGTAGTGACATTACCATATCTGGTCACCAATCCAGGGTAATGGTTTTTAGTAATATGACTATAAGATAAGAAATCTCATCATAAGTCGACTTGTTCGCTCCTATTAGGATCCACGAATGACATTGCAAACATTTGGTCACTAAGACAGGAAAATGGTTTTCATTTAGTTTAAAGACTTTCAATTAACATAAAATGTGCAAAGTATATATGCTATAAAAATTCTTTCTAATGGATGGGATACGGCATATTCAGGGTAAAAGGTAACCTTTTTGAGGCTCTGGATTCCTGTTGGCAACAATGGCTCTACTTGTGGTATTGAATTTTTTTTTTTTTTACTACTAACCTCTACTAATTACTTTTCATTCTCAAAACTGGCTCGCAACAAGTTATATTGCTGCTAATACATACTTTGCAATAATTGTATAATTTATGGGGAAAACATTCACAAGTTCATAAATAATGATAAACATGTTTTTTATTTATGTTTTGTGCATTAGGGATATATTTGATGGGATATTTGAATTCTGACATTTCCATATCGCCTAATCTTTATTCCTTCATTTTTATAAATTTCGTATTCTTCTTCATTTTAATAACAAAGAATTTGTTCCACCCAGTGCATCACCAATTGTTGTCGCAAACAACAACCCCCTATTTTGCATATATACATAAATAAAGGGAACCATTTCTTTTATATTTTTGATTGGAAATAAAAATGTTATTATAACAAACCTCTTGAATTTAGTAGCTTTTATGAAAATAGAATAAAATGGTAAAGTCCAATGAAGAACTTAAAAGAACCACCGTAGTCGAGGCTTTATTTTGGGATTTACAACCTTTCTTTTCTTTTAGCTTGTTATTTAATTTCAGGCTTTTATACATTTCTTTTAATATACATTCTGGCACATAAAACCTCGACCTTTTCCCTTTACACAAAATTTATTTCTAGCCAGTCGTCCCATAGCCAGATGACGTGTGATTGGCCCACGCAAAAAAATAATCACCATTGGCTACACCATCCACATCATAATACGAGTCACCCCATTGCTCATAGCTTCTGCCTTTCCTTTTGCATTCCTCTTTGATTGGTCGGAATTTCCCTTAGCTGGATAAGGTGTCTTGGGCCCGCATTAATGGCACATGTTATAAAATAGAAGTTTGGTCACAATTTCAAAATAACTTTATAGCTCATCCCGCTCTGTCAAAGCAAAAAAATTATGTTTTTCTCTACTTTAGAAATCATCAGGATGAACTTGGCAAGACAACTCAGAAATTGTGGGTCCCCCCACCTATTTCACGATTATTGCACTTCGATATAATGAAACTTAAGACCGCTCCTCGTTACCCCACTCATTTGCAAATAAAGAATATAAATGATGAAACAATATCCTTTGGGTTTCCCTTAGCAGGGTGACGTAGGAATAACACATCATTTTCCATGTTTTCAATTCACCCTATTCCCTTGCACCACTTGTCTTAAGTACACATCGTCATTATTGTTCAACATATTAACGTCTGAATTCTAGCTTTAATGAACTAATTCAATATGAAAAATAGTAATTATGAACTCATAACACAAAACTTCATTTAAAGGGTTGATTTAACTTATTGTTATCTCCATTTTTGCTCCATATTCAATCATTTTTCTTTCCTTTGGAATTTTTTTTAATAGGAGAACTCAAACGAATATAACATAAGCCAAGTGATATGGTAAAAGGAAAAATTAAATCCCCTTAGTGTCGGCTGGTCCTTTCAAAAAGGAAGTTGATGAGAAGCTGTCAGATGCATTCTTGTTCTCAGATATAGTTTATACCACATATTTCATAGAAAAATCATAGAATTCCATTTAAAACTTCATTGAAGAAAAAATGAAAAAGACATCAGAGGATGAAACAATAGTTGCAATCGTAGACAAGGGTGGCTTGAAGTCTTCATCTGCAACAATTGGTGATGCTGCTAGGTCTCACCTTCACAAGGTTGCGGCACACCCTCAGTTAATTCCCTATACAAATATGATTCCTTAGGTACTGGATGAAGTTGATTTTTCACCCACAAAGGAATTAAAATTGGTTCTTTTGGCACCAAGAGTATCTGTGGTATGTATGATTTTCCAAAACCCCAAGTTGAATACACTACATAGTTTATGGAGAATTATGTTAAGGAGGAATGTGAGAGGAAAAAATAAAATTCCCTAAATAATTAAAGATTAGATGAAAATTCTAATAATTTTCAAGTAGAAACCTTGGGAAAATATGTAGTTCTGCCACTTGCACCCACTTTTTTCTATGTTGCTTCGATGCTCTGTCGTCTTTATGAAAAGAAAAAAATTCACAGTTTCCAAAGTACTGGGTTCCTTTAAATAAAAATGCCTCTCACGACTATGTCTTTGATTGGGAGAAAATTATATCACATAACATGGAAACACATATTATGATTTTTTGTCCAAGAAGATTGTTGAATATCTGGCACCCTTTTATAGGTCGGGCTATATCATGGACGTCATCTTCTTCTCCCTCGATTTTCCTTACATGGGGTGGAAATGGAAACTTGCATATCCTCTTCCCATCCACATATACTACAATATGCTCTGGAAGGAAAATCACTTCGAACATCTTTACTGCATTTTCCATTATCATGATTCTTATCTACTAGGTTGTTTTTAATATCAAAACCCCAAGGATGTTCATTTTCGCACAAGATGACATTTTTTTTTTGAATAATTATTAACATACATCAGAATCTAGGGAAGGAAACCCATGTTCTTCCTTTTTATATACCTGAAAATTTTCTCTCCCGAGAAATTTCCTATCAAACCGTGGGGACTAAAATTAATTTTGAACTTAAAAAGGCTTCTAAAAGGTTTTGGCCTTAGTTTCCTTTGAAGGTTTCTCTTTTTCCCCTTTCCAACTATTAACATGCAGAAAAATATATTTTGGACTTAAATGAGCAAAATCTCACAACCATTCCTTTTAAAGCTTTTGACCTTTTCAATATAACTCGCAATGTAGCTAAAATTATATTCATAAGAAAAATGAATATGATAATTTGTTTTATCATGCCCTGACATATGAATCAATTTATTTCAAAGACAAGCAGTTGGCACCAAACAAATTTCAGCATTTCATGGTATATAAATATTCCATACGGGCTTCATTGCCCATTAATTTTCTTAAGCTTCCCACAGGTTTTTCTTTTTCGAAAAAATAAACAACAATACATCACGGGAAACACCTCAAATTTATACACCAATGCATGTTTCTTATGCCAAGAAGTCCTCTTCAACCAATCCTATTCTTACTGATATGAAGAAATAATGCGATGACTATTTGAAAACCATAGGCGAAAAAAATAAAGAAAAGGATCCCCTTGGTCAAGATGCTACTCAATAAATAGTTCTGGTTACTCTTGAGTCAATAAATATTGTTATTACACACTGTGTTCCTCTTGACAAGACTCCTCTGAATACTCAGATTAACATTGAAGGCATTCCTACTCACCCTACTATGGAGATTCAACTAAATGTTGAATAAACCCCTCCTATTGAAATCTTATTTCATCCACAACATAAAGTAGTTATAAAAAAAGGTAGGAAGAAGAGGAAATCTGACAGAGAAATTTCTCCTACAAACATTGCTTCCTAATAATTTATTTGGAGGACTACTGCAATAGCCACGCATAAATAAATTGAGGAACTGGTCCAATATGAAGGAGCATATACTTTGGCCAATATCGGCAAAGTAGCTCATGTCAAAAAAAATAGTCAAGATAAGAGTGATAAGATATAATAACTTAAGAAACAAGTGAACCAAGCATAGACAAAATTGCAGAAATAAGTTGAGTTGGTAAAAAAATAGTACTCTGAGGAAATAAAGCAATGATATGATCAATTAAAGTAATTAAAACAAAGTTTAGAACAGGAAAAGTCAGTAAATCTTAGTGTTACTGAGTTTAAATATGATGACCTTCAACTCCTCGCTCAATTTTTCAAACAAAAACAAATATTTTGCAAAAAAATGAGCTTAATGCAGGAATAGCACACGTTGAACTCTAAATTGGTCGATGAATTAGTTGACATAGAAAGTTAGTATGATGAGGCCAAATGAAATATTAGTGATCTCTTAAAATGGCAGAAATATAAGAAAATAATGCATCCAAAAATTCCTAGAATTAATGAGGCACACCAGTCCCTTGTTCTCATAAATTGGATAGATAGAATTCGTTTGACCAAAAAACTGGTAAACAACATGTGAGAGTTCTCATGCTCCATTGCTCTTGTCTATTGCCAATTCTCTTTTGGAGGAAAAATCACTTTCAAGCTATAAAGAAGATACACGGCTAGATGTTGAAAAATTACAAAAATGTTGGGAATATGAAAGCATAGAGATAAGAAAAATAATTGAATTGTTGTCAAAGGTTAACCTTGAGTTGAACTAGCAGTTTTTAATCCAGCCTCATGGTCATTTGCGAGTTCTACAGACTCTCACTACTTTATAACTCATATACTACCACTTCTTCATAATTTTACTCTCAACTTTCAACTGAACATGAAGCCATGGTATCCTCAAGAGATTACACCCCATCTAGAAGTCTATCAACTATGGAACCAAACTAGTAGCTTGTCATCACCTTGAAATCTCTCTCATTGGATTTTATAGTCAAATGTAATTATTTTACTATTTTAGGCATAGTTTGTTTTTGTTTTAGTTGAGAGAATATTAGAGGATTAGTTTCTCCACTTTTTCTTGCAAAATACATTATAAATAAGGCTCTTGAACTCATGCAAGGGGGTTCTAAAGTGTTGGAAAAAGAGCTTTAGTTTCACTAATGTATTCAAGTTTCTTTTATTAATATATTTGAACCATTTCGATTCCAATATGAAAAGTAGAGGGAAGAATTGGTATTTTTATCTTCTATATTTTTTGTTTATCTTTAAAAAAATCTCACACACACACACACACACACACACACATATATATATATATATATATATATATATGTTCATTTATTTTGGTACATTGAACGATTTAGCACTATTTCATATGTGAGTGCGTTAAACATTAATTCGATTAACTATTTAATCAAATGAAAATATTTTAATTGTGATTATTAGCGTTATATATTGAAAATATTTTTTTTCAATTTTTATAGTGTTATATTTGTATCACATATGAATTTGTAATACCCAGGTTAAATAGATGAGATAATAGAATATTTTTAGATTTGTCTTTAGTTTAGTTATCAAATCATTTTCATTCACCCTTTTCCATCTTCACTTAGAACGTTTATTTCAGATAACTAGACCTATTAAAACCAGTAGGAACCACCATTCTCAATGGAAAAAGTTTTAATTTGGGACCTTGATGTGGTGGATTCCCAAATGTTGATGCACTCAATTTTGTCCATCAATAGGTCCTAAAATCCTTTTCAAAATAGCGATCTGGAATTTTTTCTATAACTTTCTTTATTTTAAATTTCATATTTTAATTTTTTTTATAATGAACATATATCTTAGGGAATATCTACAAAAATATTTAGATACATTTTCACTATATATTTTGATATATACCCTGTGGAAGTTAATGTTTTTGAACCGTAATAAAATCAAATTCAAAAGACTGGTCCTGAAAATTTTCCTCTAACTTTATCCCAAAGATGTTTCAGAAAATAAAATTCTTAATGATTTGAGGAGACATAATAAGATACCTCATGTAAAAAATATAGTCATATTTAAAAAAATGGACATTTGGCATGCTATAAAAAAAAAATTCTTAAGAAGAGGCAAAAAAATAACATGTTTTAGTAAGCTTCCATAAATTTCACTTGGCACATTAAATTTTGGTCAAACCCATGGAATGATATGGAATATTAGGTTAATTTTGAGATATAAAATGGAAATTCTAAGGAAAACAATAAAATAATAGTAATGTTAATAAAATAAGAGACATGTTTTTTAAGGAAAAGAGAGTAAACTACATTTTCTTATTGCTTTTTCAATTTATCTCCTTACGATTTTACTTAAATTTCAAGTGTGGGAAATTTTTGGATACCAAATTACATTTTTCATGAAATGTAAATCTATTTTTCATGCTTTTAAGAATATTGACACCAAGAAAAAATGAAAATACATGAAAAACATGCATTTCTTAAAAAAAGTTAAATTTTCCATGTATTTTCATTTTTTCTTGGTATGGGTCTACTCAAAAGTATGCAGAGTATGTGCTTGTTGGATGTGAAATCTTATTCCACATCTATTGAGTGCCCACACTTAAAAATTGAGTAAAAATACAAGGAGGAAAGTTGAATATAGAATTAAAAGAAGAAAAATTCTTCTTTTCTCTTTAACAAGATTTACACTTAAGGATGTCATCATCATCTTAAATCTTATTGGTTCTTTTAATTTTATTTTTTGTTAGTACATTTTTCCTTTTTTGGCCCATTTTCACCTTAAAATTCCCCTAATGAGGAATATCAAAGTTTCATGAGGCACTTTTTTATTTTTAAGGGATCAAATTTCAAATATATAACATAACAAAAATCAACCACTATATGGACTATAAATTTGGGTTTTGAAAGATATGTTATTTACAATTGGAATAGCTTTTGATTAGAAGATCTAGTTTTAGTGATTCAAAATTTACAATGAAGAGAAGAAATATTACTATTATTATTTACTCACATGTATCCTTGTAGGTTTTAACCCTATATAATTAATTTCTACAAAAAATTTCTTAATAAAATAGAAAAGATGCAAATGCCAAACGCATACATAAACATAGGAATTTTAAATTGGAAGCCCAAAATTGGGAAAAACATACTGATTTTTCAATATATTCTCCTTTAAATACTAAAATACGATGTATACATGGAAAATTTTAGGGGCTAATATTCGCAGGTGGGCCAATTTTACATGATTTTTCCAAAAAAAAGATTTGGAAATTTCCATTTTTTTATAAAAATGATTCGCCCAAATTTTACAATATAAAATTATTTCAAGTTAAAAATCGCCAAAATTGTATAGAGGGGGTATATATAATATCATTATAAATTTGAATAATTTTACAAATACATCAATAAACATTTTATATTTTGCATATTAGGGACCACTGAGATTTGCCAATTTTTTAAATTTCAAGATAATTCTCCATCCTTAAAATTTTCCCTGGATCTATATATTTTGTGGCACCCACAAAGTGACAATCCATTTACCATGGATTACAATGAAATTGTAGTTACTTAACCAAAACTACAAAACCACGGGAAAAACCACCATGCACCACATAACTACTAAAGGAAAAAAATATGTGCCAAAAATACCAAGAACAAATGAAAAAAAAAATCTAAAAATTTATTTTTGTGGGGTGCTACCCCCAAGCATTTTGTAGGGATTATTCTACCCGATTGCAAACCCCTCGACTAGGGGATTCTTTTCCCCCACACTACAAGGAAAAGACCCTCTAGCGGATGTTTTTGAGGAACCCCTTATAAAAATACCCAGACATCTGTTTCTAGCGGAGGTTACTAGAGGAGGTTGGCGAGCAGAGGTGTTTTCGGATGTATTTCGTCCGGTGTGCTTATCACCGTAAAATGCATCGGTGCGTTCAACATGATAAAACACCGGTGCGCACAAAACATTGGCACATTGGACACCGTGTGCTCCATACACACCCACCCGGTGCGTTTCATTTCTGTAGCGCACTAGTCCTTTACAACAATGTCAGACCGGTGCCTCATAAAAGGCACACGAAAATAGAAACTGCCTCGTGCAGAATGAAGAAAAGGCACTGGTGCTCCCTTAAAATCTCACGCACTGGAACAGGGTTAAAAAAAAAAATTACGGCCAAAAAACCGCACAAAACATTGGCACACCGGCACCGGTGCTCCGTACACACCCACCCGGTGCATTGTATTTCTCTAGTGCACCAGTTATTTACAACACTTCCATACTGGTGCCTTATAAAAAGCACGCAAAAACAAAAACCGCCTGGTCCAGAATGCCGAAAACGCACCGGTGCACCCATAAACCCCGCACACCGGAACGGCTTTAAATAAAAAAAAATTACGGCAGAAAAACTGCACAAAACATTGGCACATCGGACACTATGCGCTCTGTACACACCCGCCTGGTGCGTTTTATTACTGTAGCGCACCGGTGCTTTACAGAGCATCCGCACTGGTGTCTCATAAAAAGCGTGTGAAAACAGAAACTGCCTGACGTGAAATGACGAAAATGCACCGGTGCGTCCATAAAACCCTGCGCACTGGAATGGGGTTAAAAAAACAATTACAGCGATACTGCGCGCTCCATACATGCCCGCTCGGTGCGTTGTATTACTGTAGCGCACCAGTTCTTTACAAACCATCCGCACTAGTGCCTCAGAAAAAGCTCGCGAAAGCAAAAACCACCCGGTGTGAAATGAAGAAAATGCACCAGTGTGCCTATAAAACCCCGTGCACTGGAACAGGGTTAAATAAAAAAAAAATTAGGGCCAAAGACCGCATTTTTTACTTTTTTCAGTGCTACAAAGCTCTCAAGCACCGGTGCAATTTATCCTTGTCTAAGTTTCCCTGACATCGATGCTCCCATTGCACTCATTGCACGCATTGCTACTGTCCATTGCCCACCAATATCCAGCTTGACTTTTGCAAAATGGTGGACAAATTTTCTTTTGCAAATTCTACACCCAATATGCCTCCTCGATGAGAGAATGTATAGGCATTTTTCTTTTTTTTTCCATAATTAAGCCTTTTATCATATTAGAATTTCAAATAACCTTAAAATTAACCATTTAAAAGGGATTCTTTTTTTGTTGTTGCACAGTGCGCTTGAGCTGTTTGGCTCGCACCGGTTTGCGGTGCTGCCTGTAAATTTACAAGTTGCACTGCAGCCAGTGCTAACAGTATCCACACCACTTCCAGGGCGATACCGATAGGTGCACCGTGTTATTTAAAAAAAAAAAAAAAGTGCAGTGTGGTCATTTACCAGGCCGCACTGTTGACGATGTGGAATAGCGGCAACACGGTGTGTTGACTAAATTATCTGCCCTGGGGCGGGTAATGTTGTCAGCTCATCGCATACCTCATTTCGACATGTTCAATGGTTCAACCTGGTAAACCAATGCTAATGGTATCTGTACTGGTTCTGGAGCGGTACCGAAGGTGCACCATATTATTTTAAATTTTTTTAAAAAGTGCGGTGCGGTCAATTATCCAGCCACACCGTTGACCTAGTGGAATATCTGCGACGTAATGCGTTGACCAAAATAGCAGCCCCGGGACGGCTATTTTTGTCAACACACGACTTTCCATATTTTTCCTACATCAACGGTGTGGCCTTGTAAAAGGCCGCACCATTCACTATGTCACGATGGCAGGAGGTCGCTTCGCTGACTTAACTATATGTCCTAGGGCATAGAGTTTCATCAATGCACCACCCTCCCGACCCCGTACATAGTCAACGGTGCGCTAAATTGTTTTCTGGAGCACTGTCCTCGGGGTGCTTAATATTATTAAGTGTACCAATGACGGTGCGCTCCATAGAAAGACGCACCAGGACTGGTGCGTGACTGTGTTTTTGGTGCACCGAATATTTTTTATTTTGTTTAAAAAAAAAATTACATATGTATATTTCTAAATAGATGTCTCTTTTAATAAAAAAATTGTGTTTAATATGTCAAACATTCAAAGACATGAAAGGAGAGAAGAGGGGGAACAACAAAAACAACAGGCGGAGTAGTATAACATGGTTTTCCTGTGGGAGGCACAAGAGAGGGAGAGAGATGCGTACCCTCGCCCTATTACAGCAGCTATGCAGGGGTTCCTAAGGCAAGTAGGCCTCCTTAAGTTTTATGAGGAGGCTACTTCCCTAAAGGGCCATAGTTTGTTTTTGAGACATCTTATCCGAAGGTGGAATTCCAAACAATAGGCTTTCTAGGTTGGTATCAACCAGTGGTACACGCCCACTGAGGAGGATATATATTTCATTACAGGGGCATCGAGGAGAGCGGTGAATTTTCCCTCATTCCCAAAGGTTCCAGCGGGATGTGTAGCAGGGAGTCAATTAGTTTACTACTAGAGATACATTGGAGAAAATGTATTGTCTCCTGTAGAGTTTCAGGTCACTGGAGGTCAGTTACGTATTGGTGCATTTGGTAGGGAGGAGGTGAAGTGTATCTCACTTATCATTTCGACCATTTCGCACAACACCAGTTACAGGAAACACATTAGTTGCTCGCTTCTATATTATGTTGATTCTTTAGTACAGGAGCCACGACTTGTGAGGTTGTCTGCCATTTTTTTGCAGTAGTTATGTACAGCCTTAGAGAGATGTTATGCTCATGCACAAGGGAGGGTCAAATTCCCTTTTGATTTAGAGCTTTTTTGTTTATTTTTTGAGTGGTTTCCAAAGACGAGGCCTACTTTTCTTCGGTAGCCTTGTAGGACAATATTTGAGGCACGTATGTACATGTGGGGATAGATGATGCCCAAGAGGGACGAGACTCTGTTTCCACCGAGGATATCGCAGGATGCACTAGAGTTGCTAGCCAGTTTTGATGATCATCCTTTCATTATGGTCCCTTGTCCTTACGTGGGTTTGGATTATCAAGGGTGTGCCAACATCCTCTTCACAGCTGATGAGACACCAGATGATAGAGGTAATATCACTGTTTTATATATTTAAATTTATTCTAGCATGTTCTTTAACTCGTTTTTATTAAATTGTGTAATGAAATTGTCTAATTATTGTTGTGTACTTGTATATATTTTGCAGACATTGGCTCTTTTGATAGCAAGGAGATGCTGGCACCACCACATGATCTAGGTGTGGATCCTGATGATGATCAGGACATGACAGATGCCGAGGATCATTATGAGGTCGGTGCTAGGCGCAGTCGAATTGATGCTAGATACCGGATGGAGTTGGGAAACCAACTCAGTGCATTGATTGTTGAGGAGGTCATTAGTCCCACTCATTACATAGACATAGAGGTTGATGATAGGCTATTACATATGTGGAGAGGAATGCCACGTGACATCTAGGTAAAAAAACACATGGTTTTAGTGTTTAGGGAAAACAAAGGGCTCATTAGCTTCATCCCACATATTTCTAGAGTTGATACATATCAGCCTACTATCGCGATCTTCCTTTACACTATTCCGATCAAAAGTTTCCCACCACTAGCACCTAAAAATAACACATTGGAAAGAAGAGAAATCCACTTCAATGATCTCTTGTATCTTTCCAACGTAACCTAACATCCCTCGTAATAGGTTTTGATCATGGTGGCTAGATCGACTAGAATGATCGAAATCGACTTCCACTCCACAGTCTTGTATGATGTTTCCAACATCGACATTTTGTGTGCGAAAATGGTGTCCATATGCCCACATAGATGGGAACAAATGCATCTATTATAAAAAAAATTAAAAAATCATAGTGTCATGTGTATTATAATAACCCAACAGTTAAAAATATGAAATGTAGATGTCTTAATATAAGTTTCAAATTTACATATAAATTAAAAATATCATTACCGAGTTGTTTCACCCAATCCCTACGTTTAGTGCATCTTCTTCAGCACGTGGGTAACGACCGGTAGCACCATATTTCTCTTTGACTTGGTCAACAACCCAATTGTTGGGGTATATTTTTGGCATATTTTCTTTTAAATGATCGGGATAAGGCACACTTCTACCATTCAACCATCTGAATTTTTTCCTGTCACTATCCCATTTCATCCTCTTTTGTTGGTACAATGCAACCCATGATTTTGTCGCTTCAAAATTGTAAAGAACGAATTTATTGATTTCTTTAATTTCTGCATTAGCTGATGAAATCAAACCAACAGTATATAGTGCTTAGAGATCAAAATATACATTATATCGAAGTTTAACATGAATATTAATTACTTTTTGTAAATTTGAATAATTATATGTCGCTTACTCTTTATCAAGTGTTTTTTTCAACTCGTTTGGAGCAACTCCCCTTCTCTTTTGTCTTCATCCCTTTCATCGTCCCAATTCACCACACCTGGTCTGTTGTCGATCTGCTTGATGTACTCACTGGCATAATAGAAATACTCATACAATATGTACCCCTCTGCCATAGACCCCTCGGGTTTTTCCCTTTGTCGAACAAAACCTTTCAATTTATTCATGTAGCTCTCTAAGAAGAACATCCAACAATAAGAAACCACCCCAACTAATTCAACCTTATTTACTAGGTGGAATAGAAGATGAACCTGTAAGTCCATGAAACTCGTCGGCAGTTCCTTCTCAAACATACAAAAAATCTCAACTATCTCTTGATGCCACCGTGGAATGATAGCCACGTGAATTTCCTTTGACGTGATCCAGCATACAAATGCAGATAATTTAGATATGGCAAGTCCTAGGTCTTTAGGGAATTCATGTTTCACACACCCATGCACGAACAAAGGATAATGGCACTGCAAATTTATAAACACGTGCAATAATATACAAAATTAGTTATGTTTTATGATCCCCACATGGGATTTTATTAATATAACAAATAATAAAATCATGCTTTTGACATTATACGTACTCTTAGAAGATTCAAATGGTCATGCGATTTCAATCCCGACAAATGGTCATCCACGGTGCAGCAACGCCGTAATGAAGACCCATATGAATTTGGAACCCTCACACCCATTATAACTTCCTTTTCCAAAGAAATATCATTTTTTTTTAAATCCATGGGACATCACCTTCTTTGAAAAACCATGAATTAGAGGGACCAGCACCTGCCTCTGATCCCGTACTTTCTAATCATCTTGGACAAAGTTTCTTTTTAGTTTTTGAAGTAATAAGGTCTTTCCTAATAGCCATGTGTCACTTTATTTCGATGATATGTGCCCCCATAAAGAAGATGAAATTTTTTTAAATATATGCATGGGATCTAATAATTAGGTAATCTTAATATGCTCCCAATATGGGAGGTCATAAAAGATAGATTTCCTTTTCATCCCAATGGGCAATTTCTCAACATAGGTGTCGAATAAATATGGATCATCAAACATAGGCTCCCCATTTGAATCAAACATTTCTATGAACTCCTTGTCCTTCTCTCTCTCATATGCTCTAAGCGATTCAATTGGTGTCATTATTGGAGGCCTTTGGATTCTCTCTCGTTTACCATTGAAAGTGGATAATGCTCTTCTGTAAGGGTGTTCTTCTGGTAGGAATACCCTGGAGCAATCATACACTGGCTTTCGTAGGTCCTTGGACCATTTAGCTTTCAGAGAAGGTCCACAAAATTTACATCCAAAATACCCTTTTGTTATAAGACCTATGAGATTATATTTGTATACATTAATTAATATGCATGGCATGTTAAAGAATATCATGAAGATCAGAAAAACATTACAACGAATTAAATAACTAATATGTGAAATAATATTGTTATATATATATAAAAAAATCAATAAATTAAATATGTAATTTACTAGAGAAAACTCCTAAGCCTGGATAATAATGTGTCATGTAAGCACATATGCCATACAATGTAAAACTCCTCTCTGCTGCGATGGGTCTTGATACATCATATACATTTATCCCATCCCATAATTCCTTCAATTCATCTACCAGTGGTTGTAAGTAGACATCCATATTCTTCACTTGTCTTCTACTAGGGACTATGAGAGCCAACGTAAAATGTTAATTCTTCACGAACAAGGGGGGATATTGTTATTGATCACTACTATAGGCCAAACAGAATAGTTGGTGTTCTGGAGGGAATATGGGTTGACGCCATCCATGGCTATGCTGAGTCGTAGACTTCGTGCTTCATCCTTGAATTTTTCGGGCCATGTATCCTCTATATGCTTCATGGTTATTGAAACAGTTGGGATTCTCATAACTCCCAACTCACTTCTGTGTGAGGCATTCCATCCTCGCAACATACCTAATTCTTTGCAATGAAAGAGCCTTTGAATCCTTGGGATTATAGGCATGTGCCTCAATATCTTAAAAGGAGGACTAGTACGTGATTTACCCTTGTTTTTTTATTTATCATACCTGTCATGCCCACATTTCGGACACATCTCTTTGTCTACATATTCTCCTCTATATAGAATACAATCATTTGGACATGCATGATATGATATGTACTCAACACCCAACATTTTCAACAATTGTTTTGCCTCTTCGCAGCTACCGGGCAAGACATTATCACTCGAAAGAACCTTATCTTTTAATAACTCGTAGTTAGTGATCATGGAAAAATATATTAATAAATGTACATTAATGTCGATTTAATTATTAACGTTCATAAAATTTACCATTTGTAATGTTCATTGTCGTGTACTGATTATATCTCAAATTTATATAAGGGAGTACTTTATGGTAACTTACCTTAAAAATTCCAAGAAACATGCATTTGATAAACCAAAATTTGCTTTCAAGTTGTACAGTAACATTTTTGTCCCCAACTGGGTAGACTTTGACTAACCACCAGGTCCAAAAAGAGGGGTGGTGGAAGCAAATTTAAGGCTTTCAAAAAAGGTGTCGGCAATATGAGCATCATCCCCTACCTGATCATCGTTTTGGAATGCATCTAACAACATTGTCTCCATGGCAGTCATATCCCTTAAGTAATCATCCATACCAACCTCTATTTGATTGCCTCCATTGCGAGCTTGTGAAGAACTACTATTGTTGTAGTCATTCCTAATTGGTGAATCTGGACATAGCGGGAATTGAATCAGTGGTTGATTCAACCATTCTTGGTATCGTTCCTCTACGATTTTTTCTATTAATTTAGTCTTCTCTTGTTTTCACATTGTCATGGGGTGCAACGGAAGATGGTAGGTAGGTCGTTTATCATCACTAGAATCCTAATAATTAAAAAAAAAAAATTGAACATGATTAGTACAAAATATATGATATCAATTAGTAACCACGTTGACAATATTGCATGATTATAAATTGTTTTGACATTGAAATAATTACATATTAATCAATATATATACCAAACAATTATAATTATAATTACCATCATTGTCTTGGGATTGTGGTTAGAAGATGAAATATTGTTAAAATTAGCAAGGTGAAGCGGCTATCCATTTTCATCTACCAAATGTGCCTTGCGGTATGCAGCTCCTGATAAGAAATTTTGACGTTTTGGAGAAATTTGAATATTTTGTGCATCTGAACTCGATGATGAATATGCATTAACCTACAAATTTTCATACGTTATAAATTTAATTAAGTTATGCATGATTGACTGCATGGATAAAAAACATAAATTCAATTAGATAGTAAAAATATAAATAAAATATAAAGTAAATATTACGTCTCGAGATGGATAGGGAGAACTTCGAGATGGACTTTGATAAATATTATGGAACGAGCTGGATTTTGAAGAATTTTCCATTCCATATAATTATGATATTTTCTCCCTACATTTCAGAAAAACAATAATAAATTTTGGTGCACACACATAAATGTAATTTTAGTGTGTAATGTACAGATCATCGCACCGATGCGTTTTTGGTAATGCGCACATTTCATACCCAGACACACTCGTGCGGTTCGATTAAGGGATGCACCGGTGACGAATAACCGCAAATAAAAAAAACACAAGTCTATTTTCTTTAAGTGAAAAAAAAACGGTAAATTGAAAAATGGACAGCAAAATATTTTTGAAAATCTTATTTCATAAAAAAAATCTTTAAATACAAAACACTTTTCATTATTTCACTATTTTTTTAAAAAATTTCAGCCAGAGATTTGCAGGATACATACCTGGAGCAAACAGAGCACGAGAGCACTGTGGAGCAGGGAAATCTGTTTGAACGGAAGTATTCCGACAATCAAAATTTCAAAATTCTGGTGATTCAAACCCTGTAGCATAGAATTTCAAACGATGTGAGTAAAGTTTATTGTTTTTTTACTTTTTTCTGTAGTTTTTTTTATGTAGTAAAAAAAAAAAATCAAAGTTTATTGTTTTTTTACTTTTTCTACAGTTTTTTTTATGCAGTAAAACAACAAAATCAAAGTTATTGTTTTTTTTTTTAATTTTTCTGCAGTTTTTCTTACTTTTTCTGTAGTTTTCACAAAAAAAAAAAAAAAAAAAAAAAAAAAAAACCATTTTTATAAACAAAAACCCTAGATTATTTTTGTTTCTGCCCTTTCTCCTCCCTCTTTCTCTAATTTTAGAATTAGGGCTTTTCAATTTAGATTTATAGGGTTTGTATAGTCATAAGACATCCAACCCATGGGACGACTTGCATAGTCGGATCCCAATCCATGTCATCCCTTGCGTGAATTAAAAAAAAAAAAAGTTTTTTTTCCTCGGTGCACCCTACGTAACATAACGCACTGGTGCGCTCTGTTATACCAACACACTGCGAAAGTACAGTGATATATATATATATATATATATATATATATATATATATCAGTGTGTCATATGTAACATATGGCACCGGTGCACTATTTCATTATGGTGCACCACGAACGTGCTGTTTCGCCAACAAAAATCCATTTTAGAAACAAACCTTACATTCTTTTTGTTTCTTCCCTTTCTTCTCACTCTTTCTGTGATTTCAGAATTAGGGCTTTTCAATTTATATTTATAGGTTTTGTATTGCTAAATATAAGCCTAAGACATCCAACTCACGGGACGACTTGCATAGTCGGATCCCAATCCATGTCAGCGCTTGTGTAAATTATAAAAATAAAAAATAAAAAATTTAATGGTGCACTCTGTGTACCTGAGCGCACCGATGTGCTCTATTATCCCAGCGCATCGCGAAAGTACTGTGATAAAAAATTAAAAAAAAACAAAATATTTTTTCTGTGCGCCATTTGTAAAATATGCATCCAGTGCACTATTTCATTATGGTGCATTGTGAAGGTTATGTTTCGCAAAGAAAGAAAAAACACTTTCAAAAAATACAAACCCTATATTCTTTTTGTTTCTGCCCTTTCTTCTCCCTTTTTCTGTGATTTCAAAATTAGGGCTTTTCAATTTAGATTTATAGGGTTTGTATTGCTAAGTATAGACGTAAGACATCTAAATGACGAGACTATTTTCATAGTTGGATCCCAATCCATGTCGGCCCTTGCGTGAATTTAAAAAAAAGACAGTTTTTTTTTTCGTTGGTGCACTCGGCATAACCTAGCACACCGGTGCTCTGTATTGTACAAGCGTGCCGTGAAAGTAATGTGATAAAAAATTAAAAAACATTTCTTTTTATCAGTGCGCCATACGTAAAATATGGCACTGGTTTATGCTACAAAAACTAACACTAAACAATTTTTATTATTTTATCATGGTTAATCGGTGCGGTGGTTGACATGTAACACACCGGTGCTCCTTGTTGACATAGAGCACCGTACGGTCTATTATATTGTTTGTTCGGTGCGTTTCTGAGACACCCACGTGCTGACGTCGGTGTGTACACCATGAATGGCGCACCGGTTTCTTGAGATTTTTTTTTTACTTGAAAAGTTGACAATTGATTTATAAATATATTAATGAATGATATGGTACAAGTTTGAGGTTGATAAAGAAATGACTGAAAAGATATCAAGTAACACAAATACTGATAACACATCAAGAAAAGTGAAAAAGGCAAGTTCTTTGTAAATTCTTTACAAAAAATATTATTTTTGAACTATATGTAAATTTAACTAATATGTATTGTTTACTATGTATCATGTAGAGCCACAAAATGACAAAGCTCAATAAGATTATTTCTGATCTAGGACTAGAAGAGCGTAAAAACTTAATGGAAAATTTGCAAAAGGATGAATCAGATGAATGAAAAAAATACTATCGATCTAATATGAGTTTTTTTTTTTAATTTTCATTACTAATATAATTAAAGTTATTAGATAACATGTGTCAAATAGTCTATTAATTCACATCTGTTTAATGTTCTACAGGGACCAACAACTGAGAAAATGAACGATGTTCTAAGAAAAGAAAAAAAATAGAATATGCAAATGAAAATGAATTTCTCCTTAGCTCATCTGGAGTGGTGTTGGAGGTTAACGAAAGGGGGAAAATCTTTTACAAAAGTTTGAGGTATCTAGTGGAACGAATGTATAGATTTTATTTCCACTTACAATACAAAAACCAATCCAATGTTTCCAAGAAACAAATTTTATCTAAACTACAGGAAGAGTTTCCAGAGAATCGATCAATGAGACATGTCAGACTTTTAATAGAAAAAACATACAACAACAAAAAAAATGAATGAAAAGGTAAAATTCCTTTAAATGTTTGTCTAGAATTATTTATAAATATCACTTTTTTTATATTTACTTTTCATATATCAATATAAAAATTAAATAGTTTATTGTTATGTTACATTTTCAGGAAGATTATGAAAATATCAAAAGATGAACGAGCTGATATCAGAAATATGCCAGTAGGAATGTCCAAAAAGGTGTACAAGGAGATGGTCAAAGAAATGGACAAAATTTCATCGCAGGAGGAGTCATCTCAACAACAACGTGCTTCAAATGTAATATGTAATCATTGAATTTTTTGATCATTAGGTACAATAAATAAACAATTTAGCATCAAATATTAATTTTCAAGTATTTTCTTGCAGAAAAGAAAAGAAAATGGAACCCATTCAACACATAAAATAGGATGAAAAGGAAGAAAAGGGTTGATATCTAAGTTTGTGAGTAATTGTTACTTCCTTATAACAACTTAACTAGATTTCATTTTTTTATTTTTTAAGTTGTTTTACAAAAATCATCATTGAATGTCTTCAAATAGTTTCTAAGATACAAAGAAGAACCATCAAAGGAATTGATTGAAATTGGGTTAAATATGGGTTGTGAGTATATGTTGGCATATCAAAACTTAATTGTGGAATTTGTAAGCATCTATCGAGCTTGTTTTACTTAGCTACATTTATAATTAATAGAAAAAAAATATTTTATATAAAATATATGATTTGTTATGGGGTATAAAACTTGCAGGAAACAATGTATGGAACTGCGCCAATAGATGAAATCTTGAAAGATGTCATGTTACATGGTTTTGAAAGAATGTGTATAGTTTATGAGTCAATTGTTGCAATGGTAAGTCATTTCTTTCCGATTTACATCAATGTATATTATTTAATATTTCAATTTTCATTATTCTCACCAATGTATATACACTCATTACAGTTTATTTTTATGTTTGTACATGGAAGGTGAAGAAGACGAAAACAATCAACATCGTGAACAAAACATTCCTGAAAATAACCCAAGTCATGGAAGTAGCTCTAGCAGTGACAACAGTTCAAGTGAAGAATGATGATCACTATGTTTGGATATCAAAGCAAGGCATTGTATTTTTTTAAATATGTTTGTGAAATCATACATTTTTTTTAATGTAATGGACATAGGGTCCCAATTGAAAGAAAAAGGGATACCAATAACTGTCCCATTTTGTATGACAAAGAATGTCTTATATATATATATATATATATATATATATATATATATATTACTTTATTTTATTGCGCTCTACATTGTCTCTATTGCATTCTCCATTGTCGTTCTCAAAATGCACTAATAAAAATTTAATTCATATGAATATTGTTATAAGATATATATGTGTCGAATTTTGATGAATAATGAATTTTAAAAAACCACAATAATTATGATATGATATAACATATTAATCCAAACATCACATTCAAATGTGTTAATAAAAATTTAATTAATATGAATATTGTTATAAGATGTGTTGACTTTTGATGAATAATGAATTTAAAACAATCACAATAATTGCACTGTCACAGGTCGATGTTTCTAAAAAATACAAAATGAAAAGGAGTGCGTGTCAGTTAATGCACACCAATGTGTTTGTAATCTTAAGAGCACCAGTGTGTTTCTATGACCTATGGGCACCGTACAAATACCAAAACAAATAAAACATATTGAGGCATTTGTGTGGTACGGCGCACTAGTGCGTTTGTGTTTATACGCATCGGTGCCGTTGTACGACCTATGGGCACCGCACGAATATCGATACCAACTATAAATCTCGGTGCGTTTGCGTGATACTATGCATCGGGCATTTATGTGTGTATACGCACTTGTGCATTTCTACAACCTACGGGCACCGCATTAATATCGATACCAATTATAAATCTCGGTGCATTTGAACTGTCACCGAAGCATTTATGTGTCTATATGCACCGGTGCACTTGTACGACCTATGGGCACCGCACGAATACCGATACCAATTATAAATCTCGATGCATTTGTGTGATATTGTGCACTGATGCGTTTCTATAAGTCTACGCACCAGTGCATTGATACAACCTATGGGCACTGCACAAATCCCAAGACCAATTAGAATTGACCTGTGCGTTGTATCACCAACACTACACCCAGTGCGGTTTTATACCTTAATGGTCCAGTGCATTCTCCTTCGACTGCCCTGGGGCGCCTTCTACATGTACGCACCGGTGCGTTAAATCCAGAGTAGCGCACTAATGAAAAAAACATCCATAATAACCTCCGGCCGCCCATTTATTTTTAGTTGTGTTGAATTTCCATTAAAATCTCCGCTAAAACCTCCATAACCATAAACAGATGTTGTAGCAAATGTTTTTTTGACAATTTTGGCCAATTTTATAACACGAAAAACCTCCTTTATAACCTCCGCTAGAGGGTCTTTTCCTTGTAGTCCCATTTTGTTGGATTTAACAATTATATTGACAAGGGGAGGTGGAGTGAAATAGTATAATACACCTGTACAATTATTTAAAACATTCAATAAAAAAATAATACACCAGTTATATAAGAGCATCAAACACAGGATATACATGGAAACCCATCCGCGAGAAAACCACAAAGCTTATTTTTTTTTATTTGATTGAAGGGGGAACAGACCTAAATTTACAATATATATATAGGAACCAACCTATAGGAGACACAAATACTCTCATATTTACAAGAACCAACTTGCTAGAGGCACCGACCCCCTCGTATTTGAAAGCACTGACTTACAGGATACACTAATCCCCTTTGGATCTGTTGATCCAATTTATTTTACCTTCTATATCTCTCTTTCGTCAAATTTTCTAATAGTATACTTAGGAGCCTTCTTTAATTCTTATATTGACAAGAACCTTTTAATGTATATAACCTTTTATTCTTTTATTTTTCGACAACAACCTTCTATTTCTATTTCAGTGGTAGTCTTCTCCCATGCCACACAATACAAAAATTTGTTCTACATGGTCCTTACTAGTCCAGATCTCATACCTCTCAATTACACACAGTCATTTTACATGCGCTTTCTCAGATCTACTGATAGACTATCTATGTGTTTTCTTTTCATCTCTTACTGGGCCAGATAATTACAGGTCTTCTCTCCTCTTACATATTTTTCACATCAACTTCAGCTTTATGCTATCCACATGCTCATGTTATTCCTACACATGTGCTCACCTCACTCATCCTTATTGATGGCACAAATTCTCTATCATTTTCTCTTATTATGACATTATCCCTTACCTACATGTTTATATTTATAAATTTTCACTTACTCTTTTCTCCATTTGGATCTATAGGCACTCATTTTCCTTCCTTGGAAATTTCAATTAATGCTATGGGATCGATCCTTGTGATTGAGTCCTACACGAAACTTTGAATTATGTGAACAATAACCTATATTAAGGAATAATTCCCCATATATTTCTACAAAACTAGTACATAAAACTTCCAACCAATTCTACTTCACTATGGAACCTAGAATAGTTGGAACTCTTCTAGAAGAGTACAATAATGAGACCAAATTCCCCAAGACTAGTAAATAAAACTTCATGTCACAACATTCCTTCTTGTTTTATATAACTAATGGCTAATTATCTCATGAAATTGAAATTTATCCCTTTGGGACGTGTTGTACTATAGAACACCCCCCATTTACTTTCACTAAATGGGGACCCTTCAAAATAAATAGAAATTTATAAGCTTCATTTTATCTTAGCCTAAGTCAAAAAAAATTTAGGAAATAAAGTTTTCTTTCCCTTTTCACTTTGATTTCTTAGCGCTCATCGCAAATCACATAACTTACAAATGAATAAGTTAAAACATAACAAAGTGTTGCGAGCTTCCATATGCGCTACAACCTTTTTCGAGTCATATAAAATTCTCATTACAAATGCTTTAAACACCAATTAAAAAATAAATTGCATCGTGCCTTTTAAAAACAATCAACTTATGACAATTCGGTAGAGATTGTGATGAATCGGACCTGACGAATTAATAAAAGAAACAATCATAAAACTTCAAAGATCCAATAAAGCATATCAACATGATTCCTTAAAAGCAACAATAAAACTTCAAAGAATCGATATTGGTTTGTTCACAGCAGAAGATTTGAGGACAATGTACCACTTACCTATACCACAACAAAATTATGAAAAAGATTTTGTCCAAAGCTTTACAAAGAAACATACAGACCTGATGAAAGTTATAAAGGGATGGAAGGATGACCAAGGCAAGCTGAAATGGGACAAATTCGGTATGTACCCGATAGCACAATTAGCCTCCCGTTATTGCTATGTTTCTCGAATGTTATGTAGATTCTTTGCAAAGCCAGATACTACTAGGTTTTCCGTAGACTCGGTCTCATTAATTGACGCAATCATCAATTCTTCAATTATGAATTGGGTGAATATTTTGTTTGATAGTTTGGCTAGAAATATCATGGATTATAGAATTAAAAGAAGTGTTTCCTCTAGGGAAATACTCCCCTTTTTCATGAGTGCTTATGTTATGGATGCAATTTTCTTTTGTTTAAGTTTTCCTACCATGGGATGGAAATGGATAACCCAAGACCCCACTCCAATCCATATTTACCAAAGAGCCCTTTGAGAGTCTTATTTTCATTTACACTTTTATAAAATTTTCAATGGAGTCATGTTACCTATGCATCAGATTGTATTTAATGAAAAAGCCCCTAGGATTTCCAAAGAGGCTAGTTCATACATTTTTCATGGAAAATAATGGTTTTCCGAATATAATTTCACCCATGTTAGAGTTTTCAGGAGTTATGCTTCTCCCCACATCTTTCCCTATTATGTTCCTAATAAGTTACTTGCTAGGGGAATTTCTTACCAACTTGTAGTAAGTGGTATTTCTAAGCAACTCAAAGATGCCAAGAAGGCCATTTGGCCTAGTTTCTCTTTGCAATGCGATACTTTTGCACTTTTTGATATTGGTCATACATTCAAGGAAGTTTCAAATATTACTTTATTAAATTTGGTTGTAATGACAAAGAGGCCATATGACCCCAATGATGTGATTAATAATTTCACCACAGAGCTGAAATTGAAACCTTTTTTGAAAGAGATAGATATGTTTGACAATTTCTTTCAAGGCATGGAGAAATTCACACATGTACTGAAAAATTCATCCAGTCACCTCATTCAAAATTACTTTGAATCCTTCCAAACATATAGAAATAAGAGATTGGAAAGAACTCCTTTAGATTTATTGTTTATTGAAGATTTCAACAGACCGTCTCCAAGCATTAGCATGGATAATGAAGCCAAAGACATGTCTGAAGATGAATCCCAAGAAAAATCTAATCATGAGTCAGGGAAATCATAACATAATTCTCATAATTCGGATCACCCTGATGATGAATCCGAAAATAGGAATGAGAGCCCAGACAAAGTAATTGATAAAGTAATCAAAGGGATTGAAATGCAAGAGGAAGGAGGAATCAATAGAGCAGGATCATATTCCCAATAAATTTAGCATATCCAGAATACAACTGATCAAGCAAAGAACTCTCAGCCAAAATATTTGAAGAATGAATGGGAAAATTTTTCCAAGGCATTGCAAACACCACAAAGAAATCCTAATATTGATCAATCTACCAATTTTCAAACTCCAGAGCATTCTTAGAAATTAATGGAAACTGTAGTTCCACTACAGTAGGTGCCTGAAATTCATAATCGAGAAATCATTTCGGCCTACCTTACATAGAAAAATATTTTACAGATTGAAGAAATACCCTCACTGGATGTCCTCTCCAGTCCTAATCATAAGGTTGTATTAAAGAGAAGAAAAAGGAGAATAATGGATGATACAGTTTCAAATATTACAAATGAATCTATTTACGTTCTATGGAAGGACCCTATGGCTAATCCTACCGAACATTTAACCAAGAAATCACGGTTTTCAGGGGCATATGCTACTGCCACTAATGACAAGGCTACTGAATTTCAATTGTTATTGCAGCAAAGAGAATACAAAGTACAAGAGTTAGAGAGACTGTTAGAGCAAGAAACGTTTAACTCCAGCAGATAAATGGAATTGAAAATGTCTCAATTTTAAAAAGATTTTGAAAGATTAACTTTGTAGAATCAGGTGTAACTTACAGAAAATGAACACAACTTGAAGCAGCAATTAATAAATTAAAAATCCAACCTCAAGTAGAGAAATTCACAAAAGAGTCACTAGAAATGAATTCAAAGCTAAATCAGAAACAATAAGTATTTTTTCAACAAGCTTCAATTACCATCTCTTACTCTGATTCAAGTAAAATTTCGATCCATAAAGTGGCTAACAATAGACTTAAGTGTGAGAAAATTGAAAAAAAGATTAATGAGTTCATTCAGTGGCAAGAATCTGACTTAGGAAAGAAAGTTGATCTACCTCAGATGGATAAATTTCACAAGGAAAATTTATTTATGAATTGGGAAGCACAACTAAGACAAGCAGAAAAGGTAGCGACGAAGGCATCAAGGTTAACAAATGAAATTGCTGAATCTGTTGATGAAAAACTTTTGAAAGATGAGCTTATCAAAGAGTCCAAAACTGAAGTACTCTCAGAACTCAAGTCATTAGAAGCACGGTGGAAACAAAGGATAGAGATACAAGAAGAAATGATTAAAAAATTAAATAAGTTTGATCAAGAAAATTACTGGAATTTTCTGATCAAACCTTACCATCAGTGCATCACTCTTCAATCATTAACTGATTCAACAAAGAAGTTGTAGCCAACAATTTTGAATGCAATATTCAAAGGCTATATCAGATCAGGAATTTTGTAGCCAGCTCAGCTTAAACCTATGGTGGATATTTGTCAGCTTCGAGATCAAATGCACAAGGAGGATCAACACTCATAGTTATATTGTTACTTTATTTTTTTAGATTGTAGTTTAAGTTTTCTCTTTACGAGGATGGTTGTTTGAAACCTCCTCTATTTTTATGTAATAATATATTTTTAAACATATTGTAGTTTAGTTTTTAAACCCTTCTCGTGCATTTAGAGAAGTGTCAAGAAATTTGTCAAAAACATTTGTAAATAATGCACTTTTGTAAGTTTGTAAATGCTTTGATGGATTAATGGAATGAAATCTGTTATATTTTGACATTTGAAGTTGTTTAAGTGATGTTTCACTATTGCACTCTTTAAATTGCTTCAAAGTGAAGAGGAGAAGAAAATTGTTGTCAGTTTATATAAGTAGGACTTCCTATATATGGAACTTCTGCACGTTATATTAAGTTTTTCTTTCTATATTTACAGTGATATTTTTTTGCATTATATATTTGAACTGTTACTATAAATGAATGTTAAATACACTAATGTACTGTTATTTGTCTATGATTTCTTATCTGATATATAATCACACATATGAATGCGATATACATTACACAATTATTTTAATCAAACTAATTTTTTTTAAGGTACCATCTTTACATAATTTTCATCTCTTTCAACTGCTAAATAATCTTCATTAATAATAGTTGGAAGATATCTTTTAAGATTGCATAAAGGAAGAAGCACCCCAAGTATATAGTAGAATAGATAGTGTTATATAAATGCATATGATAGATTAAAATAATTTCCCATTTGCATGTTATATAAACAAAACACACCCCAAAATCATCCTTATTAGGAAACTGGTCCCTTTATCCCCAGTCGGAGCCACCACACCAAATGTAAAAGGACTTGCTATAAGGTCCGGACCGGGTCATTTCCCCTATGTTGTTGCAATAGAATTCTGAGGCCTTAACATTTTGGCTCTAGAAGGAGGTCCAATTGTGAATGGCAAGAAGATATTATCAGTGTAAAATTCAATCGAAGGGTCTCCCTCCCTATAGATCCCCTTCAACTTCTAGAACATTAGCTAGATCTAAATCTTTAAGATCTGAAGTTGAACATCCCTCTCCTATGTCTCCTAGTGAAACTCAACCAATACGACCTCCAAATTTTCATCAAAATTCCCCAGAAGTTGAGTCTTTGACAGAAAATTTAGAGAGAGTATCCATTTCTGTTGAAAAGCTTGAAACTTCTCAAACATATGAGATTAATATTCCATCTTCTTTACAACCTAGAAGAATATTAACTTGATCAGAAACTCAAAATACAAGAATTCCTCCTTTTTAATTTCCCATCAATACTTCTCGAAGGAAGACAAATAAGACCAGATTAGAGTCAATCACAAGTGAGCTCTTATCTAATAATCCACCCCATTCACCTCCATTAACTCCACTCACTCCCACAACTTCCATTCCAAAAATCAGTGCTACTTTAACTAGTTCCAATACACAAACTACTACTCCTTCAACCAGTTCTAGCACTCAGCCTCCCTCTTCTTCAACTCAAACTCAATCCATCACATCCACCCAAGGTCCAATGGTAGGCTAGGTACCTCCACAAAATTTACAACCATGGAATAATCCAGTGGTTTTAAAAATGCTTGCTCCTCTTCATCCTCTCCCAAAATACCCTGAAAGATGACCGTTACCTAAATTTAATTCTGATGACGGTCTTACAGCTGAAGAACACATTCATAATTACATGTTAGCCATTAATTTAAAGGTGGTTGAATAAAATTGTGTTGTAATACTATTTCCATATACTCTCACAGGATCTGCAGGATCCTGGTACTTTTCATTACCTTCCCGCTCTATAACTAGCTAGAATATGTTCGAAGAAATTTTTTAAGAAGTTTAGAGATGAGAGAACCATCGCATCTCTCATCAACGATTTATCAAATATAAAGGCTAAAACAGGGGAGAAAATAAAATATTTTAATTCAAGATTTAATAAGTTACTCAATCAAATTCCTGCTACATCAGTTCCTGGTGAAAAATTTCCAATTGAGTGGTATATTTCATCTCTCCGATCTAATATCATCATTTTTGTTGATAGAGCAAAATTTCCTACATTGGCAGAAAATATGAAGGAATCTTTATCTATAGAGAAACACATAATCACTCTTGAAAAGAATAATTCCCAAGAAGATAGGAAATCAAAGAAAGTATCCTTCAAATATGATTAAAAAAATAAGCTATCCAAAGACCCTTTTGATGTAGAAGGTCTTCAGAAAGTTTTAAAGACTATGACAAATGAAATGGCAGACATCAAGAAACAAGTTGCTGAAATTTATAGTTAAAAAAATACTTTCACACCCCTCAAGAAAAATCAGTCTTCTAATTCTCAGCCACCGAATATCATATCTAATGCTGAGTCTGATCAAGATACATATGAAGAGAAAAAAGAAGAATAAGAAACTGCAGTAGAAGAATAAGTTGAACTAAATGGAATGTGGGATTTTATCCTACCAAATGATGAACAACAAGAAGCTTTACGTGTGAGTACAAGGAACAAGAATACCACTCAAGCAACACGGCCAAATCAGAAACAGAAAAATTCAACGTCTGCTAAAGATAAAACAATAAGTAAAAAATATACATCTAAGACTACACAAACAAACCCTGCTACCTCAGATGTTCCACCTACATCAAAGACAATGGTAGTCTCTGACACCATTGAGTATAATGTAGTTGAAGATATGAAAAAGACCAAGGCCAACATTTCAATTCATGAACTTAAAAAGCTAACACAACAACAGAAGATTTTACTTAGAGATTTGAATGCAGTCCCCGCTTCAGCCTTACATGCTCCAGTAGTTGTCCAAGTTGCTAATCAAATGGGAAAACCTCCTTCTCCTTCAACTAAGATAGACATTACAGATTTGAACATGATAGGTGATCGATCTATCTCTCATACTCCCACATTTCTTTTAACCTATGAGATCTATAATAAAAATGTCCATAATTGTTTAATAGACTCAGGGGCTTCCTCTAATATCATGCCAAAATCAGTATGTGCTAAGTTGAACATAACTCCTCAGAGTTCTCTTGTTCATATAGTACAACTTGATATAACTAAAGTAGAGGTTGTAGGAGAAATGAATTTAGTCTCTATCAGAGTCATAAAACCCTAAGGTTGCCTAGATAATTGATATATTGGTGGCTGATATTCCTGAGTTTTACGGTTTAGTGTTAATCATAGACTTAGTAATCGAGAAAATTCATGAAGCATACAATCACTGATCTTGAACGGATAAATGAGCCAGTAGCATTCAATAATAATATTATTTGAAATTACTCAGAAGAAACATTTCTTGGAAATTTTAACGCTCAACCATCACCCTTTTTCGATAATGCAGATATCTCTAAAATTGATAATTTTTCCCAGACATACACTTCTAAATGTAAAAATATTGTAGATAAACTAGTAGTTAATTCTTTATTTTAGATTATTTATTTTGATCGCTCTAAATCAGAAGATGATGCAGGAGTTGGCTTTATTTTAATAAGTCCAAAAGGAGAAAAAACCACATTATCCTGCAGACTTGAATTCGATTTCAAAAACAATATAGCAGAATACGAAGCATTAATCCAAGATTTGTACAAATAAATTGTTCTCAACATCAAATACCTGAAAGTCCTAGGAGACTCGGAAATCATTGTCAAACAAGTAATAAATACCATCCATTGTCATTTTGGACATTGAAAGAATTACCAATCGTTAGTCCAAGAATTGACTACTTATTTCTTAGCTTTCAATATTTCTTCTATACCCATAGTACAAAATGCTAGTGCAGATTTATTGGCTAATGTAACATTGAAATTAATTCCATCTCAAGAATTTAGTCCCGATAGATTTCCATTGAATTGAGTTTTAGACCATCAGTTCCTGACAATATTACCAATTGGAGAGTATTTAATAATGATTTTGATAGCATAGATTTCCTTACATCTAAAGGATCTGATGATAATCAAATTCTAGATAAAAATGAACATGACACTTAGATAAAGTATGAACAAGATGAAAATCCCATTCCTAAGTCGTTTTTCAAATTAGAAGACCTTTATGATCTAAAAGAAAGGTTTAAACGAGTTACTAATTCGAGAACTCAAAGTTCAACCTTATGATTCGAGTTAGTAAATCTCGAAACTGATGATAAACCACAAAATGTAATTTAGATCTTGGTCTATCTTATGATGAAAGATTATCATTTGTCAAGTTATTAAGAACTTACAATTTTTTTTTCCTTGTGATTACACTGATCTTAAAACATATGACACTTCTGTTATTCAACACACTATTCCTATGATTTCAAAAGAAAAACCTATACAGCAAAAGTTGAGGAAAATTCACCCAAATCTTGAAAATAGTATCAAAATGGAGTCAAACAAACTCCTCGAAAAAAATATTATCTTTCCAATTAGACATTCTAAATGGGTTTCAAATTTGGTTCCTGTCAGGAAGAAAAATGCTGACATTAAGATTTGTATTGATTTTAGGAACTTGAACAAAGCATGTGAGAAGGAAAATTTTCCATTAGCAACCATGGAACAAGTGCTGCAAATAGTAGCTGGTTCTAAACTTATAGCTTTTCTTGATGGATTTTCAGGATATAACTAAATCTTGGTACATCCATATGAAATATTAAAGATTACATTCAGAACTAAGTGGGGAACTTATGCCTATCAGAATATTCCATTTGGGTTAATCAATGCACGTGCCACTTTTCAAAGAGCCATGGACACAACTTTTAGAGGATTCATTAACAAATCAGTGGTTATTTATCTAGATGACATTACAGTCTTTTCTAGATAAGCAACCAATCATGCGAATGAACTAAAGCAAGTCTTTGAGCGATGTAAAAAGTATGGAATTTCATCAAACCCAAAGAAGTCATATTTTGCATTATATGAAGGAAGACTTTTAGGATTCATTGTGTCTAAGAGAGGTATCTATATTGATCCTGAAAGAATTGAAGAGATTAAAAGAATTAATTTTCCTCATAACAAGAAACTATGTAGTCGTTTCTTGGATAGATAAATTTTGTAAAATGATTTGTCCTTGAATTTTCGCAAATAGTTTTATCTTTGCAAACCATGATTAAGAAAAATTCAGTCTTTAAGAGGAGACATAATGAAAGAGAGGTATTTTCTTTAATCAAACAATCCATTATCAATGCTCCATTTATGACTACCCCCAATTTTATTAATCCTTTTACTTTATACACCTTCTCATCATATGCATCTTACGTTGTTATTCTTACACAACTTAATGACCAACAAATTGAAGCACCAATATCATTTTTCTGTTCTAATTTGCAAAGCACAGAACTAAATTATTCATATATTGAGAAACAAGCATTTTCTATCTTTAAAGCTATAAAGAATTATATTCCACTTCTCCTAAAAATTCACACCAAAATTATAGTTCCATTCTCTGCAGTAAGACAACTATTGATGCAAAGAGAATTAGGAGAAAAAAGGGCTAACTGGGTTATTGCTTTACAAGAATATGATGTATAAATTAGAACTTCTAAAATTGTTACAGGTCAAGGTTTTTGCAGAATCCTAACAAGAGAATCCCATTTATCATCGGAGGAATATTCAGCTAATAATGTGCAAATATCAGAGGTAAGCCTCAACGAGGTGCAATCTCAATACGTTGATCTCAAGTTTTATTTGAAAAATGGATATGCCCTAACTCAACTTAGTTATAAAACAAAATGTGCTTTAATATTAAAGGCCAAAAAATATGAAATAATCAATGACATATTTTTTAGAAGAAACTTTGATTATGTGTTATTAAGATACTTAGATAAAATTGAAGCAGAGAAAGTTTTGAAGGAACTCGATGATGGACCAGCTGGAGGAAATTTTGGAGGAAATACAACATCACATAAAATCCTACATGTTGGCTACTATTGGCTAGCACTTTTTCAAAGGTTCTCATGAATATGTAAGAAAATTAGAAGTTTGTCAAAGTGCTTGGAAGAAAAAGAAACCAAGTTTCCCATTACAGCCAGTTAATATCGAACAACCATTTGAGCAATGGGGATTAGATATAATTGGTGTGATTGTTTCTAACTCTTCCAAACATGATAAATATATTATTGCAGCTATAGATTATTTTACTAAATGGGTGGAGGAAATTCCACTAAAGGTAGCCAACTCTGAGAATATTATTGAGTTCATTGATCAATTTATCATAACTAGGTTTGGTTTACCCATTGCTTTAATGTTCGATAATGTATCTTATTTTTCAAGAGCTGCTATGATAGAATTTGCAATAAAAATAGGTTTTAAACTTAAATATTCTTCTAATTATTATCTACAAGGAAATGGTTTAGTAGAATCCTCAAATAAAAACCTTATTAGAATCATCAAACGAACCGTTGACCAAAACCAACGAAATTCGCACAAGTCATTAACATTTTCTCTTTGGGTAGACTGAATAACTTAGAAGGCCTCCATTGGAGCTTCTCCATTTAATCTTGTTTATGGAAAAGAAGTTGTTCTTCCTAATAATGTAGTTATTCCTTCTCTTTCCTTAGTTCAATTTATTGATGAATCCTCCTCTTCTTCCTTGCAAGTAAGAAAATTTAAAATTATTAAGCTTGAAGTAGAAAGAGAAAAAGCTAAACTTACTCATGCACATCATCAACAGATAGTAAAAGCTTTCTTTGATACAACTTCTGTCACTCCAAAAGACTTCCAAATTGGTGATATGGAATTGAAATGTGACAAATCACATGAGGAAAAAGGTAAACACACCAAATTTCAAAGATTGTGGCTAGGTCCATTTCAAATCATTAAAGAAATAGGCCTATCAACATTTTTATTGTAAAATATATCATGCAAAAGAGATTATTTCTCTATCAATGGGAAGATTTAAAAAAAATAATTTTCATAGGAGGTAACCCCTTCTATTCCCTGTATATTAGTATCTTTTCTTTTCCTTAGGAAAACAAAAGTTGCATAGTATTGATTTTTTTCTTTTCAAGTAAACATCTCAGAAAATATTTTTGATATATCGCTTACAGAAATAATAATTGTTAAGGAAACAATTGAAAGATTCAGATATCAAATAGATTATGTTTTACTGAAAGATGAAATTTCACTGAAATTATTATTCTATGATGAACTCCCATATTTATAAAGCATGATTACTCTATTATCAATCAAGAAAAGAATCGTTAACATAGTAAAGACTCTTTTATAGATAATAAATCTTAAAACTCTTGAATTATCATCCAGAATCCTCAAAAGGACCAATGATTCACCCCATCTGGGAAACTTATCAAATTTTATAAAGTAATTCAAAAATTATATGAAAAATCTTAGAAGATAATAAGTCTCATCAAGAGCTTGTTTACCATGTTCATAGGGAAATAGTTGAACTAACATTACTAATACTACTTACGAAAACAGGGTAATGACCTGAGATTATATAAAAAGAACAAGGGGTCTCATCAAGAGCTATCATGATAAGTTTAATTACAACCAATGGATGACATTGCCAATATTTGGTTACCAAGCCAAGATAATGGATTTTAAGTAAATAAAAATACAATAGAAAATATATACAGAAAAGAAAACAAGTTCCAAAAGATATCAAGTATATAAAATTGAACTTATTTTTGAAAATTATAAGAATCAATACATGGGATGATGAATCATTGTTGGGTAAAAGGTAACCCCGCCAAAATCTTAAATTTCCTATTGGATCAAAGGCTCTACCTGTGATAAAAGAGTATATATTTATAAAGCTAATCTGAAAGAGCCACCCGCGTCACCTTTTTGAACTTAGTAAAGACTGATATAAATACTCATAATTTTATTTTTAAAGAGGAACCATTATGAATTGTAATTAAGAGATATTTTATTTCTTAGTGAAATGTTATTTATTGAAATTCATTCCTACAACTATCTTTTTTTCAAAAAATATTTTAGAAATTTCAAAAAACTAATCAGAGATAGTTGGTTCACCCAAGTGAATTTCCAATTGTTGTACTATACAACACCCCGCATTTACTTTCACTAAATGGGGACCCTTTAAAATAAACAGAAATTTATAAGCTTGATTTTATCTTAGCCTAAGTAAAAAAAAACTTTAGGAAATAAAGTTTTCTTTCCCTTTTCACTTTGATTTCTTAGCGCTCTTTGCAAATCGCATAACTTACAAATGAATAAGTTAAAACATAATAAAACATTGCGAGCTACGATATGCGCTACAAAATTTTTAGAGTCATATAAAATTCTCCTTACAAATGCTTTAAACATCGCTTTAAAAAGAAATCGTATCGCGCCTTTTAAAAACAATCAACTTATGACAATTCGGTAAAGATTGCCATGAATCGGACCCGACGAATTAATAAAATAAACAATCATAAAAATTCAAAGATCTAATAAAGTGCATCAGCATGATTCCATCGTGCACTTCACATTTCATAGCGAATAACTGAATGTAAAGTTTTATTACAGTATGAAAATTGCGATCTACGATTTGCGCAGATCACATTTCGCGAAATTCACCAGTGACGAAAAAACATAACTAATAGTAATGGTTTAGAGTTGCAATATGAGATATTGATACTTATTACTCAAGTGTGGGAAATAATTCATATTTAATCAACCGGATATAATATATAACATCTTAAATTAATATATTAGACATATTACGTAAAGGTTTGTAAGAGATTTGATAGGAAGAATTATGGGTGATTAACAACATTTAATGGGAGTAAGGCTCGAAACATTGATATCCACTTCAAGCGTGCTTTGAATGATTGAGCGCCAGATTTTTAATTATAAAATTTTAACTCTATCCTTCTCTCCATTCATCACAGATCTAAGTTTTCTTTGTTCACTTGAATTCAGGAAACTGCCGAACGGAGTAAGGATAATTGGAATGACCAAGAAAGGAAAGTAAATTGCCCAAACATCAGTCGTTGAAGACTCAGAAATGTCTCCATTATTCTAAGATATGACCTGCAACAAGCGTTGTGGCATTTCCTCAGCGGAGGCAATGTACCAACTCTTCGAGGATGAACAACCAAGGGTAATAGTCAAAATTGCTACAACAGACACGTTAGTTTCTTCAGACCCATATTATTTCAACGTTGCATGCTCATTTCTTCACAAAGTAGCAACGAGGCTGAAGATTATCCCCTACACAGATATGGTAAAGTGGGTAATTGACCACCTTAACATAGTAGATAGGAATTTTAAGAATTCAAAGCTGGAGAATATTGGTTCGTTCATGACAAAATATTTGAGGACAATGTACCACTTACCTATACCACAACATAATTATGACAAAGCTTTAAAAAGAAACATACAGACCTGATGAAAGTTATAAAGGGATGGAAGGATGACCAAGGCAAGCTGAAATAGGACAAATTCGGTATGTACCCGATAGCACAATTACCCTCCCCTTATTGCTATACTATTGGAATGTTATGTAGATTGTTTGAAAAGCTAGATAATACTAGGTTTTCTGTAGACTCGGTCCCATTTATTGATGAAATCGTCAATTCTTCAATTATGAATTGGGTGAATATCTTCTCTGATAATTTGGCCAGAAATATCATGGATTATAGAAGTCAAAGAAGTGTTTCCTCTAAGGTGATACCCCTCTTTTACATCAGTGCTTATGTTATGGACACAATTTTATTTTGTTCAAGTTTTCCTACCATGGGATGGAAATGGACAACCCAAGACCCCACTCCAATCCATATTTACCAAAGAGCCCTTTGGGAGTCTGATTTTTATTTACACTTTAATAAAATTTACAATGGAGTCATGTTAACTATGCATCATATTATATTTAATGAGAAATCCCATGGGATTTCAAAAGAGGCTAGTACATACATTTTTCCAGTTTCCATATGGTTTTCCAAAGAGAATTTCACCTATGTCAGAGTTTTCGGGAGTTATGCTTCTCCCCACGTCTTGCCCTATTATGCTCCTGATAAGTTAATTGTTAGGGAAATTGCTTACTAACTTGTAGTAATGGTATTTCTAAGCAACTCAAAGATGCCAAGAAGGCCATTTGGCCTAATTTCCCTTTGCAGTTTCCTATTGGAGTTAAAATTTTCTTGCTCTAACAATCTCTCTAACTCTTGTACTTTGTTTTCTCTTTGCTTCAGTAACAATTGAACTTCAATAGCCTTGTCAATAGTGGTAGTAGCATATGTCCCTGCAAACTGTGATAGCTTGGTTAAATGTTCAGTAGGATCAGCCAAAAGGTCCTTTCATAAAATGTCAATAGATTCATTTGTAATATCTGAAACTGTATCATCCATTCTTCTCTTTTTTCTTCTCTTAACTAAAGCCTTATGATTAGGAATATAGAAGACATCCAATGAGGGTATTTCTTCAATATGTAAAATAATATTCTTTGTAGGGTAGGTTGGAATTATCTCTCGATCATGAACTTCAAGTACCTGCTGTAGTGAAACTACAGTTTCCATTAATTTCTGAGAATGCTATGGCATTTTAAAACTAGTAGATTGATCAGTATTAGGATTTGGTTGTGGCATTTGCAGTTCCTTGGAAAAAATTTCCCATTCATTCTTCAAATCTTCTGGCTAAGACTTCTTTACCTAATCGGATGTATTCTGAATATGCTGAATTTCTAGGGAAGATAATCCTGCTCCATTAATTAATCCTTCCTCTTACATTTCAATCTCTTTGATTACTTTATCAATTACTTTGTCTGGGCTCTCATTCATGTTTTCGGATTCATTATCAAAGTGGTCTGAATTATGAGAATCATGTTGTGATTGCCCTGACTCATGATTAGATTTTTCTTGGGATTCATCTTCAGACATTTCTTTGGCTTTGTTATCTAGGCTAATGCTCCGAGTCAGTCTTTTGACATCTTCAATAAACAATAAATCTAAAGGAATTATTTCCAATCTCTTATTTCTATAGGATTGGAAGGCTTTAAAGTCATTTTGACTGAGCCGACTGGATGCATTTTTCAGTACATTTGTGAATTTCTCCATGCCTTGAAAGAAATCATCAAACATATCTATCTCTTTCAAAAAAGGTTTCAATTTCATCTCTGTGGTGAAATTCTTAATCACATCATTGGGGTCATATGGCCTCTTTGGCATTACAACAAAATTTAATAAAGTAATATTTGAAACTTCCTTGAATGTATGGCCAATATCAAAAATTGCAAAAGTACCAACTTTGAATTCTTTATGACTGATTTTCCTGTCTCCATAACTTTTTTTTTTGTCCTATGCAATTTTTATATTTTTTCTAATCTTCTGTACCACTTGTTCCATTTCCTACGCAACATTTGTTCCTAGTATCAATCTATCCTTTGGCTGACTCCATCTAAGAGGTGTATGACATTTTATTTCACACAAAGATTTGAAAGGACTCATTTTTATTGAAGGTCGGTAACTGTTATTGTAAGTGAATTCATCTAAATGCAGAATATTCTCCCATTTGGTAGGCCTATCCATGACGTACATTCTCAACATATCTTCCAAAATCTGGTTGATTCTCGCCATTTTTCCATTTTTTTTATGGTGATATACAATGATGAAATTTAGTTGTATTCCCATGCCCCCAAATAGAGTTTTCGAAAATTTGGAGGTAAATTTGGCATCCCTTTCTAACACTACCTTCTTTGGCATCCCATGTAGTTAAACAATTTCTTGGATTAAAATATTGGAAATCTGTGTTGTTCCATAAGTAGACTGCACCCATATAAAATGTGCTCCTTTACTCAAGTTTTCCACCACCACCATAATGGAATCATGTTTTCCTTTTGTCTTTGGTAACCCTATAATAAAATCCAACAAAATCACTTCCCATTTCCATTCAAGAATGGGCAGTGGGTTCAACAATCTAGCAAGGTGTTTGTGTTCCACCTTTACTTGCTGACATTCAAGACATTTTTCTATGTATTCTGCTACCTCCTTTTTCATGCCCTGCCAAAACAATGCCTTCCTTAATGCTATTATAATCTTTTTATATTCAGGATGGCAAGCATATGCTTTCTTATAATATATATATATATATATATATATATATATATATATATATATAATTTGTTTTAAAGAAGTCACATTGGGAGCATACAATCTATTTCTGTAGGTTAGTAATTTTTCAATATTTGAAAATATCCTGGAATTTCCTTTTGCTGCAAATTTCATTGGATTTCTAGGTATTTATGATCTTTTGTATTGAATTTTTAACTCGCTCTACAAAATATGTACTAATACTGCTAATTGATATTCCCATTAAATTATTTGCATGTATTCTTAAGGCATCCTCTAACTTATTTTCTTTTCCTTTTATGTGTTTAATATCATATTCAAACTCACTAAGGAAATCAAACAACCTTTCCTATCTAGAATTTAAACCCATTTGGATGAAAAAATATTTCAAGCTGATATGATCTGTCACTAGAGTAAATATCTTTCCTAAAAGGTAGTTTCTCTACATCTTCATAGCATGTATTAATTCAACTAGTTCTAAATCATATACCACATAATTATTTTCATGTGGTTTCAGTTTCCTAGATTCATATGCCACTACTGCATTTTCATGGGTCAAAATCCCCCAAGTCCTTCTGAAAAAGCATCAGTACAAATAATGAATTACTTTTTTGGTTCTACGAATTTCAGTATAGGAGCTACTATCAATTTTTTTTATTGTTTATCAAATTTTACCTGACACTTAGTTGTCCACTCAAATTTTGCTCCCTTCTTCTATAAGGATGTAATAGGGTAGGAAAAATTAGAGAATCCTTCTATAAATCATCAATGATATCCTGTAATTCCCATAAATAAGAGGAGATTTGAGACATCATTTGGTATGGGCCAATTTAAAATAGCCCTAACCTTCTCAAGATCAATAGGCAGTCCCTCCTTTAAAATAATGTGGCCCAAATACTGTATTTTGTGTTTATAAAACTCACATTTGCTAACTTTCACATATAGATTATGTTCTCTAAACGATTTTAGCACTAATTTCAAATGTTATTTGTGCTCTTATTCATTCTTGGAATACACTAAAATATCATCTATAAACATTAATGCAAATTTATCAAGGTACTTATGAAGTACATTGTTCATCAAACACATAAAGGTTGTTGGTGAATTAGTAAGACCAAAAAGTGACACTATGAATTCATAATGGTTGTATCTGGTTATAAATTTTTTCTTAGGAATATCCTCATATTTTGTTCGCAGCTAATGCTATCCATTTCTTAGGTAAATCTTTGAAAATATGGTTGTTCCCCTCACTTGATCGAATAGATCATTAATACGGGGCAATGGGTATTTATTTTTTATAGTTAACTTATTCAATTTTTTGATAATATATGCAAATTCTAAATTTTCCATCTCTTTTCTTGACAAATAGTACAAGGGCACCCCATGGCGAGACACTTGGTCTAATTTAACCCTTATCTAGCATTTAATGTAGCAACATCTTCAGTTATAGTAGTTCTAGTATACTCATTAAATAAGGAGATCTGGACACTAGGTTGGAACCTACTACTAAATCAATGGAAAATATATGTCTTTATGGGGAGGAAAACCTAGGATTTCCTCTGGAAAAACATCTTGAAATTCATTAATAATTGGCAGTGTCTCCAAATTTCTCTTTTCAGTTTGTTGTTTATTGTTTTCCACATGCACCATGCATAACTAAAACCCTTTCCTAGCACTCTTTTTCAATAGTAAATATGAGATTTTTCTGACTTATATTGACTTGGGTATTCCTTTAATTAATTGGGTTTCCCATCTTGCCTCACACATCACACGGTTTTATCCAAGTAGTTTATAACCAATCCTTGTTTCTCCAACCAATCCATGCCTATTAACACATCATAGGACCCTAAAGGAAGATATATTAAATTTATTTATGTGGGTAGAAATTTAAATTAATGGGACATTGTCTTACTTTACTGGTTACCTTCCTTTTTGTACCGATTGCTAACTGTGCCAAGCACAAAGTATTGAATTTTTCAGATTTTAATTCCCATTTTTCCACAAGTTGGAAACTATTGTAACTTAAACTAGCCCTTGGATCAATTAAAAAATAAAAATGTTAGTTTAAAATGGTACCTTAAATATCAATCATGGTAGATTGATGCTCAGTCTATTCATCCTCTCATGCAACACTGATCTTAGGATTTTTTTTGGCAACATCATTCACGTTTGTTGCTTCGTGGACCACCTGAATATTCTGAATGGATCACGGATTATAAAGGCAGTCTCTCAAAAAGTGTGGTTCACCACACCCCCAACACTTCAACGATTCTCTCTCCTTAACCCCACTTGTATTTTTTTGTTCAGATCCATGGGTTTTGACCTAGTTTAGACTGTGTCGACTAATTTAAATGTCTTTTGTTTAATTTCTTCTGTTGATGGGCCTTCTCGAAATTCTTAACATAAGATGGCTTTTTCTTCTTTTAACTCATTAAAATCTTGTTTATGTCTTTAATTTACCAATATTTTATGAATTCACTTCTATTCTTGTACTCCTGGTAGCACAATCTTGCTTTTCTTACTACCTCATCCATTGTCTTAGGATTACCAAACTCAATTCTCTCTTTGTAAGGAGAATGTAAGAAATTCAAAAATCGTGGTACCTTGTATTTCTCCTCTTTAATATCGCGGACATACCATAGTAAATTGGTAAATTTTGCCATGAACTTGTCCATTGTTGAGTGTCCTAACCTTGGCTCACGAAATTCCTTGGCGCACTCATCATAGTACCTTTCATTCAAATATCAAGATTTAAACTGCTTATGGAATTCCTCTGAGGAAACTATTTTTTCCTCCAATGTATGCATAATTTTGGCCTCTTCCCACAAGAGTGCAACTCTGTCAGGGAAAATTTTAAGGATGGAAATTTATCTTAAAGTTTAGCAACCTTGGAAAATAATATTAGTTCCTAATATCCAAATTTAAAATGTTTGATGATAATTTTGTAAAAATGTTTAGATTTCTAATTATTTTATATTATACATTATATAATATTTGTGATTTTTAAGGTAAAATAATTTTATACTATAAAATTTGGGCGAATTAATTTTTTTAAAAATGGAAATTGACGAATCTTATTTTTGGAAAAAGTATGGAATATTAGCCCACCTGCGAATATTAGCTCCTAAAATTTCCCCTAAGCTCTGCCCTGTAGTTGATAAATGGCCAATCTGGCCTTTAAGTTATTATCATACTCATAGAAATAAAAATACTTGGCCATGTCTAGGAGGCAAGGCTATGCATCTTCCTCCTTCTCCCCATCAAAAGTAGGAGGTTTTATCTTCCAGAATTCTCCTTATAGTTCCATCCTCCTTTTCTCCTTTTATTTCTTGGATAAGTTTGGTCTAGATCACCTTCACTTTTACACTTCTCTGATTCCATTTCCACACTCTTCCTTTTTGGTGCTTCTAGTTCTATTATTTGATGACTAGACTTTTGAGTCAATTCCCTTATCATTCTTCCCTGATCTTCACTAGCTTTTAATAGATGTTCATTACTACTCCTCAGATGAGCTAATTCCCGTTGTAGGTTTCTGATGATATCCATATACTAAGAGGTTTGTGAGGTACTTCCATTCCCCAACTCAACATATAAGTATTCACCAACTGTTATGCCTGGAGGAGAATTATCCTCCATTCTGTTATGGCCTATTCCATCAATGTACCTTATAAACCATACAATTATTTTCAACATCTCATATTTACATTTTTGCACATATTTCATTTTACTATGATGGTCCCTTGCAAGCCCATTGTTGAAATTGAGGCTATGATACCATTTTGTCACAACCCTAAGTAAAGTTTTGTATCAGATTTTTATTTTTATTTTATGACAAGATCCATGACAATTTTCAATAAAATTTTCTTTAATAAAGTGTGTAGAGTAATATTACTATAGACACACTTTCTTGTATGATTCAACTCATTACAAATGCCCAGTGTGTACTAACTTTACATTTAAGCCCACTTATGTTCATTCCTATATACCTTACCAACTCTAATATAATTTACAATACATTATTTGGTCACATCTCATGATAAGGATCTGGTATGGTTACTTTTATTATAGTTTCTTTAACAAATATGGTATATCAAAACCCTCATGATAATATATGGTTGCACTTTATTTCATATGATTATCCATCCATACTTAAGGTCATAAGTGTTAAGACTATGGGGTTAACTAAATTTGTAAGCTCTACAACTTATTTTCTTAATATTCTGTGCAACTCTTTGTAAGTGGCTATCTACCCAACACAATTTTCGATTAATTGTTTAAAATTTCAAGGCTTTTTGAAATTCCAATACTTTTTACTCTGCAATGATATGTCCACCTAGGATTTTTGAACCTTGTGGCGATTACATGATTCTTGTACAATGTAAAATGGATGGTGGTGATGCTACATGGAGATCTAATGGTGGAAACTTGGTAGAAAAACCCTAACTTATTTGTTGAGTTACTCTTTTCACCCTAATTCATTCTTGTGAACCCTTTTGGAGTTGTCACGCCTAGACGTTACCCCACAACCGTAAATTTTCCTGGTTGCAGTTGGTCCTTGCTAGATGTTGGAACAAAGTATCAGGTAATGGTTATTATTTGAGTGACAGATTTAAATTTAGTCATTCATGTTTAAATTGTTCTATTCCTAGTAAAGTTTAACCAGTTTTCTATTTTCATTTTATTTTTTGGTTAGGATTCTGGGTGTGATTTCGCCAAATGGAGGCACTGGGTTTGAGTCAGTTCGCATATTAACCCAAAAGTTAAATTTTGTAACAACCCTGGTTGGTAATATCCGATAAGAGGAAAGAGTCCCCTCATATGTTTTTGTTTTATCTATTTTTTTTATTTGGTTACAATTCTTTCCTTATTCTATGTTAATAGATTTAATTTGGCAGTGGCTCCCCTTATTGACCCCCCTGCTTCACGTTGCCAACGCTCAGACGACATTTCCACATAGTGAATGAGATGTTTCTTCTTACAAGTAATCATAATGATTTCAGAGTTTTTTGGGTAGCTCCCTCCCTCCTACCAAATCTCATTTCAATTTTGAATCATGTTTCATAGTTCCAGAACCCTCTCATTATTGTTGTAGTGGTAGGGTTAACCTCTGTACCTTTTTTTTTTGTTTTTCATATATTTCCCACTAAAAGTAGAACAAGGCTAATATTGATTCTTATTTTTTTGTATCTCAGTACTCACATATTCAGGATTCAACAATAGAATGTTGACTCCTCTCCTTCGACCCTGTGAGATTCCCTTTATGTTAAAGGTAATTGTTTTTTTCCACTTAGTGTCTAAGATTTTTTGTTCACTCTTAATTCTATGTTTCATGTTTTCTTAATAAATACATGTCTCAATGGGACCTTCGCTTGTAATGTTTTTGGTCATTGAAGTCAGTTTTCATCTTTTGATGAATATTTTTTCTTTCCATAGGTCGGTGCTTCCTGTATACTCAGAAGGGTTTCCTTGCGGCACTGATTTCCTATCTTAATTTATATGTGGATATAAATTTAGTCTCTGTTTGTATCAGGAAATAGAATTTATGGCATGTACTCATTTTATATTTTTTATATACAATATTGAATATTTTTTTATATACAGTATTTCAGATAGTAGAATCGTTGTTGTGCATACAACTTTTGCTCAGGACCTTTAATTTCTAATTTTATTTTATTTTTACAAAACTGCGTAGTTACCCAAAGTCTTTCAAGGTGATAGATTAATGTAACTACATCGACTCTCTAGGATTGTGTATAAATCATTATTTTCTTTAGGTGGTTCCTCTATGAAAATGAGTTTACTAGAAAGTCGTATCTTTAATTCATAATTATTGTAAATATTGCATGAATTAAATCATTATTTTATTGTTCTTTTTCTATACTACTATATTTCTTAACCTATCGACTTTGTCCCCCCCCCCCCCCCCCCCCCCCCCCACGACAAATCCTCAAATTTTAAATAGTTGTTCGTTATTTTTATTTTCACCCATAATGGTTATCGAACTTAATTTATGTTTCACTTTGTAATTCTTATTCAACACCAGTGGATTTATTTGAGAATTACATCCACCAAGCGGCTCACTCTAGAAATAATTCCTCGGCCTTTCCTAATTATGTTTTTCTTCTTTCCATAAAGTTTCATGCTTTTAAGAAGTTTCTCCTTTATCGAGTAGTTAGATGAATAAGTCAACTTATTGTTGGCCAACACCCAACATTCTTATATGTCCATATGTTAGTCAACGAACTACTTGTCCCTGTGATTAAAATTGTATATCGTTTTTTACCTTTTCTATTATTTAATGGCTATAATAGAAAAAAATCTCTTATTGCAACAACTATGGCGTGAGATTTTTTCAATATTCGAAAAAAAACAGGAAGATGGATTGGCTCTGCATCGAAACCCTAGCTTCTGCACCATCCCTCAGGTTCCTCTACGGTCAGCCCAAGTTAGCTGTAGGCTCTATGCCTATGGCCCGGTGTTGCACTGCTCTTGCCCCCTGTGGAATCTGCAATGGAGCAGACTGCTCACCTAGCAGGGCCCTCTTTCAAAGATTAGGTTGTGGGCTCCTCCCACACTCCCAAACTCTCATTCTTCACGTGATTTATAAAAACTTCAGCCTCCCCCCAGTCAGATCTGGAGCTACGTCTAAGCTCCCCTTGTCAGGAAAAAGACAAAGATAACCACAACCCCAAATAGATCTCCTCTGCAAGCAATCATTAAGATAAGATAGGGGATTCTGAACGAAAAACACACCTGTCAAAGAACCAGGATGGCAGAAACCCTAAGGCTAAGGAAAAGAATCAGGATAAGAAGCAAAATACACATGTTTGCCACCCAAAAGCTTCGACAATCCCAGAAATAGTCATTCAAAATCTAGATATAGAGGTCTACCGAGAGTACATGAAATAACTTGCCATCATATGTAAATTTATGTGAATCTGGCCCTCAGAAAGAGCCCTTAAAGGCTAGATCCAAGCTAAATGGAACCCCAAAGGGGCTATAGAACTTTAGCTAGTATCGAAGGGTTTCTTCACTATAGTATTCGATCTCCTGGAAGACAAGGACAAAATCTTCGAAGGGGGTCCATATTTTTTCAACTCAGCAGGTCTGTACATGAGATTCTGGAAGGAGAAATTCACTCCTGAAAAAGAAGACTCCACTCAAGTCCCAGTCTGGGTTAGACTTTATTCTCTCCCCACGGACTATTGGGCACCCTCGGTTCTACAAGCCATTGGCAATAGTCTGGGAGAATACATCAAGATGTCAAAGGGTACTAAGAATGGTCACTATATTTCATATGCTTGAATCTGTGCTTATATTAATGTCTCCGGCGCCCTTCCTACAGCCATTAACTTGAACTTCCGAGACAAAACCTGGACTTAAGCAGTGGATTATGAGCATATACCATTTCCTTGTAGGAAATGCCATGAACATGGTCATATTTTCAGATACTTCCCATACAACCAGCCACCTCCAAAAGAAATCCCATCAAGCATGAAGGGCGAGCAAGGATTCATCAAACTAAATCACAAAATCAGGCAAAGCCGAAAGAACAATACGGGAAGAGAAACACCAAAGCAGGCACATCAAAACATATATGAGATCCGTGCCCCTTCTACAGAGGAAATAGGTCAGTACAACAACAGCAAGGAACAAAACAATGAATAGAACAAGGAAATGGATACAGATATGGAAAACACATGCAATCTCTCTCCAGTTGAACAAGCAACTCAGGAGGAAAATGAGATGGAATTTACACAAGACCTACCGATCTCAGAGGAAAAATCAATAGAGGACATCCTGATGGGAATGGACTTGCAAAAGATAGCAAAGGAATGGACCCCAAAAGGGTTTGAGGGTATACCAGAAGACTACCTCCAAAGAATTGAAGAAGCATATACTCTGCAACAAAACTTCCAAAAACAAATGGAACAACAAAGAAAAGGAAAAAATCAAGATGGAGGGATCAGAGCGAACCTTAAAGCCAATAACCAGATTAAAAAAGGGAAACCAAAAAGAAGAGGAAGGAAAACAAACAGCCAACACCTCCAAGAGCTCGGCATTGAACTCATCGGCATTGAACTCATCAATGCAGGAAAGGTAAAGGTTCTATCTCTAACTCCCAATATTTTATCATGATCTACACATCTTGGAATATAAGGGGGCTCAATATTCCTACAAAAAAAAGGATCCTCAAATCCAAGGTTACCTCAAGAAAAATGGATATTCTAATGATACAAGAAACAAAAAGTGGACTGACTGAAATGATGTCCATACAACAAGCCTGCTTTAAGAAGTAGTACAGTCATGTAGCCATTGCAACCTCGGGCACTGCTGGTGGCATAGCCACATTCTGGAAGGACTCTAGATTTCATTTGATTAACTCCTTTGCCTCCAGACATGCACTCACTATAGTTCTCCAAATCATAGGAACAAAAGAAAAACTTTGTATTACCAATGTTTATGGTCCTCATACTGTTCATGATCGCCTGGCCTGGCTCAATCATCTCACTTCTTTCCTCCAACCTCTCGATCATAAGTACCAACTCCTGGCTAGTGACTTCAATATGATCCTAAACTTGGGGGGGAAAAATGGTGGCCTTCGAAGATTAGATTCAGACTCACAAGCCTTCCAAAACATGATAAATGACATGGGCTTCATCGACATTCCCACTAAGAATGGCATTCATACCTGGAATAATAGGAGAGGAGGGGAGCGCCAAATATCCTCTAGACTTGATCTCTTTCTACTCTCAAAAGATTTATTCCTCTCCTCTCTGGAAACAGAGGCCAATATCGCTCTGCAAGTTGGCTCAGACCATTGGCCAATTTTTCTAAGCATTAAGATCTCCGAGAGGCTGAAGAATGACCCCTTTAGGTTTGAAGTGTTATGGCTCTCCCATCCTGATTTCCAAGACAAAATCAAGGAATGGTGGGCTTCTTTGCCCCCTAAGCAGGGCAGTAAGATGAAAATCTTCCATCAGAGACTAAAATTCATAAAGCAGGAATTAAAAAATGGAACTAGGAAACCTTCGAAGACATCACAGTGGAGAAAAAAGTCCTAGAACTAAAAATGAAAGAAACTCAACAAAAAATCATCCAAAATGGATTGACAGAAGAAACCAAAAAAGTTGAAATGGAATTACAGAAACAATGGGAGGATAGGGATTCCCAAGAAGAAATCCTTTGGAGATAGAAATCTAGAATCAGATGGCTGAAAGTGGGCGAGAAAAATATTTCTTTCTTCCATAAATCCATGATCCAACACAGAAAGCATAACTGGATTCTCAATCTCAAAAATAAGCAGGGCCATCTACTTAATACCCATCAGGAAATTGAGGAATAACTGCATCAGCACTTCTTGAGCATTCTCACCGATGAGGGTTAGCACAACGAGGATCATATTAGAAATATCACCAACAACATCCTGTCTATTTTGAATAGAGAACACAATCAAATGTTGTTAAAAAATATTACCATCGAGGAAGTAGAAGAGGCTATTCAATCAATGCCAAATGGAAAAGCACCCGGGCCGGATGGCTTTACCATCTATTTCTATAAGGCTTGCTTAAACATGATCAAAGATGAGGTATATGATTTAGTGGAGGAATATAGAGTGAAGAAATTCATCTTTCCCTCCCTTAATTCCACTTTCGTGGTGCTCATTCCTAAATCTGATAGAGTAGACATTTTGGATCAATTTAGACCCATTGCTCTATGCAATGTAATCTACAAGATTATCTCCAAGGTTCTTGCCAATCGCATCAAACCACTCTTGCCTCTCTTGATCCCGTCAAATCAAACAGGGTATGTTGAGGGCAAAAAAATAATGGACATCATCATCCTCTCGCAAGAAATCATCCACTCTCTCAAAGATCAGGGCAAACAGGGCATGCTAATCCAGTTAGACATGTCTACGGCTTTTGACAAGATCAACTGGAATTACATTAGACACATGCTGATTGCCTTCGGGTTCACCAAAGATTGCGTCAAGTGGATCATGACTATGGTTTCAGGGGCTTTCTTCTCTATACTTATAAATGGCTCCCCTTCCATAATCATCAAACCTTCGAGGGGAATCAGACAAGGAGATCCTCTCTCCCCTTTTCTCTTTGTCATCATGGCGGAGGCTTTGGGCAGGCCCATCTCTACTGCCTCCTCCTGCAGTCTCCTCTCTGGCCTTAATCTCTACCCCCTCCCCCCCCTCCCTCAACCCACCAGCAATTTCTGTACGATACTCTCCTCATGGGATGCCCTACGGCCAAGGAAGCCCTTTCCTTCAAGAAAATTCTGGATGACTTCTCCCTCACCTCTAGCTCTACGATTAATAATGCCAAATCCAAAACCTTTTTTCTCAATACCCCCACTGCCATCCAAAATCATATCACCTTTATCCTTAGTTTCCAGAAGAGCTGCTTCCCCTCTAAGTACTTGGGAGTTCCCCTTACGAACAAACCTTTGGCCGGCTCAAATTGGGAATCTCTCATCTCCAAGATTAAGAAAAAATTATCTAACTGGACCTTTCGGTCCCTTAACCTTGCCGGTAGATTAATCCTGGTTCGCTCTATTCTTCAGGCCATGCCCCTCTACAACATGTCGGCCATTGCTACTCCAAGATCCGTATCAATCCAAATCAGAGTCATTCAGAGGGATTTCCTCTAGAAAGGCAAGGCCAATAAGGGGAAGTGGGCTTTGGTGGCTTGAGATAAGGTCTTCTCTCCCAAGGATGCGGGTGGTCTTGGCCTTCAAGATCCTGACCTCTTGGGAAAGGCTCTAGGCACCAATACCTGGTAACGTTGGCTCACCATGCCCTCCTCTCACTAGGCCTTGCTTTGGAAAGCCAAATATGCCCCCACTCTCCCTTGGGACACTCTCTCCTTTGCAGCCTTGCATGTGAAACTTCTCTAGTATCTCCCATGCATACTTTCCTTGAGACACAAACAGTTCACCTTCCCGCTACCATATTTCCAATCCAAGGAAATAATGAAGGAGGCCCAAATCCTTCATCTCAAACTCCTTTGCAAGATCAGCCTTACATGAGTGTATCAACTACTCATCACCTGTTAGTATCAAATCATCAACATAAATTACAATGATCAAAAGCTTACCCTCAACCACAATCTACTACAAGTTTGCATCCGCCTCACTCTTCGTGAAGCCAAGTCCAGTGAAATAGTTGTCAATCCGAGTGTACCAAGCACAGGGTGCTTGTTTCAGCCCATACAGCACTCTTTTGAGTCTGCACACATGCGACTCGCTGCTGAAGATCTCAAATCCTTCAGGCTGCTCAATTTACACCTCTTCCTCAATGATCCCATTAAGGAACGAAGTATTCACATCCATTTGATGAATGTGCCAACCCATCAGCACTGAGAGAGCAAGGATGGTCCGTATAGAATAATACCGTGCAACAAGTGCAAAGGTTTCTTCATAGTCAATCCCCTCAATATGTGGGAAGCCCCAGGCAACAAATATTGCCTTATACTTCTCGATGCTCCCATCAGCAGCTTTCTTTACCTCATAGACCCATCTTGATCCTACAACTGATTTCCCCACCAGCCTTGGAACAATCTCCCAAGCACTGTTTCTGACAATGGATTCATACTCCTCCACCATGGCATCTACCCATGTGGGCTCCTGCGCTGCTTCTTCAAAAGAAGATCGCTCTGTCACAATACACTTTCTCATAAGAGCCATGTATCCAGTATATCAGTCAGGTGACTGTCTCTGTCTGCGCTGCGATATAGGAACTCCTACATTCTGTGCCACATCCACCTTCAGTCTCTCAACTTTTGTGGTACGCTTCCTACCTTGTCTGATGTTTGGTTCTGCATGAGTGGACTCCTCCACTCCATGAATCTCCTCCTCTGGCTAATCCACATCCAGAGGTTCATCTTTGGGAACAAGAAGTTCCTCCTCCGCATGCAAGTGTAGCTCCCTCTCAAGCGACAATTGCATGGCTTTCACCTCATTGAATTTTATATCCCATTGCATAACAGTCATCCGACTATTTGGAAGATACACATGATAGTTATGGGGTGCTTTTATGTACCCCACAAATATCCCAACTTCTGCAGTCGGCTCCAACTTCTTCCTCGCATCCTTCGTCACAAGAATGTAAACAGGTGAGCCAAAAATCTTCAAATGAGAAATATCAGGCTTCTTACCAATAAAAGCTTCCTCGGGTGTACTCATGCCAAGTACTCTATGAGGACAACGGTTTTACACATAAACCATAGTGTTGCATGATTTTTCCCACAAGTGCATCGGTAGGCCCTGGTCATGCAACACCCACGATCATTCTGTTGTTTCTCTCCACGACCCCATTCTGATGTGGGTTATGAGGTGCTATGAGTTCTCTTCGAACTCCTTCTTTTCTACAGAAGTCTTTGAATTCGCCTGAGATGTATTCACCACCATTATCGCTCCTTAGAGCTTTCACTTTCTTCCCCAACTCCTTCTCCACCAATGCCTTGAACTCATAGAACTTTGAGAATGTTTCACTCTTCTTCTGCATGAAGAAGATCCAACATCTATGAGAAAATTCATCAACAAATATCACATAATACCTGTGTTTCTCTATTGAAGCAACCAAGAATGGTCCACACACATCTGTGTGAATTCTTACCCTTGCACTGATATGACTACGCAAGAGTACCCTTGGGAAGTCCAATAGAAATTTGCTGCAAAATTTTCAAAGCGCCATGGTGAAGATGGCCCAATCTCCTGTGCCATAACTCACCCTCATCTCGGCTCACCACTTCTTCTGCTTTGTCCACCATTGCAACGCAACCATCTACCTCCAGCTTGTAGAGATTATTAATTCGAACCCCTGTCTTCTTGGTTTGACCCATTGTTTTATGTCGAAGGAAAACTTTTCCCTCACTGAAAACAACATCATAACCCCTGTCTTCCAGCATTGTGACTAAGACCAAGTTCTTCTTCAGACCTAGAACATGCATGACATTCTTCAACAAGAATGGATTACCGGACTCCCTCTCAAAGGTAATGGTCCCAATGCCAGTTGCACTATAACGACCATCGTTGCCCATCTCTATATGCATCTGGAGGTCCTTCTCCTCCAAGTCACTAAACAACTCTTTATCTCCCGTCATATGGAAAGATGCACCACTGTCAAGATACCACACCAATCCCATGCAGCTTGAAACCAAGCATGCGATCAAAGAAAATTCTAGCTCAAATTGTGACTCTAATGCCTCTCCAGTTGCAGATCCAGCAGCTTGCTTATTCTTCTTCTTCTGTGGACAGTTAGTGGAGAAATGTCCATGCTCGTGATAGTGAAAACACTTCACTTTGGACAAGTCCTGCTTCTTTCCTTTCGCGCCGGATTTAGAAGGATTTTTATTCCCCTTCCCTTTCCTTGCTTTGGTAGCCAAAGCGCAATTCTCTTCATCTTCATTCTTCAATGAAGATCCATCCCTGGTACCTTGCCTTATCTCCTCCTACACAAGATCCGACCAAAGTCGCTCCCATCCTGGCAGTTTCTCCCGTCCATTGATAGAGTCTTCATAGCTATGCCAACTCTTCGGAAGCCCAAGGAGAGCCAAGCTCACCAAGTCTTCTTCATCAAAAATAACCCCCACACTTCCCAGCTCATCCTTGTAGTGGACGAACTTCGTGTGGTATTTTGGAATACTGTTGCCTTTCTCCATTTTTATTTTTTTGAGCTTGTCTCTAAGCACCAACTTCCTTTGGTCACTTCTTCTTTGGAACAAATCTGTCAAAGCCTTCCACATTAAGAATGGATTGGCTTTCCCATGAAGGCTAGACACAATATGGTCCTTCACACCTTCCAACAGAATCCTCCTCGTCTTTACAGTCTTCTTTTGCCATGCATCAAGTAATTCAGCATCGCTAGATCTCGGCTTATGAACATCGCTATCGATGAACTCCTTCAGCCCATTATCCTCCAGCAACACCTCCATCCTGTCCTTCCAGGCTATGTAATTCGAGCTCCCATCAAGGGCATACTCCAATCTCAACCCGTTGAGAGACATTTCAATGTATACTCGATTTCTACACAAAGAATCTTCTGTAGCAAATTCGAATTGTCCACTAGCACAAACTCATTTCACAATTGCAATCTTCAATCAACAATACTCTGATACCATGTAGAAATTATATGCACTAAGCATGCATATGTCCAAGATCCGCCTAATCTCACACTATTTCACTTTATGCAAGATACTGAATCTATTCCACTTGTTAATCTTTTGCGGAAAAATTAATTGCACACACATGTGAAGCATAAACAAAAATATTCAATCGCACATAACACAGTTTTTAACCGGGAAAGCCTGAAGCTGAAAACCCCAACTATATATTATGTAACATAGAGATCATATGAAAATATCATAGAAACATACAAAGCTTATCACAAGCTATCAGTACAGTACAATTGTCATACACTAATCAAGCCTAATCTTGCAAATCCATGCATCGATCTATGCCACCTAATAGCCTGCCTCCATTGTGAAATCTCTGCTGAAGAATAGCTATGAATGAATTCGAATTATTCCATCCTTGACTGCGCAATCCTCATTGGCATCTCCACTGTGTGTTGGATCCAATCAATGCATCACTAATAGTCACAACAGATAGTCTATCTTGCCCTTTCACCTATCTCTCCACTGGTCTCCATTGAAACTGCCATGCACTGTAGTTAACTGATGTATTGTTTAGTTGATTAATGAGTTATTATTTATTAATTAATTAACTACTTAATTCAATCCACTCTCACTAGTGTATCAATTAGTTAGTCTAGATACAACTAGCTCAACTGAGTCTAACTGAGTTAAACTAAATACAACTCCATAACTACTTCTTCCAACTATGTCATAACTCTGCCACTTGAGTTCTAACAGAGTCCTCCATGCAATAGCTCCAGTAAACCCTCAAGAATAGCATAATTCCTTCTGTCAGCTGCTGTGCCACATCTGTGCACTGAACTAAAGTGCTCCAAGAGACTAAGTTGTTGTTTAGAGTCTGATTATTATTAAGAGCTAATAATAATCGACGTGCATCTATTTTTAGATTAACGATCTATAAATAGACTTCGCCAAATATTCTAAAAATATAATTTCATTATTTTTCCAACTTGATCAACCATCCACAAACAACATCCTGCAACTTCTGAAACATGATTAACATGTCTAAAAATAGACTTGCACCAAAAATAGCCTGCGGGCCCACTTAGTGAAGGCGACTCTTTTCACTAAGCTTATCGTCTTATTGAATCTCAACACCTCCATCAACTTTGTTTGCATGCGTAAAAACTGTACGCGCGCTCCTCTTCTCCCTTGGATCACACCATTATATTCCCCTCACCTCACCTATCACCCTCATTATCTCCCTTAGTTCAGCCCCCCTCACACTCTGAGACGGATCTGCTACTCTTGGCCTTGTTTGAATCCCTCCCTCTCTCCGTGAAATTTTTCGACCATGGCTCCCCATCATCGCCACCCTCCTCCCCAGACCCGTCGTGCTCACAAATTCTACTGGGATAATCCCTCTTGTTCCTCAGTAACTAGAGCGGAAACTTTGGCCTGCAACGCTGCTATTTCCTTTGCTGAAAACACCCCTGGTTTGATGCAGGAAAGGCTAGCTAGGTTGGATGCGGAAGCTTCGGCCCGCTGCAGGGCCACCACCACGGAAGCGGTCAACACAACTCTTCAATGGATCCCTGACCCTGCCTTAACCAAAGGCCGCGAGAATCTCTACACCCGTGCCATTGATTTACATTGGCATACCAACCTTGTTGGCATTGGCGCTCCAGGACCAGAACAATGCAACCAGGCATCTAGAGAAGAAAATGGACGCGTTATTTGATAAGTTCGAAGCCTACGTCAAAGCTATCCACCACCTTCATTTTTTCGACAGTTCCTCCCCGCATTATGACCTGCTGAAGCGCAGTTCGGCCCAGCACCAGCACTCGAACCCCAGAGTCAAAGAGGAGGTCCCTGCCATAAGGAATTCACAGGAAGTGGGCCCGTCTCAGTCCCATCATTTCGACTTTGAGGAGGGAACCCCAGACCGCCCGATCAACGTGGATTACTACCTCAATGAGGAGGAAGAGATGCAACCCCCCTCGGGTCCTTACTTCACTGGTCTTCTCTTGGTATTTTCCTACTTTTTTTTTTCTATGATTGTCACTCAGCAGGCGAGAACTATAGTTCTTTTTTCTTGTTTCAAACTTCTTAGACTTCTCACTTTAGCTACAAAATGTTATCTTGTCTCCCCACTCAGTTCTATGTCCCCTGTTTCCCCTTCCCTGAGTGCGGGATCGACCCTTTGCTTGAGCTGAACTCTGATCTACAGCCAAGAGGGTTTTTTGTATAATATTTTTCTCTACTTAATGTGAATAGTTCCTCCAAATTTACAAAAAAAAACAACAACTATGGCGTGAGCTAGATTTTTCTCCCTAGTCCTACAAATTGTTTCAACAACAATTGTACTTAAAACCTACAACCATAAGGTTTTCAAGCATTAATTAATGGTAATGGTGCTATTTATCTCTGTGATTATTTAATATTAGTTAAAATAAATGCTCATGGTACTATTCCCACTCCGCACAATTCGTTTTTTTCACAATATAGATCTATAAAAACCTGACGCTCTTAACTATATAACCACTGACTATCAAATATTAATTGGCTCGATAATTATATAGCAAGTTGGTTTGTGTTTCCTAATCTCTTTCTCCTTACACAAGTATCTCACATCCATGCATGCACACTTTCTTGTTTTTCTAGAGATGGAACATAGCATATCTATACCTATTTAGACACCCAAAAAATAAATTTGTCTGCATGTGGTATTAATACAAAAGAGCGGTCATGTGACTTACTCATTGAAAAAATATTCAAGGCAACTTTAAGCAAAGCTATCTATACATTAACACAACATTTAAAAATTTTGCAACATAAATAACCAACATATATGGATAATAGGTCTCTCCGCTAACTATTAAGAATAACATTGAAATCCTTGCATGAACGAGTAATTAATCAGTAAATTCAAACGTAATTATTCTTAAAAGTCTAATTGTATTCGTTGTTGGACATGTTCTTGGGAAACACTATCCTCCTAACCTTGAACCGATCTTCTAGTTCCCCCTGAGCTGAAATATCTTGCCCGTAAAATTCAAAAACCTCCTATGATTCCACCCAAAATGTATTTTTACTTCTTTCCTAATAGATTTCTTTCCCTAGTAGCATCTTACTTCCCCTGGGTCTTCCAACCCACTTGCCTAGGTTTTATTTATTCTTCTTTTTTTGAAAAAGGTATCTCTTCATTTTTTTTTAAAGCCCGTCTTTTTCTCCTTCTACGCTTTATTCTACCTTTACTCAATGTTTTTCGTACACTGAGTGATTTAATAGATGTTTTCTCTCATCACATTAAATCTTGTTGATAAACTCGTAGGGTTTTTTAAAAGTTATTCTGATCTCATCCACCAATACTCGTTTCTGGATCTTGAAAAGAATTTCTTTAACTCTTGTGTTTCTTTCCCAAGTAAGTTCTAGATTTTCTTTAAATTCATAAATTTTATTTATTACATCATCATAATTTATTTATTGTTCACCCTAATTCAAATCCATCATGGCTTTCTAGCCCTTACACCTAAAAATAATTCAATAAAAAACATAAAGATATTTACATAGAAAGATAAATTCAATAAAAAACATAAAGATATTTACATAGAAAGATAGGGGTATTACATTTACCTTGGGGTTTATATCTCTTGGTTTCATAATATTAGTCTCTTGGGTTTAATATTATTCTATCATTGTGAACAATGGTTAATCATGGTCAACCATGGTCCAACTTTTCATCGTGACTAAGATTGTCTCAATATGAAAATCAATCACTGCCCATAATAATTAACAATATTTATATTAATAAATATTAATAAAAATAAATAGTTATTTATTATTATTATTTATTAAGTAATTATGAATTAATTAATTAATTATTGTATTATTGAATGAATGAATTAATAATGAATGAAATTGAGAGTGTAAACTTCTGTGATCAATATCATATTAAAATAAATCTTCCAGGAAATCACATTAAAGATTTTAGAATTATTGAATGAATTAATTAATAATGAATGAAATTGAGAGTGTAAACTTCTGTGATCCATATCATATTAAAATAAATCTTCCAAGAAATCACATGAAAGATTTTAGAATGATGAGTTTGGAACTATGAATGTAGTTCATCATCAAGATAATGAAGACTGACTGATCAGACTATATATATATATATATATATATATATCAAGCAGAGCAAAGCAATTGTAAAAGCTTAAGGAAAAAAATAAATTTTAAAAAAAGGTCAAAAAAAAAAATAAATAAAATAAAAATAAAAATAAAAAATAAAAAAATCCCATAAAATAATAAAAATAAAGACCAAGTCAAATAAATAAAATAATCAAAATTAAAACTAACAAAATAGCCAAAATCATAAAAATAAAAATAATAATAAAAACTAAGTCAAATATAATATATATATATATATTATTTAGTTATCTATTTTATTATTTTTATTTTATTTTATTTTATTTTTATAGATTTTTATTTTTATTTTTATTTTATTTATTTATTTATTTTATTTTTTTACTTAATCTTTATTATTATTAATATGATTTTGGTTATTTTGTTAGTTTTAATTTTGATTATTTTATTTATTTTAATTTTATTTATTTGACTTGGTCTTTATTTTTATTATTTTATTACTTTAGGATGGGATTTTTATTTTTAATTTTTAATTAATTAATTAATTAATTTTTATTTTTGACCATTTTTTAACATTTATTTTTTTCCTTGGGTTTTGACCATTTCTTTTCTCTGCATGATATATATATGGATAGTTGGATCAACCAGTGTTCATTATCCTGATGATGAATTACATTCAATAGTTTGTGCATTCTAAGGATCATTGTGGAGGAATGCCGCAATGATAAATCCAATCTCTTTTGTTGCTTTGTGGACTTTATAAAGGCTTTCGATACGGTTCCCAGAAACAACCTATGGAATAGATTAGAAGAGCTAAATGTTCCTTTCAAGCTAAGAGCGGCCGCTATAAGGTTATACAAGAATGTACTTGCCAAGTTAAAGAGAAATGAGGGGTGGTCGAAAGATATTAAGTGTAATATTGGAGTTAAACAAGGTTGCCCCCTCTCCCCTACCCTATTTGGCATTTACATCGACAAGCTAGAAGGTTGTTTAGAGGAAGCAGGGTGTGTTGGCACAATCTTAGCTAGGATAGTCATCATCCTTCTTCTCTATGTTGATGATATTGTTCTTCTCGCAAGGTGCCCGTTTGATCTTGATAAGCAACTTAGACTTCTTAAGGATTTCCTCTCTACCATGGGTATGTCTGCTAACACTGAAAAAACAAAAGTTATGATTATCAAATCCAAGAAGGACACTTACGCTAATTTTATGTATGACAATAGTAACTTGGAGGAAATGTCTTCTTACAAGTACCTAGGAATTGATATTCATCACAAGCTCAACTGGAACTATAGCATTCAGAAAAGGATTAATGGGGGTTGGAAAGCTTATTTTGGACTTGATAATAATTGTAAAATGGCAAACCTCGTAATGTGGGATAGAAATAAGTTCCTCTTTGAAACTTTAGTTACTCTTGTTATCTTATATGGATGTGAGGTTTGGGGTTGCAGCATCTCTAGAGAATCCTGGAGAAATATTGAGCAAATCCAGAAGCGTTTTATAGCTTATAACCTTAAAATTAAAATTAATACACCCTATCCTATTCTCCTTATAGAAGTGGGTCTTTCCCCTATCGAGAGCCTAGCTATGACTAGGCTTCTGTTGTACAAGCACAAGCTCAATAGCATAGGAGACCATAGACTTCCTAAGCTAGCTTTAAATTCCAGCCAAAACCTGCCTAAGGCTTAAACAAAGGTTGGTATAAAAAATTTCATTTCAGTTATTATTACGTGCGGAGATCAGCTGAAGATGTTGCATTGCAAAACATTAATAACATTAAAATTGTTACTTCTAAGTTCAAAGAAAAAATGTGGTGAAAGGTCTGTATTCAAAGAAAAATACAGTACTGCAGAGTCATCAAGCAACCCCACCCTAGAAGATGAAATATCTCTACCTTTAATAGCTCAAAGAAAAAATTGTCAACCCTGCACACAGGTACCTGAGGACACAACCACGGCAACGTGACCCGGTATTCCACTTCATGGCTGAAAAAAGACACTAGACCATCTACGTAGCCAATATTGACCTGTCAGGGATGTAAATGCTATCTTAAGGTGCCACAAGTACAACCACATTAGAGCTCAATTTCATAATCTTTGCTGCAATATTGACCTTCCTAGCCTTTTAAGATGTCAAAATTATAGTGAGCTCAGGAGGCTTCTCTCCAAGCTTTTTGAGCATAGGAATAAAATCTTAAATCAAGTTAAATAACTCTTTTCTTTAGGTCCCATAAACCAAATATTTGTCTCAATCATCATCATCATCAAAATAAAAAAATTAAAATTAAAAATCTTACTTTATTCTTCCTTCTCCCATATAAACAAGATATGTAATTCCTTCATTTTTCAATGCATACCTAAAATAAATTTTTTGAATATCATATTAATTTCTCACACATATATATAGAAAGTGAAAAAAAATAGAAAAATACTTATTTTCACTGTAAATTAAATATTTCAATTTTCTACTTTCGAATAGAAGGAAGAATATTTATTTCAAAATATGCTAGTAACAATAAAATACTTTTTAATGTGGATAAATTAAATAAAATATTTCAATGTCCACTTTATATGTTATATAAGGCAATAGAATTATTTTTATGCTTAGGAAAGATTTGACACACACACACAAACACACAAATATACATATCTACTCTAAACTTGGATATATCAAGGACTAAGAGGGATCAAAGCTCTAGAAGTGTAAAAAAAAATTCAATTTTAATTTTTGCATTCTTAAAAAAGTTTGCATGTCAAAAAAATTGTTCTTTCAGTATTGAATAGATCCAAACTTTTGTCTTTACCATTATTACAATAATTACATCATAAATATCCATAAATTATAGATGCATTCCATATTGAACTTAGATATCCTTAAAGCTAATTATTTTCATTATTATTTTACCATTATTAATTGCTACAATAACCCTATTTTAAATTGAAAATGTTTTTTGAAATCAAATTGTAATTATATTATATATATTAAAAATTTATAATTTTACTTTATAAAATATATTAACTCTTTCTTTATATTATCCAAAATTATATGAACTAATATCAATGAGCCATGATGAAACTGATGATACATACCAGCCACAATGTCGAAATATATATTAGAGTTATATGCCCAACCACATTTAATGCCAATAGACTAGGAAATAAATTTTTCCAACGAGAAAAACAAGAATCGTTGACGAACACTTTGAATCTTTTCCGTGCTATTTTGAATATTGTCCCAGCCTTTTACCCATGTCACTTTCGATGGGTGTGAATGAGGATAGCACTCGAGCCTTAAGTGGTAGGGGAGGGACGCCATTTGTTGGGCGCCCTCCCGTCCACCTCATCGACGGATCACTTAAACCACGTGGACGTTGTACGACAGCTGCCCACTCGGACCGGCCACGTGTTGGGTTGGTGGGTGTATTCAATGCGCAGGTTTTAACTCCAAGTAGGGTTTGTGCAAGTCGATTTCCCCGCCATGTCTATCACCTCCCGTTCATTGTTGCTCGGGACCAGTCTGTGGGCGTTTGGCTCTGCCGGTGGTGGTTGCTGTGGGTTCCAGAACCTGCGCAACCTGTTGCCATTTATTGTTAACGTATATGCCTTTCAATGCCCACCACTGCTGGTTAGTTGTTTGTTGCAGTTGGTAAACCTATTCGCCAGTTCTGCATTGTTGATCTTGTTGGGTTTATGTGTTTGTTGGTTGCTGGACGTTGTAGCTCGCCGCCCGTTCCTGTTCTTGGACGCGAAGTCCGTCATTGCGTTCACCATTCCTCTGATGCTAGACCGCTAGGGTTTCAGTTCGTTTGCTCTTTTTCGTCAAATTATTCAGGTATTTTTGCAATTCTTTTATTTTTTACTGAGAGAATGCCAATTTTGTTGATAAAATTGCTGATTTTCTTGTATTTTTGCAGGTACAGGGTTCCATAGTTGGTGTTGGCGATGGCGAGGTTCATTGTGGCGGCTTCTCTGCATCCTCGGCGGCGGCGGACCTTCGGCGACCTCTGGTAGGATTCTCTAAATCCTACCAATCATTCTCTGTGTTGTTTAACACTTTCTCACTCTGTTTATCAACACTTTCAATCGATGTTTGGTGGAATTATGTTTAACTGTTCTTGTTTTCTTGGGTATAGCTGGTATTAGACCTTTATATGGATATCTTGCAGGGATGCTTGTCATATATCCTTTATATGTTCAAGGTTTGGTCATGAATGAGGTGGGTTTTTTGTTATGATCTCTTGTTTCAGATACTTCACAAGAGCCGTAACCCTGTCTTCATCTATTTTTGTCAACCTATAAATTGTTATCCTGGAATTGGAACCATTTATCACTTGCATTATGTTTTATCTGCAATTTGAATTTCAGCTGGCCTTGAGATCGCAACCATGAGGTTAGAATAGGTGGTCTGTCTCTCTGCTGATCGAGAATGTTTGGGATTGTTTTTAGCTGTCCGGAGTGGAGTTTCACCATTTGAAATTACATGTCAAACTCTCTTCAGTGGAGGTACTTGGCAGAGTTTGAGGTCGTTTTGCTTAGAAGAGCTGCAAACCTGTAATATTGTTTGTTAGAAATGACACCAAGCTTGCCTTGTTCTCAAAATCATTAACATTCTTTGCACGAGGCTTTTATAAGATACATTTCAGGCTTTTTATAAGATACATTTCATGGTTGAGTCCTTGTTTACAAAAACCTATATTAAATTCACAGAATTATTAATATAAGAAGTTTTTTGGTTTGTTAACCTGTCTAGTTATGCCAAATCCTTTGTAACCTACCACTCTGGAATTTCTTGTTTGCCAAAATTAGCCAAGATTTACATCTTACCTTGTCAATTTCCCTGAGGCATATTTCCCAAGCTCAGACATCACAAAATATCATAATAAATTGGCTACATTAACACACGAAGCCTTCTTGAGTGAATTTACCACAATCTTTTTCTTGTTGTAGTCTCACAAGTAACCTTGTTACACCAACCTCCCTTTTTGTTTTGGCTCTTGTGAGTATGGACATGTTTTTTGGCTTTCTGCCTGTTTGTGGTCTTCTTTTGAGGCATGCTTGTAATCTTGGCACGGCCCTTTTTTGAGCCATTTCCCTCTTGTGGTGCGTGCACCCGTTCATGTAGTTACTGTTGTTGCTATTTGCACCTTGCATGAGTATTTTACTACCTATGGCCACCAATGAGATCCTTTTTATGACCCCCATTTTTAGCGACCTGTGATTATTTGTGGGTTCTATAGCTCATTCTCTCAAGGCATGTTTTGAGCAGGCTTGTCATCCTTGCATTGTGGCCCTCACTGTGTTTGACCAAGTTAATAGTAAAGACATGCTTTTTCTATCATAAAGCCAACCTACAATGAAGTACACCAGTTTTTTGTTTTGCAATCTGTCTTGTGTTGACTTGTCCCTGCATATCCTCTTCCGACTCTGGCTTTATTCTCAAGTTGACCTAAGTTCTATTGAAGTGCTCCATTGTCCAACACTTAATTCAGTGTATTTGAAGTGACCAGGGCACATTTTTCACCACCAATTTTGCAGGCTTTTGGGCACGTTTTCAGCAGTTGAGTGAGCAGCAATGCTATCTTATTTTCATTATGTCTTCACTTATTTTACAACATATTTTGAGCATTTTTTACAATGTATTTTTTCTATTTTAGGCATGTTTTACAAAGAGGTAATTATTTTGTTGTTTGAAGTTAATTACTGCTGAAACAAATTAATTTTTTTGGAAGGTTTCTTGTTTTTCCCCCAGGCAGGAATAATTTTTTGCCTTGTAAGGTTCAAATTTTGAAAGGTTTTTTTTTGGGACCCTTTCCTACTAATACATTTTGCATTTTTCCCATATGTTTGGTTGCTGCAAAATACCATGCTCTGCAGTGGATGTTTTTGATGATGAAGAGGCCTTGTGCTTTGGAAATTTGATGCAAAGAATTTTGCTTGATTAGCTTGATTACGAACTTCTCAAGAAAATATTCATGATGAAATTGCCTCCATGCAACATATTAATGACAAGCTAAAAATATTTTTTTCTAAACTTTAAAGCCAAGCTTTGTAATGTTGTTACTTCATCACGAGATACTAATGAAAAACTTTGTAGTGAAGTTTCCTCTCTGTAGAATGATATTTCCAGTGCTTGCGAGTGGAACCTTTCACTCGGGGACACTGATATCCAACTTTAGGATGAGGACTTGAGCACAATTATTATCTCCTGCATCAACAATGGGAAGACAGGGACAACTCCATCCATATTCAAGAATATGCATGACCTTAATAGCAATCTTGTCCAAGAAGTAAGATTTAAGAGTAACTTCTTTTCTTGCACTATTGGCTACTAGTAGGCCCTCACTTCCGTACTGTGAGCAACACACTAATAGGCCCTCACCTCCTTGCAATATGGCTACTAATTACTTAGGCATATGGAATGTACATATTGTGGACTTGGTGGACATGGATATAGTAGTGTTACTCCTATTGAGCTTGAGAGGATGCTATTTATAGTAGGCCTTGGATATCTTGAGCCTTCTACTACAATTTTACATGAATTAGATTGTGCACTTTTTGCTAATTCATCCACTAATGATATGCAAGAGCTTGAGTCTAACACTTAAAATGATTTTTCAACTATTGATTTGTAAAAACCACATGTTGCATCTTTTGTTCAACTAGCATTGGATTCTTCACCAACTACATCTTAATTGTATTGGCAGCCTCATCATTGTGGTTGGAGGCATTCTCGCTCTCTATCCAAGTATCACTATTTTATGCCAATGATTCTTCTTACTAATCTGTGAAGAAGAGGCCAAAAAATAAATAATGGATTGATGCTGAATACTAGGGCTTGTTGTTCTATTATTGCCAATTGGTCATGGCATAAGAAGTGATAAAAATATGGTTGGGAAGATATCTTGCTTCATAAACAGTCTTCAAAAACTATGACAACCCTATCACAGTCATTCTAACATATCACCGATTTGAAACTAGTTTTGTCTCATAAAAAATTAGCTCCTAGGTATGTTCATAAACAGTCCCTTAAAAAAATATACATATAGATATTCACATTTAAACAGTCCCATGATTATACTTAGTGTAGTAGAAAGGAAATATGAGATCTATTAAGATATAAAAGTCCAAACATATAGTCCATCCAAAAATCCACATCATAATGTGGTTACATCCAAAAACATCTAACACTCCATAACTGTTGACGCCCTACTCTCCATATCTTGCAGCGTTTGAAAAAGTAAATACTTTTTATTGTTCCATTTCGGGAATCCATGGCGCCATGGCGGCTTGTACCAGGGATTTCTGAGATCCAAGTAAGACACTTAAAGTGTTTCTGGTAGAATAATTCGGTGTTACCAGAAACACTTTAAGTGTCTTACTTGGATCTCAGAAATCCTTGGTACAAGCCGCCATGGCGCCATGGATTCCCGAAATGGAACGATAAAAAGTATTTAATTTGTCAAACGCTGCAAGATATGGAGATTAGGGCGTCAACAGTTATGGAGAGTAGGGCGTCAAAATTCATACTTTGGGAGTCTTGTTTGAGATGATCCCAACAAATAGAAGTTGGGTAATGGATCCAACTAGTTGCCTATAATGATGTACGAAGAGATTCTATCTATTGAACTCTTAGATTAACATCTCATGTTAGGTAGATATAACCAGATTGGTTTTGATTATGCTGTTAGGCTACCTTATTTTCCTAAAAAAAATGATTTAATTATGAAAAACAAAATTACATTCACTACGTGTTTTTCTACATTTCAGATATATCCTTAAGCATAAGAAGTGATAAAATTATGGCTGGGAAGATATCTTGCTTCATAAACAGTCTTCAAAAATGTTAGTATGACAGCCCTATCACAATCATTATAACATATCACCGATTTGAAACCAAACATATAGTCCATCCAGAAATCCACATCATAATGTGGTTACATCCAAAAACATCTAACACTCCTATTCTTTATGGCCTTGAGAATCTTCAGTGCCAAACCCTGAGTTGCCTGATTGAGCCAAGTAGGTTGGCCTTCCTAAGAAGGCTTGATTAGATGGTGGTTGATTGCTGTCATATAATTGAGACCAATTTGTCCCTTCCAACCATGGAGGAATTGAGTACCTGTACCTCACACTTGCGTTAAGTGGAGGTGTGTGCTGAGCATACATTGAATTCAGACCTCCTATGGTAGGAATAAGGCAAGTGGGTAAACCTCGATTTTGATAGTGAGGCACTTGAATGTTTATGAGGTCTTGGAATAATGTTGTATTATTTGCAATGTTGTCCAATGTGTTGGACATGTTCCTGGATTCATTCTCATCAACTGTGCTTGCATTTAGGTCAACCATATGAGTCAACCCTTGTTCCCTTTCAAGCATTTGTTGAGCCTTCCTTGCTTCCTTTTCTTGTCTTGAGATTTTTTTTTGTTGCTCCTTCTCTTGCCTTGCTCTCTCTCTTTCAAGCCTTTCATCTACGCGACGTTGTGCTGCAATAGCCCTTGCTGCCTTCTTCTCCTTGGCTTGATCTTTTTTTTTTTCTGTTTTAATTCCTGAATTTCTATTTTCTTATTTTAAGACTCAACAAGGAGCTTTATATAGTCTTCAGAGGTGAGTAATTGTGAACTTCGCCCCAAACGAAGACTATTGGTTGTTCCTTGCTTCTTTTTCATTGACACTCTTTCTACTGGTAGCTTTAAGAACCGCCCAAGTAACTTCTCCCTCCCTCCCACCTGCATGTCATTGCTTGGCACTTCAGTATCCGTGGCACTTGATTGAACTATATTGTTTTCTTCATCTGCTGCCTCATTATGTCCTCCATCTTCTTCCATTGATCTATTGTCCACAAAAAAATGAACAATTTCACTATTCAATTCGGCCACTTGTGAAGGCATGTTCATGCTTTGTTCATTGGTTCTTGAGACACTATGGGCATTCAAATTAATCATGTTTTCTGCCAGCCAGGATGGTGGGTTTACTTGGCTAGGCAATGTCAATTGGTCATTTTCAATTTCATGCCCAATATCAGCAATTTCATTTTCTGCATTAACAATATCAGCATTTTCATTTTGAACTAAATCTGCATTAACAATATCAGCAATTTCTGTTTCAACAAAATCTGCATTCTCAGCTGCATGTTCAACAGTGTTTCCATCAATTTGCTGACAAGTATACTTTGTTTCACATACCTACTCATCATCATCAGCATATAACTGTCCTAGAGAGAGGGAAATTATATTATCAGCTGCAACCACATCATCATGTTCATTTACTTCTTCTTCCACTTCCTGTCTTTCTTCCTGACCATCCACATGGAAAGCTTGGCTACAAGCAGTATCATGCATAAGAGCATCATAATTTAGTGGCCATATTCCTGTCCTTCTAAAGCCAACCTTGATATTTGATGGTGTCAGAGCCCTTTTAAAAGCCTTGCTTGCAGGCTCTGCTAACTCGAACCTTTTGACCTCAACCCCTGGATTCTTTGCCATCCATGCAGCACGTTCTGACCTGAAATAGTTTTTGAAAGGGCCAAACACACTAACATCAAGTGGCTACAATCTGTGAGTGGTATGAGCGGGCAATGTTAAAAGGTCAATGCCCAAATTGTATGCTTCCTCAATTGTTTGTAGAGCCATGTGGCTTCCATGGCCATCTAATATCAATAGGTGTCTGTTATTAGGTGAGACACCACCTGGCACAGATGCAGCAAAGTGGCAAAGCCAATTTAAAAAAATCTCTTTAGTCATCCATGCATGGGGATGTGCAGCCATGCATGCTCTAGGTTCACAGTTTTGTATATAATTTTTCAACTGATTTTTACCTTTGAAAAGATAAAATCCTGGGATTGAAGCACCAATTACATTGACACAACATAAAATGGTTATCCATTCCCTGCTCTTAAGCAAAATCTTTGGCACGTTTCGGCTACCTCTTTTCGCAATTACCCTCATGCCACAATTCCTTCCCGCCTGTAAACCTGTTTCATCACAGTTCCATATATGGTCTGCAACATAAGAATGTTTATCATATGCACTAGAAAGAGTGTCATAGAACTTACATACAACTGTAGGGCGCAAATTTAATGCTCTGTCTCTGTCAAGGCCCTCAGCTGTACGCAATACAAGGTCTGGATGCCTTTTTTTAAACCCAAACCACCATGATTTACCAGGAAACCCATCTTTGAATGGGTTTGGCCTCCCTTGACAGATTTGAGCAATTGTAGATTTGAGTTGTATCAACTCTAGCCCATGTCCCAATTGGGCCATTTCTTTACACCACTCAACCACCTCAGCCTCCTCCTCTTCAGTCATAACTGTAACAGGCCCTCTACATTTGGTGTGAGTCAGCCCATTTATCCAATAATGTATTGATGAAGGGGGAATAGTATGCTTCTTTGCAGATTCCCGAACAGAATATCCATTGAACTCTATGTCGTCAATTGCAGCTAACATTTCTTCTTTTGTCCAACCTCTTATAGCGCTGATCTTTTTAGTTGAAGTTTCACCTTGGACTGTGGTTGACGGTGGCTCTGTGGCTAATGGTGCCACAACATCAGCTTCAGCCACATGCTCATCGTCAACAACATTTCCTGGAGCATTGGTGACATTGACATCACCTGTTCTTTCTTCATGTGATGAGGTGCATCGCAGTTGGGCACCCCTGGTCACTCTTCTACCACTTCTCCTTGTGTGAGCGACATAACTCACTCTTGCCATGGATGCAACTACCTGTAGGCTGCAAAAGCACCAATTGCAAGCTGTTATTCATAATTGAAAAGAATGATTGTTTTCATATGATGAATACAACATCTATGCATAGCAATTGCAAATATATATGTTAATTTCAAATGCTACAGCTTCTATTTTCAGCTACTGCAGATATATATGTTAACTCGAATTGTTACTCGATATATGAATGTTACTCGAATTTTCAAGTATCATTAAATTTATTAGTATTCTGTATATAACATTGTTATTCCTATAATCTGTGCATAGTTAACTTATGCAGTCTTCCTATATAAAAGGTGCAACATGACAGGGAGCTCTATATCACTAAAATTTGATGTAAAACTAACACTGAGTGAATAAAACAAGGTAACTGTGGTGAACATATTGCCTGGGATGATCTGGGGTTCAGGTTTGATAGCAATCCACAGTCAGATTCTGCAGTGTGCTTTAATTAGGATTCAAACTTATGGCCAATAGATGATAAATCCTACCCTACACCCATTACAGCAGGCCTCTTTTTAATGATTGTTCTAAAAAAAAAAATGTACATAATTTTATCACATTATAGCAGCAAAAATAAATGATACATATTTGTTAAAATTGGTATCATCTGCGAGGTTGAAGGTCCATCTACTACCTCTTTGCTTGTAGTGGTTTGGTCACTCGATGATAATTGTCCAGATTCTTTCATTTCATCATAGTGGCTTCTAGCCATTGAGTCCAGTCAAGGTTTTACAAAGGGAATGCTTCCCGAATGACAGTGCTCTAAAGTCAGATACAAGCGTGTGATGGCTTATTCGTCAATTTGTAGCCTCTGTACCCATAGAAATATTTTAGAGCATTAGAGTTCCAGAAAATAAGGGCAGGGGGTGAGCATATTCTCTAAGATGATCAGGGATTCCTGTTTGGTTTGATAGAAATTGCTAATACTGGGTTCTGCAGTATGTTTGATGATGACCCTGTTGGAGTTCATACTTATGGTACTAGCTGGTAAGCCTTACCCTATACAAATTACAGCAGGCTTCCATTTTATGATTGTTACAAATAGATACACGTAGCATTTTCACATTATAACAGCCATCGCATTTAAAAGAAAGAACACCTATTTGTTGAGATTGTGCTCTATCTATGAGTTTGAGCCTTGAGGCACTTCCTCATGTCCATCTACTGATCTTCCCCACCCCCGTTGTAGTGATTTGATAACTCAAGCATAATTGCCTAGATTCTTCCATTTCATTCCAGTGGCCTCTAGCCATTGCAGTCTTTTTTTTGGGATTTTTACTTCAACCAAATGCTTGGTATTTGTTAATTCTTGCCTGTCAAAGAAATCCGATGTGATATTGTTCTGGAGTCATGTTTGGCTTGAGTTCCAAATGTCTAGTTATCAGGATATTTTTAATGAAAGTCAATTTTGTTTTTGGTTCACTATCTATTCTACTTTCTATGTTAGTTGAGATCAAGTTTAGTGAATCTAGAATTTGAAATCCCCCAAGGCCTCATTTACACATCTATATGAAGTTTCCAACTCTCAAAAATTGTTCGTATTGCAGATTTGCAGATTTGTTTTTCAGAGACCTATTGCAGACTCAGAAATGAATGTTTGCAATTCTGTTTGTTTGCAATTAAAAAACTGAAAACTGAAATAAAGACTCAGAAATAACTGAAAACTGAGACTCAGAAATGAAAATAAAAGTGTAAGAACGCTGAAATAAAGACTCAAAAATTAAAATAAAATTGTAAGAAGGATGTAAACTAACCTGAATATACTGTGTTCTATTTTGGGGTGTGTTCTGTCTGGGTTGTCTCCAAGGCTGGGTGTGTTCTGTGCTGGATTGTCTCCAAGGCTGGTGAATAGTTTGAAACTGAAAAATGTAACTTCAACAGTGGTTGAACTTATTTTATAGTTTTTTGCAGTTGAATTTTATTGGTGACAATGATGGACATGGATTGCATTGGCTTCATTTTGCATGTGTGATCAGGATTGAATTTGATGTGATCTAATGGCTGAGAATTTGTTTTTGTTGATCCATGTGTTTGATCTGTTTTGATAGGAAATCATTTATTGAATTTATTGGGTGGGTGGCATTTACTGTACACAGTGGGTTTAAATGTTGATATGGGGTGGGTGTCATTTATTGAACACAATGGGTTTAAATGTTGAATAACACAGCAGTTATGGTTGACATACATTTCTTTTTATTATGTGCAGGTATTGATATTTACTTCTCATACATAGCATCAGAGCTGATCAGATGGGTTGAAGTGACTGGCTTTTTGTACTTATTGACTTGACCATTTTGGAAGGAGAAATGGTTTTATGAGTTTTCTAGTTAAATGTTGGGATTTGTAATCTTGATACTTATTAAGCTATTTATGGACAGTTGTGGGTTATTTATGGACACATGTGGGCCCAGTCAATGACTTGGGAAATTTTGAACATAATTTAATATATATTTGAACTTCAAGTTATTTTATTATGTTTAATTATTGGTTGCATATATGTCTATTTTTGGTGGGTTGATGGGACCAGTACTATAACAATTACTGGTCCGTGAACAACATTGGACATCTCTCCCCTAATAGTCGTTGATGGCAAGAGGTTAAAAGGTTAAGTGGTAATAGTCGTCGATGGCGAGAGGTTAAAAGGTTTTGTTCTTGCACTACATGATGTACGCATGTCTATTTCAAGTAGCTGGCTGATAGCGACACGGCAATTGAATCTTCAACCATTTGGTTGACAGACCACCGAAAATGACACGTTAATTTGATCCCCGTCCATTCGACATGACTAAGGTACGAAACCTTAAGATAGTTCAATAAATAAGTGTGTTATGTGCGCAAGCCAACTAAACCCTAGTGGTGATCTTCAGACGAAAATCCTAACAAGGCTCCTATGTCAAAAAAGGAAGCAAAATTCTATTTACTGCAATCCATCAATTAAAAAAAATTAATAGTTTTTTTCTAGTTTTGTTTTTTTATATTTTCTTTTACATTCATTTTTGTCATCATTAATTTTATTTCATAAAATTAATATAATATTAATGAACTAAATTTTATAAATATATATACTATTTTAAAATGAGGAAGAAATTATGACAGTAACTTTCAAAATTTTGATAAAGGAAACTTCATTATAGCCTTCTTTTTTATACAAATGAAAAATAAACTAATTGAATGTTTTGGAATAATAAACCCTACGAGGTTAAGTAAACCTCGCATAAATGCATTCTAAACCATAATATCATGTCCTTCAGGAGTGGAAGGGAAGGGTTTGTAAAATGCATTGATATATTTAAGATTTATATTATTCAAATTTTTATTAATTTAGTGTTCAAATAATTGAATGTTTTGGAATAAAAGAACCCTACGAAGTTGAGTAAACCATAATTAAGTCACACATAAATGCATTCTAAACCATAATATCAAGTCCTTAAGGAGTGAAAGGGGAGGGTTTGTAAAATGCATTGATATTCATTCAAATGTTCAAGATTTATATTATTCAATCTCCTATTAATAAAATTGAAATTAAATTGAAATTATGGATGGACATGAGATTTTTTTGGCATATCAAACAATTAAGTGTAAGTTCACAAAGCACCTTGTGTGATGAGATTTATAATCAAATCCTAATGTTGTAACTTTTATAAATGGGATTATGGATTGAATTACTTTCTATTAGCTTTGTAAATCACATTACTTAGTATATGGGATTATGTGCTAGATATTAATATTAGTATATTTTCAACTAATTTATCAATTTAATAATTTTAAAAATTAAGTGGAAATCAATAATGATGTGTTGGTTTTAAATACGTGGTATTCTATCATTTTTAAAAATATATTTAGTAAATATCTATCAACTTTATGTTAAAAGAGTAATTAATATTTATGTGATGTTCACCACGTCTTAAGTAAGAGAAAAAAATAGTTTATGACCCACCTATTAATTAGAATATAATGTATGTCCCAAATACCAATTGAAATGTAGGGTACAACTTGTGGTGAATGAAAGACACTAGTAATGAGTAAACTATGGCTCTAAGAGAGTGTAAGACTTATATGGAGTGAGACGAGACAAAATACCAATAATAAGAGAGAAATTAACCAAGAGTTATAAAGACACCAAAATAACAACTCCCTTCACCATTCGAATGGATTTAAAATGATGTACATTGATTCCCTATCTGTAGAATGGAAGAGTGGAAGAGAAACAAGATTAATAGCTGCAATGCAATATAGTCCCTACCTCTACCACTAATTCATATGCATTTCATTAGCATTTACATTTTTTCACAAAGTGTTGTGCACACGCTTCTTCGTACATGCTTCCTCTACACAATCAATTTCACACGTCTTCCTTCACACAATGAGTGTTAATTGATCCATATTTTGTCTGCATCTGCGTCTTTGGCCATGCTTCCTCCATACAACCACCTCCACACAACCACAACCTCATCCACATTTTCACACATTTCCTCCGCACATGCAAAATAATTCCTCTTACTAACTGGTCACTTTGCCATAATTATTCCTCATGCTCGTGGAATTGAGGATTTTAATGCAATTAGTTTTGCATAAACAATTAGGTGCTATGATTTGGAGCATTTTCGTTGCTTCCTTTTCATATTAATAATGTGAAAATGTGGTATTTTCGCAAAAGTCTCCCGTTAGTGTAGAAAGGTTCAATTGCAGAATTTCCTCCTCCTTCCCTCGACAACAACAAGTGCAAATGCTGTCAACAAATCACACAGTAGCACTAATGATATAGCGATGGACAAAAGAATAAGACTTATGTTTGTTCGGTTCCAGTGATTAGAACCTTAACATAGTGGCCTATGTCTTTAGATACGTTGTATATAGCGATGGACAAAAGAATAAGACTTATGTTTGTTCGGTTCCAGTGATTAGAACCTTAACATAGTGGCCTATGTCTTTAGATACGTTGTGTGTGAGCTAGTGTCGAAGCGTCAGAAGTAGGAGATCTAGCAATGTTGAACAACACTCTGCGCTAATTAAAGGTGAAAATCATGAACATAAATTTCAAAGGATTTTGAGAGCACTTTTCAGCATGTTTCATAAAGTGTCTTTCAACTATTTGAGAAGCATATTTTCTGCATCATTATGGCATAAATTCTATAGAAGTATCCGTTAGAGCATGTTTCAAAATATAAATTAAAGGCTGGAACCACTCTTTATGTAAGAAAATTGAAAATGAGTTGAATAGTGAACATCTTTGGTTGAGAAATTGGAGCAAAGTTACAAATATTATTTGAGGGAATACATCACCTGCTCGTTTTGGGTGTTCACTGTCCATTGCGATCTATTTGGCAATTGTAGAAATGTTCTACATTCATTTGAACTGGCAGAGAGGATGCAAAAATATCAACTATTGTCTACTTCTTTCGTGTCCTCGATTTTTATTTTTGCATTCTAACTTGCCTTTTCTTTGTCATAGAAATTTAGGCAAGGAAATTGGCTATGTCAGCATTCACAACAGTGATGGTCATTGAAGTGAATATTGTGCAAGCTGGGCATATTTTGACTCCATAACCTTCAAAATTGTCTTCTGGCCAGCATGTACAGAGCAGTACTGGAGGGAATTACAATAATACCACAGGCGTTGTCGAATGCAGGGAGAGAAGTGCGAAAAAAACAATTGTGTAAGTGGAAATATTGTATGATGACGTCAGTGGAAGTGTGCGGAGGGGTAACTCTTATCTCGATCGCACATTCGCATGACCTACTTACGTGGCAGTATGGTCCCACCTCTCCGTCTCCGTTTAGAGACGGACGTTAACAAGTTTTATCGGAATGATTTATCTTCGGAAAACTTTTCCGCCAGGAAGGTATGTTATGTCTGACATCATGTCATTGTGTCGAGGGAAGCTCGAGGCATGGGATTCAATTCCACCGAACCAGCTACAGTGTCCTTCCGAGTTCTAGCCCGTGCAAGCCCGCCAGAACGGCAAGCCTTATTTCAGTTGCCATAGGCCCATTAATGCGCCCAGGCAGGAAATGCCCGCCGTCGGATTAAAGCTTTAATCCAACGGCGGGCATTTCCTGCCTGGGCGCATTAATGTGCCTATGGCAGCTGAAATAAGACTCGCTTTAATCCGACGGCGGGCATTTCCTGCCTGGACGCATTAATGGACCTATGGCAGCTAAAATAAGGCTCGCCCACAAAAACATTATTCAAATTTAAAGAAGGTTAATATTAATTTACGGAAAAGTTAGATTTAAAGAAAAAATATTAATATTAATTATAAATTTAAATTGGGTGAGTGTTGGTAATAATTGGTTTATAAATTTAATTTAAATAATTTTTATTTTAATAAGTGAGTGAGTATGGTTAGTAATTAGTTTAGAAATTTAATTTAAATATTTCCAAATTTTGTATCATCAATTTAAAAAATTAGTATTATTTTGAATATTAATTTTTTATAAAATTCAGTAAAATTATAAATATCAATATTAATTATAAATTTAATTGTTATTAATAAGTGAGTGTTGAATAATTAGTTTAGAAATTTAATTTAAATAATTTTTATATTGTATTTTTTGAAAGGTGTTTTTGGTGGATTTTTCTGATCTAATTTATCTAGAATGGGGCAGAAATTTATTGAAATCACAAGTTTGATGGGTAACCCCTGCACAACTTAATTTCTCTATGAGTTTTTCAGGGTGTTGAATCCATATATACACGAAAAAAAACCAATATAAATAACACAAATCAAGATTTGACTTCAGATTTTTCTGGCAGATTCAGACACTACAAAATCCAAAAATCCAAAAAGTTGCACTGAAGACAACTCCAATTGTTATCTTAATAAGTGAGTGTAATTGTTGACTATAATTAAAAAACATTGTTAACTATAATTAAAACTAACAGTGAATATAGGTTAATGGTTAGTTTTAATTAAAAGCATTATAAAAATATCAATAATATTATTCTCAATATGCTGACTAAGTTTGTTGTTGACATTACAGTTCAAAAGTTTTATTGAGAAAATTTCACTCATTCTCAACTATAAATAAAATATTTGGATGTTCATGTGAAATAACATAATTTTATAGCAACTTTTAAAAAGAATCTATACCAGTGAATATGAAAACTATTTTTGTATAGAGAATTATCAACTATTTTATGTATTTTTTAACAAATTCATGAAAAACATTGAAATTATGTAAACATCAAACAAGTAATTTTGACAATGTAATTGCAATCAATTTTTTTTTTTTTTTCAATAATTTTTACATCTTTCATACATTTTCTCTAATTAAAAAAAGTAATAAATAATAAAAATAATAATACTAATCATTTAATTATAAGGTCATATCCAAGTTAGAAACTAAATATTTCAACTAGTCTCACCATTCTATATTTTCTCGTTTTAGGTAATATTAGTTCTTTTTATGTACATTTTTCATTATTTTGAAATCTAGCAAAGATTTGTTGGAAACTATCACTTTAAGTTTTATAGTTTACTATTCAAGTGCTCAAGGAGTTTTGGAAGGGGTTGAATCAATTTATACATTAGAAAACACAATTTAAACAATGTAATTTTTCTATATTGCACTCTAAAAAAAATTCCACTTTAATATATTTAATCCTTCTAAAAACTCATACACTTAAGTTTAAGAACATAATTCTAATCAAATTTTAAAAATAAATCATAATAATTACATTTTTCATAACTTTCCTCTAATTAAATAAATAATAATAATAATAATAATAATAATTTTTTAATTTTAAGGTCATAGTTAAGTTAGACACCAAAATAATAATAATTATTATTATTTACTTTTAAGGTCATAACCAAGTTAGACACCAAAATTGTTGTATGAGAAACTTGTTTGTGGGACAACTCTTTAAATTAGATTTGAACCTTTGACTTTTTAAGAAGAAGCACATGTTCTTAACCATTAGCCACTTTTTTATTATCTTAAAAAGTGTAATATACTTGAGAAATGTTATTAGATTTATGACCACAATGTAAGAAATAAATATTGTGTAATAAGTCATATGACAGTTCTTATTAATGTGTAATAAAGATTAGTTATATAACAATTATTACATGATATTTATTTATTACATTATGATAATATATCTAATAATAAACTTTAGTTATACTATAAGAATCTTCCTCAATTTTTTTTTTTTTTTTTTTTGTTAATATAACCCATGGGGAATTGAACATTGAATCTCTTGTTTTACAATGTATTCCAAACAATGATTACCAATTGAGCTACACCCCATCTTCCTAAATTTTTAAAATATTAGTTAAATTTGATTAGATTTTTGGAAATCACTAGGAAAAAATGAGTCATTTTGCAACTTTTTATGGATTAAAAAGTGTTTGTTATCACATACATGTTTCCTATTAAGATTCCATCTTGAAATTTGAAGGGGGTTCCTATATTTTCAAAATTTTATCCACTTAAAATTTGAGGAACCTTAAATTTGATTTGAGGAGGCCTACATGTTGACAACAACCAATGGTTCTTGCGTGCCCAATCTAGAATGGATAAAATGTATGTAAAGAGACTTTTTGAGCATTCATAATACAACAGATATCCATTTGGAAGTAGACCTGAAGACGTGGTCCAAGAGGGATGAACTCTGTCATCAATGTTTGTTTTGTTTGCGCCTTCTATTTATGTTGTTCATTCTTATGTTTCAGTTATCCAGTTTATGTTTAAGGCACTTTAATTATTCGATTTCTCTCATTCATTCACTTAAAAGCAACCTTAGTTAATGTTCAGTGAAATTGTGAAAATAATCAGTCTTGTTTGCTTTCAGATCATATTTTGGTATCAGACCAGGTTGATTATGTGTAAGAAGGATATTTTCCAATATGAATGTGGACTAGATCCAGGTTGTGATGTGGAGAAGGGAAACTTGAGGAGACAAATCCAGAGATTGGAAAGAGGAAAGTCGCTCAACAAATGGCAAGTGAAAATGAAGAAAAAACTCATGAGCCCAAGACCAATGATAAATTTCATAATATGTTCCTCAATATGAAAAGGATGATTGCAAAACTCTATGAAGACAAGAAGACTAGAGATGCAACTTCATCTTCTAAAGGCATGAAGAAGAAAAAGGGCAAGGAAAAGTTGATGGTAATGGATCTCCTTCTTCTCCACCTTCATCTTCTTCTTCTTTATTCTCTTACAAGTCTAGTCCAGATTCATATTTGGACTCAAAGAAGAAAAATAAATCTCCTTTATTGAAGCTTAATGTTAAGTTTGAATTGTCGATATATGATGGTGAAATGAATCCCGAAAAGTTAGATAACTAGATAAATCAACTACAAGTATATTTTAGAATTCAAAACATTGTTGATGATTCTTCAAAAATTCAGTTAGATACACTTAGAATGGGGGGAACAACTTTGATTTGGTGAAAAATTAAAACTCAATCAAATTTAAAGCATAAAGGAAAAATTATCTCTTAATGATCTAAGTTTGTTAAAGCTCTTAGAATGCAATTATATCCTTTAGGATATACACAACAGGTTGTAATGCATTGGTAGCATTTAAGGCAAGGTAAGGGACATAGTGTTAAATATTTTACACAGGAATTCAGGAAAAAGGCATTAGAACTTGACATTCCATTAAACACAAGAGAAACTTTGCTAAAGTATATTGGAAGTTTGCATTATTATTTGCAACATACATTTCTTTTGTTTAATGCAACTTAATTTGATGGAATGTGTATACAATCCATTCATATTGAAGTAGGGGGTACATCATTTTAGGAAAATTTTTCAAATAAATCATTTAAGCATTTAGAGAACAAGGATTCCAAAGAAGACAAAGGAAAGAAATCAACAACAACTAAGAACGAAGAAGAGATACCTACTTGTACTCATTGTTAGAGGGTTGGACATGATGTCTCGAAGTGTTGGAAGCTTCATCACGAACTTAAAACAAAGAAGTTCCTTAATCAGAAGGGAGAAATTAAAGCTAATGTTGCAATCCAGCAAGATTTGGGATCGAACTCCAGTGATGAAAATAAGATGACCGCTATCGATTTGAGAGGTAATCCTTCTGAATCTAGTTCTAGTTCTACTTGATTTGCATCTTCTTGAAAATCTAATAATGTGGTTATGGAAGAGAAGAGAGTTGAATTTTTTTCACATAAGGATAATATCCAAGCACACTAATATTGACACATATTTGATAGTGGATCACAAGAAAACTTAATCTCTAAGAAATTAGTAAGGAAATTTGGATTGGAAACTAAGAATCATCCAAAACCTTACCCTTTAGGATGGTTAAAGGAAAATACTCAGATGCATGTTACAAAATAGTGTTGATTAAGGTTTGCAATAACAACTAATTTTGTTGATGAAGTTGATTTAGATGTGATTCCTTTGGATATATGTGTTGTTGTGTTGGGTAGTGCTTATCTTTATGATCGAGTGCCATATTTTATACAAATGAGCATAAATATAATCTGTTTAAAGATGGAATTGAATATCTTGTTACGACACAGAGACTTAAGACAAACTTGGATTTAATCAGTGTTAGTCAAATGAAATTACTCATAAGTTAAAGTAAAAAGTATGTTCTCATGTTTATTAAGGAACAACCTAAAGATAATTATGATGCTTTTCAAGGATGTGATTCTCAGTTTAAGGTAAAATTGGTTGAAATAGTAGATTCTTATAAGGAATTGTTTAAAGAACCAAAATTGTTTTCTCCAAAACGAGAAATACAACATGGAATTCAACAAGAATTAAGAAGTGGTTATCATCAGATTCATATTGTAGAGAATGATATATGGAAAACTGCATTTAAGACTAGCCAGGGGATTTTTGAATGGTTGGTTATTCTGTTTGGATTATGCAATACTCCAACAAATTTTACGAGAGTGATGAATGATGTTTTTCGTCCCTTTATTGATAAGTTTGTCATAGTCCATCTAGATGATATTATTATTTTCAGTTCAAGTTTGGAAGAACATGTAAATCATGTGAAACAATTTTCTGATGTGTTGCAAAGAGAGAAACTGTATCTCAAACTTTCTAAGTGTGAATTTGGAAAAAATTCCTTAGTTTATCTTGGCTACATAGTTGGAGGTGGTCATCTAAAAATAGATCCAACTAAAATTGATGTGATTGTTAAGTGTCCAAGACAACAAAATGCGACGAAAGTTAGAATTTTCTTGGATGCAGTTCAATATTGGAGGAATTGTATTTCTCGTTTCTCTTTTATTGCATCACCACTTAATGCTTTAACAAGTTCTAAATTTTCTTTGCAGTGGGGAGGAAAACAACAAAAAGCATTTGACACTTTAAAGAAGAAAATTGTTTAAGCTCCAATCTTACCTTTACCATACCTTCAAAAGTAGAAACTGATGTTACTGGGTATGAAATGGGTGCAATATTATTACATAAAGGAAAACTTATTTTTTTTCATTCATAAACATTTTCTAAGGCAATTCCTAACTATCCGACATAGGATAAAGAATTATATGCATTAGTGGAAATTGTTAAAAAATGGAAACCTTATTTAATGGGAAAAGAAACAGTGATTCATACAGATCATCAACCACTTTAGTACCTTGAATCTCAAACTAAGTTGCATCAGTCTTGAAATTATAGGTGGATGGGTTTTTGCAAAAACTCCACTTAGTAATCAAATATAAGAAATGTACCACCAATAAAGTAGCTGATATGTTATAAAGACCATATTTGAATGGTTTAGTTATTATGAAAAATAGTTATTTGGCACGGGAAAGTTACATTGAACAATATGCTAAAGATTCTGATTTTAAAGATGTTTATGAATCACTAACTCATGGTGCTCAGGTGGAAGAAGTGAATTTTCACGTTCATGACAAGTACCATCTTGGCAAGTTATGCATACCAGGGGGAGAAAGAGTGCATGCCATCATAGAAGCACATTCTTCTCATGTTTCAAGGAATTTTGGTGAAGGTAAGACAATGGAATTTTTACAAAGGTATTGCTATTGAACTCGAATGAACGAAATAGTACACAAGTTCAAAATGTGTCATAATAAGAAGAGAAAGGTCCACACTTCCAGGCATGTATATGTTGAGTATCTTTGAGTGGGACTCAAAGGCATGAATCCAAGCAAATCAAGGTGGATGGAGATCATAAGGCTAAGGGAATTGTACCCTCAACTCATGTCTGCTTAAAACCAAACTTTTGGTGGTCTAAAAGCTTCCATTGGAGAGGAATGATCCAAGAGGATCCTCAAAATGCTCAAACATTTATGGTCTCATATGCTTCCAAAACTAGCACCAAGTTTTAGTGCTCGTCGCGCTGATTTTGGTGGTATCTTTGGGTCAAAAAATAGCCTCTATATGAGGGATAAAATTCTCGTTGAAATTTATGGCAAACAGGTAAAAATTTGGGCCTTGCAAGGCAAGTGGAAATCTCACAGTTTGACACATGGCAGTCAACGTAGGTCAAAGTCAAAGCCAGTGGTCAAATTGAAAGCGTAGGTCAAACTCCAGGTTCGGGGTCGAACCGACGACCTCCATTGCATTACCACAAAACTTTACCATTGCACCATGCTTGTGCTTTGTAATACATTGGGCACAATATTATATTCATGGTGTTGTAATTTCGCAAGTGAAGGTAAGTTTGGTAGAGCTCACCACATCTGGCATCCCCGCCAACCCAAAGCAATGGTTAACAATGACGCTAACAACATTCTACATATAACATAGTATGGCACATCAAAAAGTCTAACCATATGGTAGAGTATTGATATAAGGAATGTCATCAAACAGTCTAACCATATGGCACGTAGTTAACAAACAACACATAGTAGTTGAAGTGGCAATGGAGGTGGCACCTGAATGACACAAATTATAGTTAATAGGAAACAGAGGATTGACATGGCATGGGGTTGTATTTATTGATACGACATTTCATATTCCATGAGGTGAAATCTGGTTCCACCGTTTGATTTTGGCTATAATATATGACATTAATTCGCCATCCCATAGTATTAATACTATATTTTATGTATTAATAAAATGTTCTATATTTAGATTTTGTGATAACACTTTGCAATTATATCATATGGTTTTCAAACAATAATGTGCCATGTAATAAAACAATATGCCATATTTACGAATTAAGTCCGGGAGGTCCATGGGTTTGACCCCGGGACCTGCTCGTGACATTATAAAATGATTTTCCAATGCACCATTAGCAGGGATATGTACATTGGGCTTGGATACTGTGTATTATTTGTGCTTGAAAATGTCCTTTTGGGCATAAATTGGTCATCCTTGGGCCTTTTTTAGAACAGAGAGTTCTGTTGGAGAGTAGAGGATAATGCCTACATTCTGACAATAGCCATTGGTACTTGTGTGCCCAGTCCAGAATGGCGAAAATGTATGTAAAGAGCCCTTTTGAGAATTCCTAATACAACAGAAACCCATTGGAAGAAGACCTAGAGACGTAAAATAGGAAGGACGAACTTTGCCATCAATGTTTTTCATGCTTGCATTTTTTATTGATGTTGTTCATGCTTATGTTTCAATTCTCAAGTTTATGTTTCAGGCACTTTAATAATTCAATTTCTCTCATTGATTCACTTAAAAGAAACCTTAGTTAATATTCAGTGAAATTGCGCAAATATTCAATCCTGCATGTTTTCATATCAGTTATACATAACACTAATAAGACTAATTACATAAATCGAGTGTGTCGAAGAAAACATTAAAAAATTAGAGCAAGAAAACTATCACTAGTCGCTAATAATAGCAAGAAGATTAAGATTAAAGTCATGATTCCAATTGGCATCTTGATAACCAACATATGTCCCTTGAGATTCATTGAAATGAAACTCTGCTATCATGCTTCTCACCGCATCAACTTCATCATACAGTCAAGAAAATTGGAGTTTGAGGGTTTGTAGCTCTTCTGTTACACAAAAATTTATCATTTTCCCTGTACTACCCATTCCTTGATCCTGGAGGACCCATACAGTGACCCTTGTGTACTTTCCAAGCATGGAATACATACCCCTGAACCACACTTTGTCTACCAATTCATCTTCCTTTACAAATTTTCTAGAAGATCCATATAAAAACCTGGTATTCAAGGTCGACGCTTTGTCTCAGTGTCTGGCCCGCGCCGATAGCAGAGAATTACATTGAGACGCACATCGATCAGTGCTCTATCTTAATTTCGAACCTGCGCCAATCCTCTTTTGGAAAGTTTTTAAAATAGAAACGAAGCTTCCATGACTAAAAGCTTTGCGAGGCAGTGAGCTAGAAGTTTGTTTTAAGGATATGGCCAAGGAATTCCCCTTTGGGTTTCTTGTTCCTAAGAAATAGGAACTACTCCAAAGGATAAGTTCTTTCCCCATTATTGGAGGGCCCATAACCTCCTCCATTTTTATATAAGGAGACCTCTTTCATCTCTGTTTCCTTATTCTGAGTTAGAGAGTTAGCTAGAGAGGAGAAGCAAGTATTGCTTCGAGAGAATAGTGCAGAGTGTGATTGTTTTTGTGTGTTAAGAACATACTGAGATCTTAGACCTTTTTGTATGAGGGTGCTGCAAACATGCTTGGATACGGACTTGCTGAAGGAGAGCCTCAAAATCAAGGCTTGGTTGTAAACTCCCCTTGTCTTTATCATAATAAAATGCAACTGATGTTTATCTTCCACTCTTGTTTACATTTATAATGAGATTTCTAGCATTCCTTGATCAGTTAGATAGGTTGTAATTATTTTATGTTTGTCGTGATTTTACGTTTTTCATTATTTCCTGACTGTTTGTACAGGTAATCGGACGTTGGTAGCAGCATGTATCGAACTTGAGGAGTACGAAAGATTAACAAACTTCAATAGAAGACTACAACATAGCATCATGACAAGGTAGGTCATATTCCTTACTCTAAATTTGATTTAAAATATAGGAAGGTAGATGTTAGTATGTCCCATAGTTGCTAGACCCACCCTAGGCTAGAGGGATTGCCTCTGTCCGCAGAGGGGATTTACCTGTTCAAAAAATTGGCAAATCCACTGGGGAGTTTCCTTTGAGTTTTTCACTCTTTGAGGTCTTAGTCATTCGACAAGTTTAGTTGAATAACCATTTTTCTATTGTTCCTATGTTTTTTATCAATTACAATATTTTAGTTTTTGCTTGAAGTGGTGAGTCTGGCCTTGGTTAGGAGAAATTATTTATTATTTTTTTCTTTTTTTGAGGCATTGGCGCTTTTATTTTTCTAACATTCATGCCGATTGGCGCTAGTTGTCAGTTAGCAAGCCACGCCAATGGGCCATTGGTGCTAGTTTCAACCCCTAAAGTCGTGCCAAATCCATCATGTGTGAAAAATTAAGATTTGTTCCCTAAGTCTTTCACCATTGTCTTGTCTTTCCAGTCCTTCTCTCTGTATGATTTACATGTTATCCCCTTCACTCAAGTTGGTTTTATTGTCTCATTGGCTTAGTTTTTGGTTGTTTTTTTTTCCTTTCTATTGAGACGTGCATCCTACATCCTAGTTTTTCTAGGATTGTGCATTGATTTCCTGGTTGCATGCTTCGCGGGACATCGCCCTACCGATTGAGTCAGTCTCCTTACTTGGTGAGCATCTCTAGTTGATTTCCTTTTTATTTTTGGTTGATTGTGTGTTCAAGTCTCAAGTGTCTGATTTGGTTTGCTTGTTCGCTTCTGAGCATAGATTACATTGCTGATTCTTCAGCTGAAAAGTCTTCTGACTTCTTGATGTAAAAGGGAATGAATGCCTTGTTTTGAGCCCACACTTTTGAGGTCCTCTTTGTGCTTGAACTCATATGTCTTGTATATTTTTGAGGGATTTCGTTACAAAGTGTTCAAAACAATATTGTATTCTTAATGTTTGTTTCATCCTTTTTGCATTAAGGAAATTTGCGTTCATTTAGTTTTTGTCTCAAAGTTTTATTTTCATTAAAATGCATTAGATCGAGTTGCATTGAAAAGTCATTTTTGAAATCCATCATTGAACTTAGATTACATTGTTTAATGATTGAAAACTAAAAGTCGCTTTGAGTGCATTCTCTTTCATTAAAAGCATGCATTAAGTATATTGTCGTTTCATCGAAAAATGCATTGAGTGCATTCTTACTCATTCAAAATAAAAAGGAAATTGTGCATAGATTACAATTGCATAGTTTTCCAAAAGACAATTTTGCATATATTACATTGCATAATTCGCATCTTTGAATGTTTTAGATTACTTTTGGATAGTGAAAGTCATCTAGTTAGGAAAAAGTTTCGTTTTTAGTATTACTATTTGTTGCATCATTGTTTGAGACTCTTCCTTTAACTAGATAGCATTCATCAAATTGAAGGATTTTTATTCTCATATAGCTGCATATAGGAGTTCTCTGATGACAATGGTAGGGCCTTGGAATTGAGACATAATTCAAGATCAATGATCAAAATTTATTCAATCAAGCTAAGGAAGCATTGAAACTTAATGCTCATACTTAGATGTCTAGGCTAATGACGTGTTTTGGCGTCATTAAACCTAGTAGTTGTCATTCGTCATCTAGCAGTAGAAAATGCTAGTACTAACTTGTGCTCCCCATAACATTGAGTATATAAAGGGATACCCTCATAGGTTGCAATCCTTTATCTAGAAGAAGTTGAGTCTGCCGCCTTGTAACCGAGATACACCGAACACAACATTCGGGGGGATTGCCTACACGTATGTCAAGTCCTTGGTAATTTCTATTTCATTTGATCACGAAGGTGTATATTGAAGTTCACGGAAACATGGTACACCCTCTTTCTTAGATTACCTGTGTAGTCATTTTGGTCTTTTCATGACTCTCTAAAATTGAAAACATCATCGAGCACTTGTCCTTTCGCGCTTGTTCAACCCGAAAGTGACTAGAGTCATCTTTTGTCTGTTTCTTGACTCTTAAAATATGAAACAACAGAGTTTTGTTTCAGTTTCTTAAAAAATTAGCTATCCACGAAATATTCCTAGTTAAAGTTACATTCCTTAGTGATTCATTAAGATTGAGGCCAATGGCGACATTTACAGGGTTATTTTCGTTTGGTTATTTTCGACCTCGGTGGTTTCAAACATCCAAACTGCTTCTCAACCAAGTTCTCCTCTTCCTGAACCATGTCAACCCCATGTTGATCCTAAGGTTGAATCCTCACCTTCTTCGCCCATTTCTTCACCTCGTTCTTCCTCTTCACCTGGTGAAATTTTGGATTCTACTACCCAGGTGGCTAAGAAGAAGAAGAAGAAGTCGAAGAAGAATAAGTAAAATAATCTAGGAGGAAAATCAACAACTGTTGCTACCCATGTGGCTAATATCGAGAAACCTTCCACTCCATCTCGTAGAGTCAAATTCCCTTGCAAGCTATGTGAGGGTGACCACCTTCTTCGTGGTTGCCCTGGTATTCCAAAGGTGTTAGAATTTTGGTCTGTTGGCCCAATTCGTCCTTCATCATCAACCTCTGGGCATCATGCTGATGATGAGCCTTCAGATAGAGATAATGAGACTCGTAAGAAAAAGGGTACAGTCAAATATCCCTGTAGGTTGTGTGAAGGGAACCATCACATTCACCTCTGTCCTCATATGGATGAAGCTTCTAAAGTGTTGAATACACTTTCGGCTTTTGAGTCCTATCTTCCCATCGGTTACTAAAATTTTTCTTCGAGTCCTCTGATAGTTGATCGAGTTATTGATCGGGATCCATCTCTAGTCAGTTCCACTCTCTCTGAGAGTTAGTCTCCTAAGTCCATTTCTGAACAATCATTGGTTGAGAAGAAGAACAACCTGGTTCCAACTACAGTCCATCAGGTCTTTTCCGTCAAGAGTGGGTCTCATCCCAGTCAGGTTCTTTTTGTTTCCTCTGATCCCCCAGGATCAGAGGGTGATCCTCCGACTCTCATGGCCACAGTTCCATAAATTGATCCTCCTGCTCTTGTTCCCGGAGCCTAGGAGGATGGTATTTATATTCTCGTAATGCGAGGGGATAATCCTCTTATTCCTATGGCACCCCCTCCATGTAGTTTCGTCGCTTCCTTTGACTGGAATCAATTTATGGGATACCATATTCCTTCTTATGTGCCCTTTGAGATCACTGTACAAGCCTGCAATATGGTGGTACCGGGCATAATTGTAGATGAAGGCACATCAGTTAGTATTATATCCTCAACTACATGGAAAGATTTGGGTTCTCCACAACTTGTGCCTGTTACTCAGAATATATTGGCTTTTAACAGAGGAACAAGTCAACCATTAGGGATCCTTCCGAAGTTACCTATTACTTTGGGTGGGAAAACTGTCTATATAGACATGATGGTGGTCTAAGGCCCCTTGTATTTTAATTTACACTTGGGGCACAACTATGCTTATGCCATGGCTGCGCTTGTCTCTTCCCTCTTTCGTGTGTTATGTTTTCCACATGAAGGTCAGATTGTGACCATTGATCAACTTTCATTCTTTGGTCCTGATGTGACATCTGGTCTACCGTCGTCCCTTCCTGGTCCTTACCTAATGGTGGTGTCCTCCCCACCACATGCTAATTATGTGGCTACCTGTCCCATGCCCGCATTTAGTGATAGTGCCATAGTGTATCGTGTTTTGGGGGCATTGGATCCTAATTTCCTAAATGTTTCTCTCCCATCAGATGAGAACTTCTTGGAAGCCATGACTTCTTATTCGACATGATAAGTTTTCTGTCGGAGAAAAGTTCATTTTCTTCGGTCAAGCTCCTTAAAAAAATGAAACAAGGTCTTCGAAGCAGAGTTCGTCTTCTTGTGTCAAGCTCCTTAAAAAACGAAACAAGGTATTTGGAGCATAGTTCTTTTTCTTGTGCCAAGCTCCTTAAAAAATGAAACAAGCTGGTCAGAGCAGAGTTCATTTTCTTGTGTCAAACTCCCTAAACAATGAAACAAGCTCTTCTCAGGATAGTTCATTTGCTATGTCAACCTCGTTAAAAAATGAATTAGGTCATGAGGATAGTTCTTTCACTGTGTCAACCTCGTTAAAAAATGAAACAGGTTCCCTTTTCAATTTTAGTCTTTGTTTAGATCTCGTAAAATCCTAGTCGAGTCTTTCTCTTGATATCGTAATTCGAACTTGCATTCCATACACCTGTCAGTGACTAGTAGTCTACTCCGGTGAATTCCATGAATCTAGGGGGGCATGTACCTCGAATTGAGTCACCATGCTAGGGGCATGAAAAACTTATTTCAAGCATAGTTTGTTTTCATTTCAAGCTTGTGTAAAAATGAAACCGGTTTCAAGCATAGTTTTCTAAAAAGTTTCAAGCTTGTGTAAAAATGAAATCGGTTTCAAACATAGTTTTCTAAAAAGTTTCAAGCTTTTGTAAAAATGAAACCAATTTCAAGAAAATTTTCCTGATTTCAAGCTTGTGTAAAAATGAAACCATTGTTATTTTACCTCTCGTGATTGCCATTTTATCAACTGGTTTTTTCAGATGAAACTTGGTTTTCACATTCCATCCTCACCATCTGCTTGGTCAATCATATGCTTTCACTTGATTGTTTTATACATTCACAAGGAACATGTGCAATGAGTGGACTTGTTAGCCATCCTCTTCACTTTTATTATGTTTCGAGTAGTTCCACCATCACCGGAACTAGTTGCTATCCTTAATACCACTCGTTCCTGGAGGAGGAATCAACTTTCAGCGCTTTTCTGACTCTCGAAAATTGAAAATATTGCCGAGACTCTTGTTGTTTTAAACTCGTTAAAAGGCTGTGAAATGATATCTACCCAGTATGCTTTTACCCATTTTTTGGGTTGGAATGGATTATTTACAAAAAAGGAATACCTTAGCCTATCGCGACTAAGAGGTTCTCTCAGACATAGATTTCTACGTTTTCGGATCTGTGAGACTACCTATGAAAAGGGACCTGTTGGAGTTTTCTTTTCTGCTTCTTTTCAAACTCTCTAAACATGAAAATACATCAAGTTCTTCCTTTGTCAGAATGATTAAAATCTAAATGACATCAGAAATCTTCATCATGACGTAACCGAGTTCCTCCTTCCTAGGGCTCGTAAAATGTACTAGGATGGATTTGTCCAAAGGACAAACTTATACGACAAGCATATGCTATCCTCTTCAATATTGTGAAAAAATAAAGAGGCACTCGTCAGAAATGGTGGGGTAAAATGGAAGTTATTCGTCAGTTGTGTCGGCAATATGTCACTCTTGAACATGACACTTATTTGCAGTTCGTATCAGGTTGGGATATCTTCACTCTGTCTCTTTGCCTCCATGGGTTTGGGAAGTCCGTTTGCCTCTCATTTGATTACCAATATTTTCAACATGACCTCTGATCCTATTTGAGTCAAATTCTGCCAAATTCCAGAGTCATGTCGCCAATATGTTCAAGAGAAAATCCTTCTGCAGTTTGTACATTCCCTGATCCTCTATTTTAGTCTTGATTAATGCTCATATCTCATTCTCTGTTTCGTGTTGATGATGAGGGATTCATTATGACCCTCCTTCGACGGATCGCTTCATGTCGACTTCAGCTCATTATCCAGGAAGTTGAACTAGAGACTCCTTTCTGGTACCTTAGAGCTTGCATGCCCTAATGGAAAGCTCTTTTCATTCAATGACATGTTCTCACCATTGGCCTTCAATCAAGTGATTTCATGAGTGTTCAAATCCAACTCACTATTCACATTCCATGAATTGTACTAGTAGTACCCTGAGAACCATTGTCATCATTGGTGGTTTCTCTCGTGCTTGTTAACAGTTTACATCATTGACTGGTAATTGGGTGACTTTCTTGCATGTTCGACTTCAGCTCATTCATTCACATGCCTGAATTTGTACTTGATCAGGTCGTGATGTAGCGCAAGACCCCGGGCTTTATTCTATAGAGTCTAGGTTGTGAGGCGATATGAATTGTCCATGATTGGATAGATGTTTCTTTCATATGGATGGTTGTGACCATACCATGGTCTCTTTTACCTGTGGCTACGTCTATACCTTGATTCATGTTTTTTTATCAGAGATTTCAGTTATGTATATGTATATATGCTTGATTTGCAGGTCTCCCAATGGCAGCGTCTGGTTCCTTGCACGTACTTGTAAAGCATTTCACCCCTCACTCATGATTAGACTTCATACTTTAGGGGGCATCTGTTACACAACAAATTGTCACTATCTATGTACTCCTTGTTCCTTGATCCTGGAGGACCCGTACAGAGACCATTGTGTACTTTCCAAGCATGGAATACATACCCCTGAACACAACTTTGTCTACCAATTCATCTCCCTTTACAACTTTTCTGGAAGATCCTTGTAAAAACCTAGTTTTCAAGGTTGGTGATTTGTCTCAGTGTCTGACCCATGCTGATAGTAGAGATTTGCACTGAGACCCGTGCCAATCGGCGCTCTGTCTTAATATCAGACCTTTGCCAATCCTCTTTTGGAAATTTCTTAAAATAGAAATGAATCTTCCGTGACTAGAAGCTTTGCAAGGCTATCAGCGGGAAGTTTGTTTTGAGGATATGGCCGAGGAATTCCCATTTGGGCTTCTTATTCCCAAGAAATAGGAACTGCTCCAAAGGATAAGCTTTTTTCCCATTATTGGAGGGCCCATAAGCTCCTCCTCCATTGTTATATAAGGAGACCTCTTTCATCTATGTTGCCTTAGTCTAACTTAGAGAGTTAGCTAGAGAGGAGAAGAAATTATAGCTTTGGGAGAATAGTGTAGAGTGTGATTGTTTTTGTGTGTTAAGAACATAGTGAGATCTTAGACCTTTGTGTATGAGGGTGTCACAAACATGCTTGGATACAGACCTGCTGAAGGAGAGCCTCAACATCAAGGCTTCGTTGTAAACTCCCCTTGTCTTTATCATAATAAAATGAAATTGATGTTTATCTTCCACTCTTGTTTACATTTATAATGAGATTTCTAGCATTCCTTGATTAGTTAGATAGGTTGTAATTGTTTTATGTTTGTCGTGATTTTACACTTGTCATCATTTCCTGACTGTCTGTACATGTAATTGGACGTTGGAAATGGAGTGTATCGAACTTCAAGAGAACAACAGATCAAGAAGCTTCAACAGAAGATGACAACATAGCATCAGGACAAGGTAGGTCATCTTCCTTATTCTGAATTTCATTTACAATCTAGGAAGGTGGATGTTAGTATGTTCCCATAGTTACTAGACCCACATTAGGGCTAGAGGTTATCACCTCTGTCCGTAGAGGGGATTTACCGGTTCAACACTAATAATAGAGGAAGATTAAGGTTAAATTCATGATTCCAACTGGCATCCTGATGAACAACATATGTCCCTTGAGATTCCTTGAAATGAAATTATGATATCATGCTTCTCACCGCATCCACTTCATCATACAATCGAGAAAATTGGAGTTTGAGGGTTTGTAGCTCTTTTTCTAGCTCTATGTGAGAACTATTCAATTGATAGAACTTGATTTGTAGCTCATGGTTAGCTTGCCAGAGGGATTTATGAGTAGAGAAACATTGAGAACATGGGTTGTCCTCTGAAGGGTTCATTTTTTTGTAGTAAATTTTGACCTAGATTTTGGTAATTGAGGAATATGGTTGCAACTTGCTGCGAATAGAGATATCCTCACATAATAAACATGAAAGGTGGCCGAAATGATCTCAAAAGTTCATAATAACTAATTTTAGCTAGTGCCTTTGAAAGAACCCCCCAATTTCCAATTACAAGCTTGTGGCCTCTTCTGTGACAGAGGATCCGGGAGAGGTAATCTTGACCAGCATAATGGAAACCAACATAATTGACGAGAAAGAGGTCGAAACTACCTTGGAACAACCGTAAATTCCACTAACTATAAGGGGGGAGAACAACCTTTCCAAGACTTGAATTCCCCTCTATGCCCACAATGTCTGAACGTCAGAAGTCCCACGAACAGAAATGACATGCCCACACAATCACCAACCTGGAAAGAGACTAGAATTTAGGGAGGAGCACTAAAAATAGCTCTCTTCGAGGAGGGTTTCTTTATGCCATAATTGGAAGATGAAGAAACCTAGAGATCTCGAAATTGAAATATAAAAGAGATCCTGAGTCAGAGAGAAGAGAGATTTCTCTCACGGAGAGGACCCTAGAGAATTTAACACCTTCATTACTATCATACCACACGATCTCCATTAATTCAAAAATTGTTTCCCTTACAAAATGATATGATTTCCTCATTATTTCATGACTAGGAGAATTTTTCCTACGCTTGAACTAGGTGGGAGTGATGTTTTGAGCATGCAAACCAAAATATATAGACACAACATGCCGAGAGAGACAAAGAGAGGACACATACTATGCTAATAGAATGCAAGCGAACAACTGTAATGTCGTGTGAGGGAGGGTTTTCTCATTATTGAATGTCGAGGAGAAGTTGTGTGTATCTCGATTGATTAATGAGTATAGAATGAGACCAAATACAAAATTATCTATGTTGATTAGTGAATAAAAATACCTTATCATAGAGCCACAATACTTTCGAACCCCTAAGGAATAATGCGTTTGGATCTAGATTCATTATATTAACTGTTGTTTCTATCAAGGAGAATTCCATGTTTTCTAGATTGTCTGCCTACAGGTTGTGAGCTTGAAAAATGTGATAGAATTCCATGGTGTGGAAGACTTCCAATAATTATTTCATTCTTTAAAATTTCTTGTTTAGAGATTTTTCTTTTGGAATCGTGTCAAATTTTAAATGCTGAATTGTTAAGATATAATCCCCTAAAATGATTAAGTCTTTTACCCCTTTGTCTTTTGCTATGGAGAGGCCCTAGAAGAGACCATAAGTTTTGGCTTGATCGTTGGATATTTTTCCTAAACCCCATGAATACTTAGCTTCAACATTTCCATCAATATTAAACAAAATTCCTCCCCCTCCTGCCACCCCTGGGTTCCTCTTGGAGGCTCCATAAAAGTACAAGATCCACTTCTTCTGTTGCTTTCTCCGGTATTTTATTTTAGGGAAGGAACATCGTAGCTTCCAACATGGGATTTTTGACATCGGAGGAGAGGGCTTGTCATGAGGATGTATGGTTGATAGGGAAGAGACTCAAGCCTCTTCAAGGGATGCATGTTGCAAATAACAGGGGGAAGGATCTACATCAAGGAATAAAGAGAGGGCTTGTAAAACAATTGATTTGGAAGACCAGAATTGATTCTAGAATGTTGCAGAATTCCTAGAATTCCAAGTCCTCTAACAGATAAATTTGGGGAGAGTAGTCTAGACAGTCTTAGAGGTTGTTTTGGATTGAAGGTGTTGATCAAAAATTGTCATTTATGTCAACCCAAGCATCACTAGGGGTTACCCCAATATTGCATGGAAATTTTGACCTACCAAATTACTATATTCTGGGTCAAGAATAATTTTTATGGTTTCTACTTGTCAATATGTTTTCGTTGATATATGGCACACCACGTAATTCTTCACGGTTTTAGAGATATTCATGTTTGAAGTTTGTAACCCTAGTTAGTGGACTAAAACCCCATGGGGTTGTGGCATGGGTCATTGAAAAGTAAATAATTAATAATTTTTAAGCTCCTAAAATCCCTCCCACGTTCACTTGTTGAAGCCCCTCTCAACCTAAGCATTTATATAAATTGTGATCCTCATATCCTCCTGATGTAGGGATTTTTCAATCTGAAACAGGTCATCGTGGAATTTGCGCTCTAATGTTTTTTCTACGAAGGTTCAGAAGCTCAAATTTGTATGAGGCGAAGTTGAAATCCTGAGGAAGCTCCTATAAACATTTTAGATCAAGGTGCATAGTATTTTATGAGATATGATCTATGGAAGTCAATGTGTTTGAAGGCTCCTGAAATTCATCTCAAAGAAGTGACCTTGGGAAAATCGTCATAACTCTCTCTCTGAGTATAGGATTGGAATTATGTAAAAAGTGTCAGATAGTGTACGGTCTGTAGTTTTCTCTGTATCAATTTTAGAGCCTAATAAAGAAACAATGACATGTGGCACGCTGTACAAGTTAGCTCTACTGAACTAGTCCATAATTAGGCAATTGTGAGAGATTGGGCATAACTCTCCCTTGAAGAATCCAAAATGGGTCAGAACTGTGGCATTGGAAGGAAGACTCAGACGACTACTATAGGTAAGAAATTCAAATGTTGGGGATCTGAAATAACAGAGAGACACCAGATTCAATATCGAGCTCCTAGAAGGAAAGTGTAATATCCCAAATTAGGAACAACTACACTATTGGGAATATCTCAAGATATTACCAATGTGGAGATCAACAATACATAAACATGAGTTGGAAATAGCAGTGAATGAATTAATACAATAATGCCGAAAGATTCACATAACCATTAGATTGGATTATAGTAGCAACAATGTATACAAAATCTTGAGGAAATGATCTCTCAAGCTAGGTTATGCAGCCTCAATGAAACATATACATGACAGAAGGAGAAATACTGCTATAAAAAAGAAGCCCTGGCTATGACTGCACAATCCATGAAGGAGAACTGCTGCAAATAATGTCAATACATGGATAGAGAAATGTATAGCTCAAATAAAGAAGGGAGAGCAAGATCTCAACCCCTGGAAACATACAATACACAATCCTTGAAAGGATTGGCTAAAATAGGTACAAAATGGAAAATCTGCAGAAATGCCGAAGTTTTTGGGCAGCAGTTGCAACTCAGAAAATAGAGATGGATGGAGATAACTGCTGATGCTAAAAATGATGGTTAAATCTCATACAAAGGATATCTCAGGTGAAAGGTTGATCCAATCCCTGAAGATTTCACCCTCCAAAATAGTGGAGCAAGTCCCCACTATAGTTGCACTAAAAAATAACGCAGTCTAGAGAAGGGATTGTGCTGCTAGTGAAGGGAAATGCTTGGCATGATGCCAATGATCTGCAATATGCTCATGAATCTCCCTCACTAACCTCCCAGAGGAATGGAGGCTCCCTCCTCTGAAAGATGAGCCAAGGAAATGGTGTTGTGGAGTCTCCACTGCAACACCCTACAACACAAAGTTATCCTGCTTCAGGAATAACACTGTGACTGAAGGAGGTGGCTTTTAAATTGAGCCAAGAAATGTGGAGCATGAAGAACAATCCCTCAAGAGGCCTCTCAAGAAGGAGAAGGAATCCTAAACATGAATTCTCCAGCAATTCTTGCTAAACAGCAAAAGAATGCACAATGTCTGAATAAACAATGAAATCAATAATCCAATTCATGATTAACAATGGCTACCTTGCCCTCCTTTTAAACAAGTGAAATATCTCTCTCCATGGGCCCCACTCATTAGGGTTTCCTCCCCCGAATATCCTCTTCCTCATTCACATTGCACTATCTTCCAAAGTGAGCCACTCCTCATATGGCAGCACTGTTGATTTGGTCAAACCTGACCTTGTCTTCATGCATTTGCCCCTTTTCACACTTGAGGGTGCAAAATAAAGCTACTCTAATGATCCCTTCCAAATTATGAGGGATTTTATTCATGTCTTCAATAAGAATGGGTTCCCTTACCCATTTATTAATTTGCTAGGTGATAAAGACAACATTTTAATATTCCATTTAGCTATGTGCTAAAATGGGAATATTACAGAAAGGAAAAGCTAGGTCATGTGTTGTCAAGGGCTGCAATGGACCAGAATTTCTAGGGAAGCAAAGCAAAGCAAGGTGTAACAGAGGGTAGCATGACAAGAGCAACAACCAAGGTGTAGAACAGTAGCAAGAAGTTCACCGCATGAAGTCTTCAAGTGGGCAGCACTGCATACAGTCATTATAAAGGTATCATTGTACTAAGTCATTGTAAATGCATCATTGTAAAAATTGTACAAGTGTCTATATGCCAAGAGTGGAAGAGGCAGTGTTGGGAGGTCTATGATTACCATTGGGTGGTTGTGTCATAGTTGGGGTTATGTTTTAGTCTTTCTTCTTCTTCTACATCATTATATACCATTGTAAAGTGGACCATTTTCCTTGGTACGGGAGTCCATTCTTGTTTTATTCTTCTATAGGGTGGTAGGGTGGTGCTAGGGTGAGTTGTGGCTCATTGGGTGTTGGGGCATCCATTCAGTTAACTACTAAAGAATCTTGGGCATTGGAGCATCCATACAATGGGAGCTGGAGAAGAATGCTTTTCTAGATTCTAGGAAGTGTAGAAATTATATGCACTAAGCATGCATATGTCCTATATTCAATTGATCTCACAATATTTAACTTCTTGCAAAATACTGAATCATTCCACTTGTTAATCTTTTGCTGAAAATTAATTGCACACACGTGTAAAGCATAAATAAAATAATCGCACATAACAAAATTATTTTTTACTGGGAAAGCCTGAAGCTGAAAACCCCAACTATCATATATTATGTATCATGGAGATCATGTAACAATATCATACAAATCTTAGTACATCAAGCTCTCATTACAGTACAATCGTCACACACTATCATGAAGAAATCTGCAAATCCATGAACTAATTTCTGCCTCCTGATAGCCTGCCTCCACTGTGAAATCCAAGCTAATTACAAAGACCAATTCGATGCATTCCCACTCTCATTGACTGCGTGATTATCATTGGCAACTCCAATGTATATATAGATGCAATCCATGCATCACTATGGTCACAACATATAGTCCATCTTACCCTTTCACCTATCTTTGCACTGGGTCTCCACTGGATCTGACATGCACTGTAGTTAACTACAATATTGTTCAGTTTATTAATGAGTTATTATTTGTGAATTAATTATCTAATTAATTCACTCCACTCTCACTAGTGTATCATTCAGTTAGATTAGATACAACTAGCTCAACTGAGTCTAACTGAGTTAAACTGAATACAACTCCATGAACTACTCTTGCAACTCTGTCATAACTTTGCCACTTCAGTTCTAACTGATTCCTCCATGCATGAACTCCAGTAAACCCTTAGGAATTGTGTAGTTCCTTCAGCCCACTGATTTGACAAATCTTTATACTGAAATTAAGTGCTCCAAGAGAATAAGTTGTTGTTTATTGTCAGATTATTATTAAGAGATAATAATAACCGACATGCATCTATTTTTAGATCAATGATCTATAAATATACTTCGCCCAATATTCTAAAAATAGAATCTCATCTATTTTTCACATTTGACCAACCATCTACAAATAGCCTCCTGCTACATATAGAATATTCTCACTATGTCTAAAAATAGACATATACCTAAAAATAACCTGTGTGGGCCCCACCTAGTTTAGGTGATTATTTTCCAACTAGGATCAAGGATGATGTTTCAGGATGCCTCCTTCACTGTTTCTTGTTGCAAACTTCAAAACTCCCTCTCAACAAGAAAGGAATGTCTTTGCATGCGACATGCAACTCCATGCATTCACCGTGCAACCTTTGCAAGCGCCTTGTAACTCCATGCATTTGCTCTGCAACTCTTGCTGCAACACTTCCAAAATTGAAAGGCTCCAAACAACTCAATCAGTATAAAGCATCTGTCATCAAAGTCTTTGACTTCTGCTTAATTACTGCACATGTTTTCAGGAACCACTGCACTGTTGAACTCTACACCCATGCACTCTGCACTTGCTATCAATTCTAAACCGTGCTCTAGTATCCGACACTGTCACTTTGATCTGCCTGCATCAATCCAATTGATCATGCTACTGCGGCTCTATGGGCACCTCCTAGTCAGGTTCAATTCATGAGATCCACACCATCTCAATGAATCCTACCCAGAAATATCCTCTTGGGATTACTCATGCATGTCGCCCCACCTCTCACCTGGTGGTATAGCTGCATGCACTCCCTCTGGCCATCTGGCACGAAATTTCTCTGCATGAGTGGTTGCACCCACTCCATGATCCTCATGTTGTGGCTGCTCCAAATCCTGAGGTTCACTCTTACCTGCATGCAAATCTTTCTCCCTCTCAAGCTTAAATTGCATGACTTTCTCACACTTCCCAACAGTAGGAAGCTCCGTAGAAATCCCATCTACATCAAATCTATAAAGATTCTTCTGCATCTCCAGTTGTGGCTGCTCCACAACCTTCTAAGACTGCTTCTGAGGCTGCATGTGGAGAGGCTTCCTCTCGACCACTAAGTCACTAACCTATGCTTTTCTCCTCTAAGCTTTGCATGCATATTTTACCTCAATGCATGTAGATTCTTGGCTCACGCACATTGTAATTTTCTCGCCATCGCAAAATTTTATAACAAAAGAGTTGATTTTAAATCGACGATATCTCCCTCATCCGAGCTCTGATTCGGCCAATTTGTTTTTTCAATTTGGGTATTTTTTCACAAGGAATCCAAATATGCTATTTGTTTTCTGAAAATATTTCACCAAAAAATTCAGATATTCTCTGCAAACTCGCGCACCCAAAAATTCCTGCTCTCATTCCATGTAGAAAATCTATAACACAACTCTGATACCATGTAGAAATTATATGCACTAAGCATGAATATGTCCTAGATTCACCTGATCTCACAAAATTTAACTTCTTTCAAAATACTGAATCATTCCACTTGTTAATCTTTTGCGGAAAATTAATTGCACACACATGTAAAGCATAAATAAAAATAATAGCACATAACATAGTTGTTTTTAACCGGGAAAGCCTAAAGCTAAAAACCTCAACTATCATATATTATGTATCATGGAGATCATGTAACAATCTCATACAAATATTAGTACATCAAGCTCTCAGTATATTACAATCGTCACGCACTATCATGAAGAAATCTGCAAATCCATGCACTGATTTCTACCTCTTGATAGCCTGCCTCCACTGTGAAATCCAAGCTGATTACAAAGACCAATTCAATGCAATACCACTCTCATTGACTGCGTGATTATCATTGGCAACTCCAATGTATATATAGATGCAATCCATGCATCGCTATGGTCACAATAGATAGTCCATCTTACCCTTTCACCTATCTTTTCACTGGGTCTCCACTGGATCTGACATGCATTGTAGTTAACTGCTGTATTTTTCAGTTGATTAATGAGTTATTATTTGTGAATTAATTATCTAATTAATTCACTCCACTCTCACTAGTGTATCATTCAGTTAGATTAGATACAACTAGCTCAACTGAGTCTAACTGAGTTAAACTGAATACAACTCCATGAACTACTCTTCCAACTCTGTCATAACTTTGCCACTTCAGTTCTAACTAAGTCCTCCATGCATGAACTCCAGTAAACCCTTAGGAATTGCGTAATTCCTTCAGCCCACTGATTTGACATATCTGTATACTGAAATTAAGTGCTCCAAGAGAATAAGTTGTTGTTTATTGTCACATTATTATTAAGAGCTAATAATAACCGACATGCATCTATTTTTAGATCAGCGATCTATAAATAGACTTTGCCCAATCTTCTAAAAATAGAATCTCATATATTTTTCACATTTTACCAACCATCTACAAATAGCGTCTTGCTACATATAAAATATCTCACCATGTCTAAAAATAAACATACACCTAAAAATAGCCTATGTGGGCCCCACCTAGTTTAGGTGATTATTTTCCAACTAGGATCAAGGATGATGTTTCAGGATGCCTCCTTCATTGTTTCTTGTTGCAAACTTCAACAGGAAGTTGGAGCTTTATTTTCAATTGGAGTTGAATATTAAAGAACTATTAGAAAAGAATTAGGTGGTTTTTGTCTCGGAGTGGGTTTTCACCTTAAAAACAGTGTGCATTTGTGTTCCTTTTTTTTACTGCTATCATTGTAAAAACACTGATAATAATTGAAGATTAACTAATGCTATAATTTAAAGGAATACTAATTCACCTCCCCCCCCCTCGTATTTCCAACAATTGATATCAGAGCTTGGTCCCTTCAATAGTAGTTTAAAAACTGGAAGGAGCTCATGGAGCATACCAAGAATGGTGTACCTCTGTTCAATGAAAATAATTATGCACTTTGGAAAGGAAGAATGGAGGTCTATCTCTTGGCGCAAGATTATGAAGTATGGGACACTGTTCAAAATGGATTTACATCAACCACGGATGAACAAGGTAAGAATAATTTGGTAATGATGCAAAATAAAAGAATATTATTATTAGTGGACTTATTGAATTTGCTTATCAGAAAGTGTTGGGTTGTAAAACTGCCAAAAACGTATGGGAAAAGCTTGAGAATATATATGCAGGTGACTCAAATGTCAAAGAAGCAAAGCTTCAAATATATAGAGAAAAATTTGAGTAGCTCAGAATGAAAGAAGATTGCAACATTGCTACATACTTCTAATACGTTGATGAAATAACCAATACTCTGGAAGGATTGGGAGATCCAGTTGTCGAGAAGACTATTATACAAAAAATTCTTAGAAAAGTACTAGGGATATTCAACCCAAAGGTATCGGTCTTAGAATACAGTGAAAATCTAGAAAAACTCAGCAAAGAGGAATTACATGGAGTTCTCATAGCATATGAAATGAGACTTGATGAAGAATAGGGTTCTTCACATCTAGAAAATGCGTTCGTTGCATCTAAGAAACCAATAAGGACAAACAACCTTCAATTGAAAATTCATGCACCTGCAAGTGTGAAGAAAAGGGAGATGATGAAGAAGGTATTTCAGATGAAGAATATGCTTATTTTACGAGAAAACTAAAAATTGGTCAGGGAAAATTAAAAGGTAAACTTCCGTTGATACGTTTTGGCTGTGGTGAGGTTGGGAATTTCGCATCAAAATGTCTGAACATAAGTGATGGAAACTCAAAAGGAAAGAAAGGCTTTAATAAATTCAACAAGCAAGGATCTAAAAGGAACTTTCTCTCTAAAGAAGATAGCTCATCGTCCGATGAAGACAATGATAGTGAAGAAGAAGCTAATAAGAGAGTATTGTTTATGGCCAAGCATAATAAACAAGAGGTATCAAACAACGAAGAAGAAGGGTTGAACTTAGAATAATTTTCTAAGGAAGCAATCAAGCTTACAAAAGAGCTCAAGGCTGAGAAGATCTGTTCCAATACTCTTGAAGAACAAGTTCAAGGTCTCAAAATTGAAGTTGAAGAACACAAATGCATTAAAGAGTCACTTCAAAAGAAGTTGGAAGAAAGAAACCAAGAAAGGGAAGAATTAGAAGCCGAAGTAGTCTCACTGTGTAAGGAAGTGAAGAAGGGAAAAACTATCCAAAACTATACCATTAGCTCAAGGGCATTGGAAGAACTCATCAACAATAAACGATCTTACAATGACAAAACTACCCTCGGTTACAAAGAAGAAGAAGCATGATCGTCTACAACAAAATACGATGAACCTATGAGATATGACATGCATATAGACTTCATTGGACAAGATTCGCAAGAATAGACTTGGAAGACAATTCCTCGACGAAGATTTCCATCTAGGTACCAACATATTTTTTATGGCTATTGTTATTCATGTGGAAAATTTGGTCATAAAGTTGTAGAATGTTGCAGGTACCCTAGGAACCAATACAATTCCAAGAGATCTGTCAAATATGAACCTCCCAGGGCTCAGAAAAACATCAATAGATTTGAATATTTAAGAAATAATATTGAATGTTACAAATTTCTAAACTTTGGACACATAGCCAGAGAATGCAGATTTGAAAATCCTCCAGAAGAATCTTTGAAGCCACAGAAAAAACGAACATGGAAGAAGAAGAAGGCTGATAATTGTGCTCTTGCTCTCAAGACTCAAAACAAAAAATATGTGTGGTATGTTGATAGTGGTTGCTCAATGCATATGACTGGAGATAGAAATAAATGTGTATCTCTGAAAGAGAAGAAGGATGGAACTGTGTCCTTTGGAAATGATGGATCTTCAAATGTTATAGGATCAGGTACCGTCACTATCGGAAGCAAAGATGCTCTAGCTAAGAATGTTCTATTGGTTGAAAACATGAATCACAATCTACTCAGTGTTGGAAAACTGTGTGATCAAGGACACACAATACTATTCAACTCCACAAAATGTGAAATCAAGAAAGGCAGGTATCGTGAAATTGTGGCTACAGAAAGTCGAGCTCCAAGTGACATATATGTTCTAAATGAAGCAACTAAAGCACGTCTTATATCTAAAGAGGATGATATAATAATTGGTAGCAATGATGATCGACTATGTAAGAAGTTTTCTACCAAGATGCAAAGTGATTTCAAGATGTCTTTACTTGGTGAGCTGACATACTTCTTAGGGCTTCAAATATCTCAGCAAGAGAAAGGAATATTTATATGTCAAGACAAGTACATAAAGGAAATACTCAAGAAATTGAAAATGGAAGATTGCAAACCCATCCTTACTCCGATGGTAACAGGTTACAAATTGAGCATAGACGACTCATCTAAGGATGTGGATCAAAGGTTATACAGATCTAAGATTGGTAGTCTTCTATATGTAACAACCTCCTGGCCAGATGTTACGCAAGCAGTTTGACAAGTAGCAATATTCCAAGCAGCACCAAAATAATCACATATTATTGCCATCAAAAGAATTCTTCGATATCTAAAGGGAACAACATAATATGGCTTGTGGTATCCCAAGGGTAACAATATCATTATTCATGCCTTTACAGATGCAGATTGGGCAGGAGGCATTGATAATCGTAAGAATACTTGTGAAGCATTGGAATATCTTCGCCAAAAGCTTGGGATTCTCCCAAGTTCTCATTAGATTTTCCTTATTCAGAATATAAAGGGGGAGTGGAAGTGTGTATAGGTTCGCAAGATGGTTGTGTGTCAGGGGGAGTTACCCTTTGACATTGATTTCAAAGGGGGAGATAATGTTGTAGGAAGAGGTGTCATGATCGCAGGGGGAGTACTTGTGTTGCCATCAATGCCAAAGAGGGAGATTGTTGATCAATGGTTTTCATTGATGTCAACCCAAGAAATACTAGGGGCTACCCAAATATTGCATGGGAATTTTGTCCTACCAAATTGTTATATTCTGGGTCAAGAATTATTTTGATGGTTTCTACATGTCGAGATGTTTCCATTGATATATGGCATGCCATGTAATTCTTCACGGTTTGAGAGATATTCATGTTTGAAGTTTGTAACCCTAGTTAGTGGGCTAAAACCCCATGGGGTTGTGGCATGGGTCATTGAAAAGTTAATAATTAATAATTTTTAATCTCCTAAATTCCCTCCCACATTTACTTGTTGAATCCCCTCTCAACCTAAGAATTTCTATAAATTGTGATCCTCATATCCTCCTTATGTAGGGATTTCACAATCAGAAATAGGTCATCATGGAATTTGCACTCTAACATTGTTTCTACGAAGGTTCAGAAGTTGAAATTTTTATGATGCGAAGCCGAAATCCTAAGGAAGCTCCTGCAACAATTTCAGATCAAGGTGCGCGATATTTTCAGAGATATGATCTGTGGAAGTGAGTGTTTTTGCAAGCTCTTGAAATTCATCTCAAAGAAGTGACCTTGGGAAAATCGTCATCAATCTCTCTCTAATTATTGAATTAGAATTCTATAAGATGTGGTAGATATCGAACAACCTGTAGTTTTGTCTGTATCAATTTCAGAGCCTAATGAAGAAACAATGACATGTGGCACGACGTACAAGTCACTCTACTGAACCAGTCCATAATTAGGCCATTGTGAGAGTTTGAGCATAACTCTCTCTTGAAGAATCCAAATTGGGTCAGACCCATGGCATTGGAAATAAGACTCAAAGCAATACTACAGGGCCAAAAATCATATATTAGGTATCTAAAATAAAAGAGATACACCAGATTCAATATTGAGCTCCTAGAAGGCAAGAAAAAGCTAGATCATGTGTTGTCAAGGGCTGCAAAGGACCAGAATTTCTAGGGAAGAAAAGCAAAGAAATGTGCAACAGAGGGTGGCATGACAAGAGGAGCAACCAATTTGTAGAACAGTAGCAAGAAGTTCACCACATGAAGTCTTCAAGTGGGCAGCATTGCATATAATCATTGTAGAGGTATCATTGTACTAAGTCATTGTAAATGCATCATTGTAAAAATTGTATAAGTGTCTATTTACCAAGAGTGGAAGAGGCAGTGTTGGGAGGTCTAGGATCATCATTAGGTGGTTGTGTCATAGTTGGGGTTATGGTCTAGTCTTTCTTCTTCTTCTACATCATTCTATACCATTGTAAAGTGGACCATTTTCCCTGGTACGGGAGTCCATTCTTGTTTTATTCTTCTATAGGGTGGTAGGGTGGTGCTAGGGTGAGTTGTAGCTCATTGGGTGTTGGGGCATCTATTCAGTTGACTACTGAAGAACCGTAGGTGTTGGAGATTCCATCTAGTGGGAGCTGGAGAAGAATGCTTTTCTAGATTCTGGGAAGTTGGAGCTTTATTTTCAATTGGAGTTGAATATTAACGAATTGTTAGAAAAACATTAGGTGGTTTTTTTCCTGGAGTGGGTTTCCACCTTAAAAAATATGTGCATTTGTATTCCTTTTGTTTACTGCTATCATTTTATAGAAACTAATAATAATTGAAGATTAAATAATTCTCTAATTGAAAGGAATATTGATTCACCCCGCCCCCCCTCATTATTTCCAACAGAAGGGAGCCTTAATAAAACTTATTCCAAGCTGATAAGAGATCAGCGATATCACAAGGGCACTTGATTCTTCAACTAGTGGGGCCTAGAGCATCGATCCATACTGATATGGAAAAGCGACACTCTAGCAATAGGTGAGGGATGGTCTCCGCCAAGGATTTACAAAGGGGGTATATCAAAGGTCACTAAATTCCTCTTTTTCTTAAATATATAGAAGTTCTAATTTTCCTATGTTCCATAAGCCAAAGAAAAATATATATTAACTTTGGGGATAGAATTGGGGTCCCATAGTTTCCTCCAAATAACAGCCTTAGGGGGGATTCTAGATTGAAAGAGAATTTCAGTATATCCTTATTTTACTAAATAGACCAAATATTTCCATCCTAATTTGTCATGATAAATCTTATTGATTGGGGCACATCCAATAAATTTCTATTCCAATGACTCCTAGAGAGGCCTCAAATGGTGAGGAAGGCCAACGATTTTCCAATTTGTCCATATACCATCTTCAAACCATTAGGAGATGTCTGCAAGGTGTATTATTACTTCCATTTGCATATATTCCCTTAGAGCCTTTATATCGTCAATTTAAATGATTGGATCATTCTTCATAATGGATTCCTCCCAAATTTCGCTAGATTCACCATTACCCAGAATTTTGTTGATGTTAGAATTGATCAAAGGAGAGGATGCAATGATAAGCTTCCAAATTGGGGAATTGTACTTATTGAGACTAGAGTTACTGTTTTGAATGGATTTTTCTATGAGAATTTGATCCCACCAAGAATTTTGATAGCTTTTTAGATTCCAGAATAATCTTGCTCCAAAGCATAATTCAACAAGATAGGGTCCCTGAGACCAAGACTCCCATGCATTTTAGGGCCTTGAACCATGGCCCATTTATCTAAGTGAAATTTCTTTATTGTGTCTTTCCCACCTTCCCATAGAAATTTACAGATAAGGCCACCAAGCCAAAGGAGGATGAACTTGGGGGCTAAGAGAGAAGAGAACTTAAATAATGAAATTTTTGTTAACATGACTTTTGAGAATACCATTCGACCAAACAAATTAATCCAACGAGAGCCCTAGACATCCATTTTATTTTTCATTGTCTCCAATATATTGCTTTAGGCTCTTGAAGAAGAAGAATTCGAGGTGTGCGTGAATTTTCTATTTCCTTTTTTGTTTCTTTTTCCTTTACTTTTCTTTCATTTTACTTTGCATGCATATTCTTGTCTCTTCATCTGCCTTTTCTCCTATTTTCCTTTAATTTGTTATTAAATTTCTATTATTTCCTTTTGTATTTTCCAATTCCAATGCCAATTTCCATAGCCAATAATAAACCAAAATTGATTCCAAATGTAATGTTTTCGACTCCATACATCTTGGAATACATGTATCATGACCTTGGCTCAATTTATTTACATAGAAACTTAGCCTGAGGTTGTTACACTTATAATCAAGGGTTTTCTTATAAGCCAGATTTATTGTTGAGATGAAGATGGGATTCACAAGAACCTTCAGAGATTAGGTCCAACCAAATTCTTCTCCATTCCCATGTAACTAGAATGTAGGTATCATAAATCCATTTCATAGTACAAGCATAACTTTTTTTATGTTTCCTTGAATACATCCTTTGGCCAAAAGATGAAAAGAAGGACCTATAACAATACAAAAATCAGAATCATAACCAACCTTTCAAACCTAGGGTCAAAATTTAAGGATCTTTTTTGCTAAACAAAGCTTGTGATCCCTAATTCCATCTACTATTTAAAATTTTCTCAACGTCTAAACTTGAGGTAGTGACCCATCACAAGCATCCTTTTTCCAACAACATAAAGTGGGGGTTATAACATAACAATGCTAAGAAGTCTTCCATCCACTTTCTTAGCACCCCAATAGACATTAAGTTGCATGTAAACTAGCCTATAATAGATTCATCCTCCATGGAGTGAATGTTGTTGAGTTGCACATCCTTTTCCAAAACCAAATAGGGCTCATCAACTTTTAATTTTATTACTATGTCTAGGAAAATATTTAATTGGAAAGTTCAATGGGAATTAAATTGTTAGGGGATACCTGTTGAAGAATTTAAGTAGGTTCAATCTTCATATTTGTATTTAAATAAAAAGAAAAAATATTTTTTTATTATTATCGAAATGACTTGTTAAACATGGGTTTCATGTTTGGGTCAATTGTCATAGGTGAAGCATCCATTATAGGCTTTAGGATTGTGGTCAAAATGAATTTGTTGATTGGAAAAAAGACTCCCCCATCAAAGTCTCCTTGATGTCGAACTCAAAATAAATCTCCTTCAAGTTAGCTTCCCTCAAAGAACACATGTCAACCTCACCATATGAAGACACATTGTATTCAAATACTCATGGCATCTTATTTTCATATGAAAGAAACTACATATACCAGTGCAAGGACTTCACATCAATACATTCAAGCAAGTTCAGATAAGAATTTCAGAGAGAAGTTTTAGTATTATAGTGAAGAAGCTTGGGTTAGTTCAGATATGTAAAGTAAGACAATACAGATTACAGTGGACACTAAAGGACAATAATTTTGTGCTATCGCAATATGGATCTTTCGATGCTATCACATAATATTTCAATTTCATCAAAATATGAAGGTATTGGTGCGACCACAAAGATGAAGTTTCAGTCTCACCACAATGAGAATATTTTGATTTCATCACAGTATGAAGGTCTTAGTGCCACCATATAAATGAGGTGCACAGAGATTAAGGTTTGGTCTCACCACAATGAGAAGATTTATATGTATGAAGGTGTCGGTGACATCGCAAAGTTTAGGTCTCGATTCTATTATAATGATAAGGCCTCAATACTACTATAGTGATGAAGATATCAATGCCATTACAGTGATAAGTGAAAGGAACAATGTGATTCATACAATTCCTTCAGCTTATTTAAGGCGTCAAGATTCAAAAGCATTTGAGAATGGTGAAATATGGCGACTCACCTCTTCATTTACTGTTGTTTCAATCAATGCATGAGCCTTGTTGTTCTTATTTTCCCAAATTACAATCTCCTTATTTGAGGTGGGCTTTGCAGGTCTATATCTCCTTCTCCTTCACAAATTCCTCTCCGCAACTCATTAAAAATGAGAGTGTGTTTTATCTTCCTTGACTATTCATAATAGTTCTCTTTTTTAGAGAGAACTACTTCAAAAATTGATATATGAATGCATTAAAAATATGTGTACTGCAAAAATGTACTTCTGGTGGAAAAAAAAAATGCAGTTATGGTGGGAAAAAATGCACTTGTGTAAAAATTGCAATATATATATGAAAAAGGTACAATTGTGGTAGGTGTTATAAGGGGAAGGTGGTATATGGGGGAGGGTAATATAGGGGAGGTGTTATAAGGGGAAGGTGGTATATGGGGAATGGTAATATAGCCATTATGTTGGGTCGAACAGTGGGAGTCGAACACGGTAATACCATTGAACTGGTGGTATCGGATACGACCATCACCACTGTAACATGGAGTCAGTGTGGAGGTAGCCAGTATAGCGTATAGAAGGGAAAATTATGGGCCATGATGCCCAGTGGTATAGCCTAAGAGTGGCGGTGGTGGATTATTAATTCTGCAAGGAGTAATTACAGTCAACAATGCGGTGTGTGAGAGACTGGAGTAACCAGGAGTCGAGGGACCGGAGCCAGATTCGGTGTGAGGAGCACAGTCGAGGGTCGAAGGGCCAATGTAGACTATGAAAAAACAGAGCCGACTGTGTCGAGGGTGTAAAATGGAGCCGATTGTGCCGAGGGTGCGTCAAAGTATGAGGGAGTCGGTTGTTTGAATACCATGTGAGGGAGTCGATTGTTTGGGAGTGTAGTGGACGAGCGAGGAGTTGCACCGTAAGGGAAGGAGAAACCGCTGGGTTTGCGCAGGTGTATAGGAGAAAATGACTATGGCATGGAGAATTTTGTGTGAGAATCAATTTACCTGAGTGCTGGACTGTGAACCATTCGATGCATACTCCAGAAATATGAGAGCATCGGAATATGGAAGATTACAAAAATGGCAGAAGGGAGTTATAACTAATGGCTAATTTTGGGAGTTGGCTCTCATATTATGGTAGGTCAAGAGGTAACTCTTGGCAAAATGGATTGTGTTTTGCATTAATATTGATCATGAATATATACATGGAGGGAGACTCTTGGGTGTCATCTCTTAGTGTTTCTTTTTATTCCTATTCTCTTTATTTTCTATTTACACTATTTTACACAACTTTTCTAATCCAAATATTAGGTATCAATGCAATTAAAGCATTCATTGAAGAAGTTGATATAGTATATGGATTTATGTTAAGCTTAGAGTGAACATTGTTGAAAACGAAGCATGACATTGAGGGGGAAGAGGGCTCAATGACTGAAACCCTAGTTGTCTATGCCCTCTTTTCATGTATCCTTCCCTTGTTGCCATCAATGGGTTGCCATATCTTGTGCCTCGCCGTCTAGGTGCAGGAAATATGTTTATTTTTTCACCCTTTTCGGGGTTTTTGGTGTTGTTTCTTTCTTGTCGATGCCACCACATGTTTCTTTCCATCGTCATCAATCTCTTCATCGCTTTGTGCATTTGGGGCCATGTCTTTTTGCTGCTGCTTTTGGTGTCATTCTATTGTTCGAGGTTCGACATTTTTTTGGGGTATTGGTGAGCTTTGACCCCCCATTCTCTATTATGGTGTATCTACAGGTTGTGTCATTGTCGACGACCATTTATCCATTGTCTTCGGTTGTGATAGTAGTGTTTTTTTCTGATTTTAAGATCCTATGTTGTTGCAATGTAAATGTTATTATTGTTGGGGTTCATCAACCTACTCATGTAATGTTTTTTTTCTCGGTTTTGGGCCTATGTATGGACTCTTTGGGTATTTTTTTCATTTTCTAGATTTTTCTTAGTTTGTTTCTACTAAGGGGTTTTAGTTATGTAGTTTCTATGCAACATGGTTTTCTTTTCCGATCCCTAGGATTTGTTTTTCTTTTGAAGACCCTAGGGTTTCAATGTTTTTCTAAAATGTTTAGAAAAACTCCATCTAGATTGGTCTTTATGCTAGCGTTTCTAGGCTTTATTTTTCTTAGATGGTTGATAGCTACTTTCTAAGTCTGTATCTTTGGAATTCATTTTCACATACGCAGAATGTAATTTCATTCATCTTTGGTGAATAAAATTGTGCTTCATTTTTTATGAATAAAATCTTTTATGAAACTACCCCTCCCATCTTATGTTAACTAAATCGGGGCATTCTATGCCAATAAAGTAGTAAATGTGTTGAATACCAACAATAAGTTTGAAATGGTGGCTATTTATTGTTCCATGACACTTTATCCTACACAATCAACTCTTTCTTGTATCATCTTCATTCATTGTCACTTCCTCCATCTCTTGAGCTACCTATAATAAAAGGTGGCGATTTCCTCAAATGAAGACTCTATTCATGGTGATAGAGGAGGAATATAACATAGGTGACGTCTTATTGTAGCTTGTTTCCATATTATAACATTGAATTTGAAGAAGTGCATTATGATAGATGTAAAGCTATGACAACTCATTTAAGGTTGTTTCCACATGAGAGAAAACTTAAGCTCTCCCATCTAGAATGGTTCCTGAGACACTATAGGCATAAAGGAACATGAAGAAAATCATGTTGATAGGAGGAAGGAAACATTACCATGGAAAACAAGAAAGTGTGCACATGATAACATCGTTATTTTAGCCGTTAAAACAAAAATGAATGAAAAACCAAAAATAAAAAAATAAATATAAAATAGATGAAATAAAGAAGAAAATGCATCTAAAAGAAGAGGCCATCATCCAAACATACACTTAAAAAAAGAAAGAAATTAACAAATTAAATGTACCAAAAATTTCCAATATAAATGTCCTAATTTTTCAATGGGGATTATATAAAGAAAATGAAAAATTAAGAATGTAACAAATAAAATGTACCAAAAAAACAAATATAAGGTAAAAGTTATAAACTTTATGACAACCATAATTGAAAACACAAACAATCATGTGGATAATAAAAAGGCCACATTATTGAAGTGTGGCCATGATAACCTTGTTATTACAACCATTAAAACAAAATTAGAAATAAGTTATATATATATATATATATATATATATACCAAAAAAAATAAAGACCCTCATTCAATAATATAATACAAAATAAATAATTAACAGATAAAGTAACAAAGAAAATGCAAGTATTCTAAAGCTCTTATAACCTAATCCAAGAATACAAGAAAAAAGTAAATGGAAAATTAAAAAAGAAACAAAGTAAATGTACCAAAAATATCCAAGATCACACAAACACATAATTTGAGAACATAAACAACTTGATCTCAATAGAAAAGACAACATTAACATGGAATACAAAAAGAAAAAATAAATTTCCCAAGATAATGTTGTTATTATAGCCATTAAATTAAATACAAAATAAATAAAGTGAAGATTAAATAGAGGACCTTTATTTAAAAGAATTAGAGGTCCTTGTCCAAGAATAAACTAAAAACTAAATAAAAAGAATGAAAATAACATAGTAAATGAATGGTGCAGTTTTAAAGTATTACTTATAGTAAGTGACAGATTCAAATTCCTAGTAAATAAGAAAAAACAATTTATAAATAAACTTAAAAAAATATCAAATATATATATTTTATTTTTCTTTAAACAAATAAATATAAATAACAAAATAAATATATCAAAAAAAATACAAAGTAAATATACTAACAAAAAAAATATTAAAAAAAAATACAAATCTCATATCTATATATATATATATATATATATATATATATATATATATATATATAAATATATAAATGAAGTGAAGAATAAATTCGATTCAAAAGAGAGATAAATATATCAACAAAAAATACAAAGTAAATATACTAACAAAAAAGGAAAAAATACAAATATCATATATATACAAAATAAATAGAGTAAAGAAGAAATTATATTTAAAAGAAAGAAAGAGTGTCCATAAATATTACTTATCCTTAAAGATTGATTATGAATAGTGCACTTTTAAAGTATTACTTATCATAAGTAATATATTCAAATCTCTAAATAGATAAAAGAAAACAATTAAAAATAAATACACCTTTAAAAAATTTAAAAAGTTTAAAATATATAAATAATTAAAAAAAACACAATCTTATTAAAAAATAATTAACTTTCCTATAAAAATATGAAAGTAGATGAGATTGACTAAATTGACTAGATTTCACAAATATCACAGACATTATAGAATCGTCATTGTACATTACAGGTTTCAAAGATAAAACATAATAAATTGAAAATTCCTAAAAGAAGGAATTTGAATACATTAAATTAAAGAGTCCAAAATTCGAAAAAAGAAGAAGACACATTAGAAATAATTTATGTACATTAAAGGTTTGGAACATAAAGCACAATAACTTAAATTTTCAAAAAAAAGAATTTAAATACAATAAATTTAAAATTTCAAAATTCTATAACAATAAAATATTAATTCAGAAGAGACACATTAGAAATAATTTATGTTAATTGTAATTTTATAATTTTAATTGCAGTGTCAAGTAATTGCAAGGTTTAATAACAAAGCTAACATTAACTAAGAAAATTTGATTATGATATGAATTTATAAAAATAATTTAAATATACAATATAATTAATATGTTTTTGTTTTTTTTTGTTTTGTTTTTAGTGATATATTGGTAATTCAAGTTAATAATTAAAATATTTGCAACAAAGTGATTTCCTCACAGATAATAGAAAGATTGGATTAATTTTCAAATATAAGTATCAATTATAGAAACAAAAATAAAACATATAAAAATTGTTCAAAAATAAAACATATAAAAATTGTTCAAAATCTATGGAAAAAAAACAATATACAATGCAGATTGAATATTATAGGAAGAGACTTTTCAAATCCAATATTATAGGAAAATATTTTTCAAGGGAATTCAATTTTAAGCAATATTTAAGTAGTATAATTAGTGCAAATAAAATATTCAGTTCAAACTATTTTTTTTTTTATAAATAGAATATCTCTCACTTCATTTTCCCTGAAACAAGTTATATCATATCTAAATATTTTTTCTATTTTCTATTTTCTTTGGATACTATAATAAAAATAGTGTATCTTCACATTAAAATAAAATAAGAAACTAAAAAATTCGAATAAAAACTAAAAAAATTACATTGAAATTTACAAAAATGACCAATTTCTCTTTAGAAAACATATATAGACACTATAAATTATGAAAAAAAATGATTATGTATTTATCTTACTAAAAATAAGTTTACAAATTTCCATCCTAAAAACCACATGCCAAATGTAAATAATTTTCCAATAATAATTCCATAAGTCTAATTACTCAAAAAAAAGATCATTTAATAGTAAACCAACATTTAATAGTTTAATTTAAGTTCACATTCTAAAAAATGTCTCTCTATGAGCAAGATATTTGAAAACATGAATACCCGAGTTAAGTTCCCATTACATAAGCACCTCGGTATGAGAGGTTTCTCACATCGACACATTCAAATTAGACTCCCAAATGAGCCACGTCCTAAAAAAAAAAGATGTTGGAAAACATAGCATCTCAAATTGACATGGAAGAAAAAAAAATGTGAAGGTCTCAACAGCTGGGATATGATTTTCAAACCCATCCATAGTCCTTTACACAAAACTCCAAACTCCATGAAAACCTTAATCTCTATGTTTGAGTTTCTTGTGTTTCCAAATTGGATTGCAGTAATTCTCTTCTTGGATGATAATTTTTTGTGTAATGGATAGTTTCTAAAATAATCTGTACTAGTGAAGCTGGATCAAGATCAAGAAACAAAATAATCCATGGAAATTTAATATAAAAGCTTTTGTACATGTAGAATACATTGTCAGATGTGGTAATTATCAAATTTTATTATCCTAGCCATAGTGGAAATGGAGATTCTTGTTGTGTATACAAAGATTTTATTTACTACATGCCAAATTGTTTTGTAAACATTTCACTTTCTTTTCTGGAAAATTTCTCTATTGTAGTTTTTCAAGTTCAGTAGAGATATATTAAATGGATGCATTTTAATAGTACTCAAAGATTGGTCCAAATTGCCGATGAGTTCTCATTGTCTGAAATACCCCATGAAAAATTGTTGGCAGAGAAAAAATGCAAAAACCACTGAATGTTCAAGGAATTAGGAAGTATTTCACGATGGTTTCCAAAATTGAATTACGATGCCCATTATGAATCCTCTTGTCTTTTTGTGGGCTCCCACTTTGCTTTATTTTTTTTTTTTTTAAATTCACCAAAAATTACATCAGCATAATCCCAAATTTGACATGATCAAAGTGGCCCAGTAGAACCATAGTGGAAATCCCATAGGTCCCATGATCGAAACTTCACTGATAAAAACATTGAGTGTGACATGCGCAAACTTTTATTTCCTTGAAGCAGAAGATTGAAGGTTCTACATAACAATTTTAGGAACTAGAGAAAAAGAGGAGGGATGGGAAACAAAACTTGAACAAAACAACATATTTTGGTATGAAAACACACTTTAGGAACTGAATGACAACATGCTTTATTATGCCCTCTCTTCGTGGATGCAGCGAACGATCTGGATATGTTTGGGCATGATGGTAGACCACTTGGCGTGGATTGCGCACCTATTGGTGTCCTCGAACAACCCAACACGATATTCCTCTGCTGCTTTCTTGCAGTGTTGCCACCGTTGACAACTGGAATCTAAAGTCCATGTTGAAATCATGGGCAATCTCCATTGCAACTCGCTACAAAGGAAACTTTATTATAAGAAGCTCAGTGTTCTTTTGCTACTTTTGGATTTCCCGAAGGGCAACAGTCCCGGGCTTGAATCAATGATGCTCCTTCACTCCAAAATGCAACAGTCTCATTACTGAATTAGTGAGGCTTTTTCACTCTTCCCGTGGTTGGTGCAGACTTCTTGGTAGCCTTCATTGCCAGCTTCTTGCACCTTCCCACTTGTTTATTTACGAACAATCTTCTTCATTCGGTCCATCACTTCTATCTCTCTTTTCTTGTCTATAGTTTGAACAAATTAGAAAAAAAATAATCACCCGCCATCCACGTTTTACTTTCTGTAATACCCCACATATATTCAAACTAAACAATGTTTTTTAAATAGGCTTTTGGAAAAAATAGAGGTGGTATAATTTAGGGTTTATATTTTGAATTTGGATTTCAAATTGAAACTTAAAGCATCGCAGGGCATTAGAGAATTTTTGAGGTCTAAAATGGGCCTCCTACGAAAAATGTACAACCAAAATAAAATTTATAAGAACCAATAGGATTCAAGATGATGATGTCAACCATGGGGGATGATTCACCATTTTTGGGGTAAAAAAGTAAAAAGGTTAAAAAATAATAAAATAATATAAAAAAAAATTCAACTTATATCCCTACGTTTTACTCAAGTTTTGAGTGGGAGTACTCGTTGGATGCAAAATTTAATTCCCCATCAAATTAGTACCCTTGTTTCATACTTTCGATGGACCCTGCTACACGAAAAATGAAAAATACATGAAAAAATGTGATTGAAATCATGTTTTTCATGTATTTCTCATTTTTTTTGTAGCAAGGTTCATCGAAAGTATGAAATATGGGCACTCCTTGTGCTAGCATTGCAATTTTTCAAAACAAATTCAAAGTTTGGTCATCATTGTAAGTTGTGTCTTTGATCTTGTTTTGTCTCCTAACCTATGGTTGAGAGCTTTGGAGGGTTAAAATGTATTAGTTTTTTAACAAAATCCAAAAATAATTTTTAGTCCAATAGTTTGTTTGTGTTATAGATTTATTAGGGTAAATTTTCCTTTAATAAGTCTTTTAACTGCTTTGAGTAGTTAAGGTCATGGGTTTAGCTTGAGAAGTATTATTCATTTACCATGATATTTCTATCCAAGGTTAAAGACAAATTGTCAGAGTCATCAGTTGTGTTAGGAATAACATAGTAATAGCTACCCTCCATAAAGAGGCAGCTATTTTCTTCAAAATATTTGGTTTTATAAGCAACACAAGTATAGCTATCTTTTTAAAAAGTGTAGTTATTACTTGCAAAATTGGTACAAGGAGATAAAATAAGCATTCCTAGGGTGAAACAAACACTACTCTTTGAATAGTGAAGCTCTGCTAGAATAAGAGGTGTTACTCATATGGAAGGTGGCTATTTTTTATTGGAATATTCATTAAAAATTTTGGCTATTTATTTGCTAATGCTATTGAAATCTATTGCTACTCATTAAAGGTGAAATGTATTAAAGTGAAGTACGAGTAGCTATTATTAAAAAATGTGATGGAGTGAAAGGTTTGGTGAAATGAGTTGGCAGTAGAGTTTAAATCGTTTTGGTTTCATGTCATTCCCTCTCACCAAGTTTTAGGGCATGCAGAGCTTCGTCTCCATTTACTCTTGTGACAACTACAATAAAACATTTTTATCCTCCAACAAAACAATTTGTTACCAAGTGCCAGCAGTTAGGACTTCGTGGAGGGTTATTGTTCCTTGTTTTATAGGTGTGGACTTGTGGTTAAGTTAATTGTTAACAAGATGGGAAAGGGTGGTAAGGTGAACTGTTCAGAGCCGACTAATACCCGTTTTTTTAACCATCATGCTAAGCCCCGGTTCAAAGCAGTAGGGTGGGATCAATTTTTAAGGAATTTTTCAGGTGAAAATGTGGCAGTGGCTCGGGCATTTGATGAGACATTTGATGGAGAAACGGTCAAGTTGGGGTCTCATACCTCCAATATCACAGAGACTATCATTCGAAGGGCTACCCAAACATTAGCTACAGGTGAGTCTTGGCATAAGAATAACAAAACTCTGCTTAAAGCTAATTTGAATCTATATTTAAAGCCTGAACATGAAAATATTGGTTGGACCCCTACTATTCATATTTCATATTTTAGACTTGAGTGGCAAGATGTCATTACCACTGTACATCATCACATAACCTGTGAGAGTAGGTTTTCTATAGTCCATAAATACCAGATAAGGTTTCTAGCTTACATATTTGGCTCTAAACCTATGAATCTACCATTTTTCCTTCACAAATATCCGTTGTCAATGTCCTGAAAAATATTGAAAACCCCAGGCTATTCTCTTCGTAATATCTATCACAGAGGTTTGATAAAAATACTTGCAGTTTATCATCCAAGAAAGAAAAGAACCAAATGGGAAAAGTTTTTATCAGATGAGGGATTTGGCAGTATTAACTCAAGGAGAAGGGTAGGAAGGCCTAGAAGGCTAAAGACACAAGAGAAGCAGTGAACCCCTACACCTACATTGACCCCTTCCCAAGCTGGTCCATCTTCAATATCATCTAGTAGACAGAATAGGAACTCAACTAGGAAATCTAGAGTTAAAACCACCACTTCTACACCAATCATCACTCCTTTACTAACAGTGCAACCATCCAAGGAGGTCTACAATAGAATATCATTTGAGGAAACACAGACCTTGAGGTATTTCATGTAGGAGCATGCAAACAAACTAAAACAAAAAACTACCCTACCTGATAAAAATACTATGTCTAAGAGAAAAGAAGAGGTAGCTTCCTCTTCAAAGGGTAAATGCAGAAGAAAACTCATTAAGACAGAGGCACCTTCAGTTGAAGTCAACCCTGAAACCTTGACACCAAGTCTTGTTCTAGAGGTTAGAAAGGAAAATCAAGAAAACAATATCACTTCAACACTAGAGGAGCCTACACTTGCACAAGTCTTTTCCTCACTCAAAAGGGGGAAAGGAAAAGTTTCGGAGACCACTACAATAGAAGAACCTACCATATTTCAGCTTTACTTATCTATAAGTTGTTCAACCAAAGGGAAGAGGAAAGCTATAATTCACTCATGTTCATATTTTGAGGAGGATAGCAATGAAACAGAGTTCAGTGAGTCAGATTTTGAAGAAGGAAAGTCAAGCAGAGTCATACATGGGAGAAAGAGGCCTTTATACATTCCAAACCCATACATTCAAAGGCCTCACACCAGACCAAAGAAAAAGCTTAGATTAGCAAGAAAAATCATAGCCAACCTTGCTCTCAAAGATGAAATAAAAAATATAGATGAAAGCCCAAAGAATGAACCAAGGAAGAAAAAGATTCAGTAGAAAAAGTAAGTACATAAGAGAAAGTAAAAAAAAAGGGTAACCAAAGCAGAATCTATAAGAATTTTTGCTTCTATATTAGATCTGTGATGATTGAATTTACAAAACCATGAAAATATAAAGAATCATGTAATTTTTGGCTTATACACAGTATTTTCAGATATAGCTACCCTTTTCGAAAAAGTAGCTATTATTTTTGGATTTTGTATAAGGAGGATAAAAGGTTGCTTTTTGGTTATGTTCTCAAAAGAATGATACTAAATGAAAATGAAGTGAATGCAGCCTCAATGGTGATGATATTTTGCCAAGTGCCATCTAGTCAAGGTATCTTCCAGTTGGTTACTCCTTTCAGTTAGCTACTCCTACACTTTTTCAAATAAGGGTCCAAGTGTTCTTTTCAGTTGGTAGATTGCACTTTTTGTGGAGGAAGTTTTTCCAAGAAATGAGGAGAACTCAGCGAACTCAACTAAGCCACTTGGAACTCCATATTGTCATGTTCTGTCTTCAGTTGTATTTCAGTTTAATTTTTTATGTTTAAGATAAGCTCTAATATATGTAGAGGATTGTAATAAAGTCTCTAAAAACATAATTGCACTTTTTGTGGAAGATTTTTATAGAACTCATTTTTTATATATATATATACTATGTAAGGCACGGAAGAAAGGGATTTGTTGGTTGTACATTTCATTTCATACTCTGTTGTATTTTTTTTAATATATAATATATCCAGAGGCACTCTTGAGGACTCAAAAATTGTATGGTGTGTCTCTTGTTTATCTTCTTATGTGTTTCCATAATTTACAGTTTCATTCCAGATTATAAATTACATAGTTCTATCTCATGTTTTTATCAGTATTGTGAATCTTCATGACATATTAATCTGTTTTTGTAAGTCTTGTTTTATCAAGAATCCTTGTTTCAGTATGAATTGAAGATAGTTCATACCCATTCCTTGAGGTTGAATTAAATCATGTCTCATACTCTTATAAGTATTTTGAAATAGCATACATGATTAATCTGTTTTTGCCAGTCTTGATTTATTAAGAATTCTTGATTGATGAGGTCATGTTAGCTGGAATCATTCTATGTAATAGGATTCTTAAAATGTAGAGTGAGACTCTTGTAAGTCTTTTAAATATTTCTTTCACTATATATTTCAGCTCTATAATTTGTGTCACCATTTCCTCTTAACATTGGATCTTTGTTTTACACATCTACTATTATCTTCCATTTTTCTAACCATCAAGCTACAAAATCAATCTTGCTACCACATTATGCACCAATGCCCTCATATGTGTGAGAGATTCTTATTGTTCAAAACCTCTTTCAGTGTGTGTGATTTCCAACCACTTTCCAAAAAACTCAATCAATTCATAAAAAAAGCCTTTGAGCTTAATATGTATTTGGTCATGCGCTTGCCACAATCCAAGTGTTGATTCAAACGCTAACATCTTTTGTTGCATCTACCGAGAGACAAAGATTCTGAACTTAGTATTCTCCTAAAGTTTTTGCATGAATGCCTAGTACTAGTTTTTAAAGGTGAATAAAGACTATTCACTCTTTCTAATTGTAATTGGTTCACTTGGCGACTCCACAAAGAGGACGAGGGGTTTCAAGACTGCCTACCCTAAAAGAAGAAATCAGAGATCACCTCCTGTGATTCCAGTTTCTGACCCAGAGAAGATCATATATGATGTAAGAGGGAAATAGAAATCAGCTGAAGCTACATCACATTCAGTGAAAAAAATGCATTTAAAGTACATTCCAAAAGAAAAGGTACCATCATCTATCTCACAACCTAAAGAAGTTTCAATTTCAAAGTAATCTCTTGAAATATTTAAAGTTGAAACTTCTTCTATAAAAGGAAAAGTAGATGATGTTAGCCTCGATTCAGTTGAAAGTATCTCTTAGTCATCATTTAGTAAATCAGTAACAAGTATTATTCTAGTGAAATAAGATAAATCAAAGGTTTTAGGTGTCAGTGAAGAAAACCAAAAATTAGAAACATTTGTGCTGACAGAAGGGGAATTAGAACAAGGGTTGGAAATTGCACCCATTCTAGATAGGGCTATTCTAACTAAAGAAGATATTAAAACATACCTGATATTTCTTCAAACTCATGCTGATATCAATCCTTGCCGACAAAAAGAGTATTTTCCTTTGTCTTAAAATCCAGCTATTGGCTCATCTTCTTCTCATCAAGGAGAAGGTAATCTTCCTGAAAATTTGACCTTTAATCTCTCTGACTTTAGCTCAGTAGAACAAAGTTTAAGTTTCTACAATTCTTCATGAATCTACATCTGAAATTGATTCTCCTGGAGATGTTGAAATAAAGCCTTTTGCTGTCCATTTCTTTGAAAATCCATTGTTTTTAGCTCCAAAGCCTGAAAACCCATCCCAAGATTTTAAATCTTCTGTGATTCCAAAACGAGTACAAACTCCACAAATACAAATTTCCAGCATTCAAACTTCTGAATTAGTAATTTTTCCACTATTTGTACCTCAGTAAGTCATGGCTCATCCTACTCCTCAAAGGATGCAGTAGATTGTTGCTGCAAGATATGCACCACTTGTTCTTCCTCAACCTTTGCATCCTCTTCCTCAAGGGGATTATCTAAAATATTTTCCCAAATACACAGGGGAGGGAGAAGGAATATCTACTAAAGAACACCTAGTTTCCTTTTACTGTTATGTTGATAACCAAAGCATTGAACATGAAGATGGTTGGTCAAGACTCTTTGTTCAAAGCTTAGATGGAGAAGCTAGAAAGTGGTTCAGAAATTTTCCACCAAATTCAATAACAGGAATAAATGCTTTAGAGGAAGTGTTTGTAAAAAAATGGGATGACCGTAAGGATTACCTATATTATGTCACAGATTTTGGAGTTTTAAATAATAAGACTAGTGAGTCATTGGCAGAACTTACAAAAAAATTATATTAAAATATTCATGTAGAAGTCAAACCTCCTGAAACCACAATCATGATAACCTTTGCCAATTCCTTAGACTCCAAGTTTGCACTGTGTTTGAGAGCTAAGAAACCACAAACATTGGTGGGTATGCATGAAGTTTCTATTGGAGTTCAGTCCAATCTTATGGCCTCAAACAAGTTGGAAATTGAAGAGGGGAAAGGAGCAAAGGATAAAAATAAAATTAAAGAGGAGAAACCCTCTTCATCCTCTAAAAATTTCATAGCTGAAGAAAATCTTGATAAAATGTCTAATTTGATTAAAGATCTTTCTTCCAAAATGAAAAAACTAGAGTTAGAAAATAGGCCTGCTGCTAGGCCCATCCAAAATGAAGGAAATAGAAATCAGTATCCTTTTAGGAGACCCTTTCAACCTCAAAAACTTTTATAGTTCCCAAGAAGAAATCTCGATGATCAAAATGTTCAGCCTCCACTGAATAATTTTGCTGAAGAAAATCAGCAAGAACAAGAAGAGGAAGATGAAGATATAAATCTTGTTGGGGAGACATCATAGTCAACTTGTTTGAATTTGAAAGAGTATGAAGATCAGTCTAGGATAAATCTATTTTCAGATGATGAAGAGGCTCATATTCATGTTCAAAATGAGAAAATGTAGCCTGAAAATCACATAGGAAATTTTCCTTTGAGATAAAAAGGGGTTGTCCAATAGCCTCAACAAAAACAAGATTCTGAAAAAAATGTTTCCAAACAAAAGGCAAAGGTTGATGATATTCCTCAATCACCTAACCTTTCCCAATCCTTAACATTCCTGCAAAAAATAATATTTGACTCCACTCAATTTCACTTTCAAGTCAAAATTGAATAAAATCTAGATTCCGGTTCCACTCCTTGAATTGTTGAAAATCTAGCCTATAGAGAGTCATTTAAAAGTCTGCTACAACTATCTCTTTCTCCTAATTTTGTCAACCTTGAGGTTGAACATCCTACTATATTCTTAGGCAGTCGTGTCCAAGATCATAATGATGATAATTCTCCACCTTCCTATCTTTCACTCAACATTCCTAACAAGTTGCTGCATAACTTCCTATTAGATTCTGGGGCCTCTCACAATCTGATGCCTAAGAAAGTGATGGATGAATTAGGACTCGAAATCACTAAAAAATACCATGACCTCTACACTTTTGACTCCAAAAGGGTCAAGTGTTTAGGAGTGATTAACGACTTGGTAATTTCTCTTACCCAGCTCCCCATGAAAAGTCTAGTGATGGAATGGTTGTTGACATACCATCTAGATTTGGAATACTTCTTTCCAAATCTTGGTCCAAAAAGTTGGGAGGCACTCTCCAAATGGATATGACATACACCACTATCCCAGTATTTGGAGGAGAGTTTAGGAGATTGTATAGGGAAACGCAGATGTCTTATATCATAAGTGATCATCAAAATCCCTCAAATCATCTTATATGTGTAGAGGAGAAGGAGATACGGTCATCCATTTTACAGTTCTCTTATGATGACAATAATTTTAAGCCTGAAATCAGTAAAAAACAACAGCTACTAGTATCAAAAGAGTAGGATTTAGAAATAGGACGGATCTGGAAATCACATATGGTGCCTCATCAAGAGAGGGATTAGGGGCTGGTGTAGTTCTTATTTCTCCCACTCAGTAGGTAGTCACTTTATCATACAAATTACAATTTGTCACTACTAATAACACTGTTGAGTATGAAGCACTAATTCTGGGAATGAAGGTAACAAAAGGTTTGGGAGCTGAATAGTTGATTGTTTTTGGTGATTCAGAGTTGGTGGTACAAAAGGTGAGAGATAACTACCAAGTAAAAAATTCAAAATTGAAGAATTACATAAATGAAGTCTGGGATTTGATTGAACATTATTTTTCAGCATTCAATTTGAATTTTGTTTCGAGAGAAGAAAATGAAATGGTAGATCCATTGGCCATTTCTAATAGTAATTTTAAGGTTCCTCTTGTTGTTAAAGTGACATAAGATGTTCACATAAAAATCAGACCTTCCATTCCTGACAATATCAAATACTGGCAAGTATTTGAATATGATAAAGAAATTTAGAAACTCTTGGAATGTGTGGAGGAGTTTTCTGACATTCATATTGATAATGAACAAGACACAACTGAAAGTTATAACAACAAGCCATTCAAAGACTATAGTTGGAAAATGCATTATTGATCTGAAAACAAACTTCATTCCTAAAGGCTTGGTTCCTTTAGAGAGGTTGTTTGTGTTGAAGTTCAACAAGAAATTTCAGCACCTACACTAGTGTGGGACTAGGAGGTCCAAGCAGCACCTACACTAGTGTGGGACCACAAGTCTTAGTAACACCTACACTGGTGTGGGCTAAATTTGGTGCATGTCTATTCTAGCTATCCCTTAATTAAGATTGCCAATAAAATGTAATATAATCTCAAAATAACTTGTAATAGTAAACTGAGTGTGATAAACTCAGTTAAGTCATGAAATTCGAGTTGAGGGTAGTTGGTGAAGCATGCAGAGTAATTATAGTTGTAATAGAGTTCGAAGTGCAGTGGTGCATTAGTTAATGTAGGTTGTAATCAATTTAACTCAGTTAAGTGAGTTAAACTAAGTGAGTTAAACTCAATTGTGCTAGTTGTAACTGTTTGATACACTAGTGAGAGATCAAGTGAATTAAATATTATTTAATTCACAATCAGTGATCTCACATGCACCTAAGGATTTACTATTATTAATTTCATGCATGTCAGTTCTAGTGGAGACCCAGTTGAGAACTAGGTGAAAGGGAAGTTAACTATCAGTTGTAGGATTATTGGGTTGCACCCATGCAACAAAACACCCATCGAATTGCCCATTATCCTTGCGTAGTCAAGGAAGGCAAAAATTCCTAAAGAATAGGGATTTCATTCCACATGAATTGCGCAAGAAAGGCAGGCTGTCAGGAGGCAGAAAATTGGCTAAGTATTGGTCAGTTTAATCTAGGACAGTGTGAGACAATTAGCTAAGTACATGAGGTCTCTTGTGAGAATATTTGTATGTAATTGTTTCATGCATCCATGTTGAATATACAATAGAATATAGTGGGGTTTTGAGCAACAATATTTCCCCAGGAAATTATCTGTGTTGTGGTTTGATTGATTCTTCTTTGCTTCATGTGATTGGCGATTGTGTTTTTAATTCCACAATTGATTTGTAGAAGTGATTCAATATCTAGCTTTAGCACATAGTTATATCAGATTAAATCCATGATATACATGCTTGTTCTATAATTTCTACATGGCATCAGAGCACATGAAATCACAATAGTGAAGGAGGAGCTGAGTTTGTGACTGAATAGAATTCAAATTTGCAGAAGACTTTCTTGGTGCTACAGTTGATTCAGGATCGAAATGGATTTCAATGTCTTAAGATTTGAATATGCACTCGAGGGCAGCTCTAACTATGTTTCTTGGAAATACAGTATGGAGGCGGTACTCGAAGACAATGGCTTGAAGGAATTCATTGACATTGATGTTCCTAAACCCGTTGTGACAGGTGCTGTAAATACTGTTGCATGGGAAAAGGAAGTGGCGAAGGCAAGGAGGATCTTACTAGAGGGAGTACGATACCACATTGTCTCAAGTCTCCATGGGAAATCCACACCATATGCAATGTGGAAGGCTTTGACAGATCTATTTCAGAGCTACAATGACCATAGGAAATTGGCACTGAAAGATAAACTCAGGAAGATCAAGATGGAGAAAGGCGACTCCATGCCAAAATATTTAACAAAGTTTATCCAATGTCAGGATGAGCTGGGGAGCATTGGAATTACTGTCGTTGATGATTATTTGGTGAGTTTAGGTCTCTTAGGAATTTCTAAGAGTTGGTATATTTATAAAGACTCTGTCAATGGAACGGAAAAGTTGCTAGATTGGGAACGAGTATGGTCAGATTTGGTGCAGGAGGAGTTCAGACAAAATACCAGAGATAGATCTTCATCTAAGAATGAAGATGAAGAAGATTGTGATTTTTTTGCCAAGGTAAAGAAGGGGAAAGGAAATAAGTTCCATTCCAAATCCAAGTCCAAATATGGAAATAAGCACAATATGTCCAGAGTGAAGTGTTTTCATTGTCATGAGCATGGGCATTATGCTACTAAATGTCCACAAAATAAGAAGAATAATAAGACTTCAGGATCTGCTGCTGATGAGGATTTGGCATTGCAATTTGAGATTGACTTCTCATTTATCGCATGCATGGTGTCAAGTGCATTGGGATTTGTGTGTATTTGGATAGTGGTGCATCCTTTCACATGACGGGAGACAAGGAACTTTTCAGTAGCTTGGAGGAGAGACATCTCTAGATGCATATCAAAATGGGTGATGATGAGTGGTACAATGCTAACGGGATTGGTACCATTACCTTCTAGAGACAATCAGGTAAACCCTTTCAATTAAAATATGTAATTCATGTACCAGCTTTGAAGAAAAATTTAGTCTTTGTTGCAATATTAGAGGATAGAGGCTATGATGTTGTTTTCAGGGAAGGAATATCTTTCCTGCGACACAAAACAACAGGAAAAGCCAAGAATATTGGGATTCGAGTTAAGAATCTCTACAAGTTGGATGTAGATGGCTACGCAGCATTGATGGGAAAGGTAGAAAAAGTGATGAGCTAGGATGAGGGTGTGTTATGGCACAGGAGATTGGGTCAACTTCACCAAGGAGCCTTGAAAGTCATGCAACAAATTTCTACGGGTCTTCCCAAGGGTACACTTGCACAGTCAGACACAAGCAAGGGATGTACTATGGGAAAATATGTAAAGGCCAGCTTTCCTGAGAAGGACAACCAATCCTCAGGGATCCTTGGGAGAGTTCACATAGACGTCTGTGGACCATTATTTGTTGCTTCGACAACAAAACATAAGTACTATGTGATATTTGTTGATGAATTTTCTCGTAAGTGCTGGATCTAGTTCATGAAAAAGAAAGATCATACATTCTCAAAGTTTCTTGAGTTTAAAGCACTGGTGGAGAAAGACACGGGGAAGCAAGTGAAGGCTCTTAGGATTGATAATCGTGGTTAGTACATATCTAACGAATTCAAGAACATCTGGAGCAAAGAAGGAATTCAGAGAGAACTGATAGCGCCTCATAACCCACAATAGAATGGGATTGCTGAAAGAAAGAAAAAAATGATTGTGGGTGCAGTAAGAGTGATGTTGCATGATCAAGGCCTACCGATGCATATATGGGTTGAGGCATGCAACACAACGATATTTGTGCAAAACCATTTTCCTCATAGGATACTTGGCATGAGTACACTAGAAGAGGATTTCACTGGTAAGAAACCTGATGTTTCATATTTTAAGATTTTTGGCTCATTTGTTTCTGTGTAGGTGACGAAAGATGCCAGGAAAAAGCTGGAACCAACAACTGAATTGGGATTTTTGTGGGGTACACTGAAAATCCCCATAACTATCGGGTGTATTTACCAAACAATAGAATGATTTTTATCAGACGGGATATAAAATTTGATGAGGAGAAAGCCATGTGATTGTCCCTTGAGAGGGAGCTAGATTTTCATGCAGAGGAGTAACTCTTGGTTCCTAAGGATGAGCCTCAAGATCTGGAGTATCCATATGCGTATTATCATGGAGTGGTAGAAAACACTCATGCAGAGCCATCCATCAGAAATGGTAGAAGGCACACCACAAAAGCTGATAGATTGAGACTTGATGTTGCAGAGAATTTAGGAGCCCCTACTTCACATTACAGATAGAGAGTCTCCAGACAGGTTTACTGGATACGTGGCTCTTATGAGAAAATTTATTGTCACTGAACCAAATTCCTTTCATGACGTACTATAACAACTAATTTGGGTTGATGAAATGGTGGAGTATGACTCCATTGTGAAGAAAAATGCATGGGAGATTGTCCCAAGACTGGTCAACAAATCAATGGTTAAATGTAGATGGATCTACAAGGTAAAGAAAGCTGCTGATGGGAGTGTGGAGAAATACAATTCCATATATGTGGCTTGGGGATTCTCACAGATTGAGGGGATCGATTATGATGATACTCTTGCACCAGTTGTAAGGTACTCTTCCATTAGATCCATCCTTGCAATCTCAGTGCAGATGGGGTGGCGCATTCATTAGATGGATGTGAAAACTACGTTTCTCAATGGAGTTATTGAGGAAGAAGTTTACATAGATCAACTAGAAGGTTTCGAGATCTTCGACACTCAGTCATGTGTTTGTCGACTCAATAGAGCACTGTATGGGCTGAGGCAAGCACCTCGTGCTTGGTACGCTCGGATATACATCTATTTCACCGGACTATGCTTCACCAAAAGTGAAGCTGATGCAAACCTGTACCAGATTGTGGTTGGGTAAGCTATTGATTATTGTACTTTATGTTGATGATCTAATTTTTACTGGTGATGAGAAGTTAATACACTCATGCAAGGAGGATCTTGTAAGGGAATTTGAAATGAAGGAAATGGGACTGCTTCATTATTCCCTTGGTTTGGAAATATGGTAGCAAGGATGGTGAAATTTTTGTTTCTTAAGGAAAGTATGATAAGAGATACTGGTTAAGTTTCACATGGAGAGCTGCAAACCCATGGATACTCCTTTTCTAGGAAATTGGAGGAAAGAAGATGCTAATTATGGAGAGGTAGTGGATGCTACTGTCTACAGGTAGTTAGTTGGTTCACTGATGTATTTAGTGAATACCAGACCAGACATTTGCTACATAGTTAACCAACTGAGTCAAGCTATGGTTAAGCCTACCAAGCTATTTTGGAAGGAGGGGAAACATGTCTTGAGATAACTAAGGGGAACATTAGAGTATGGATTATGGTACAGACAGACAGAGCGAGTGAAGCTTCAAGGTTTCATGAATGCAGATTGGGCAGGTAGCCTATCAGACAGAAAGAGAACATCAGGAGGGATCTTCAACATAGGATTGATAGGAGTTCCTTGGTACAGCAGGAAGCAACGATATGTGGCACTCATTTCAGTGGAAGAAGAGTACATGGCAGAAAGTCAAGATACATGTGATTATATCTCAATGAGAAATATCTTGGTTGGTTTGGTTTGTTCTCAGATGGATCCGACAATGATACATTGTGATAATCAGAGTTGCATTAAACTCTCGATTAATCTTGTGTTACATAATAGGTCCAAGCACATAGATATCCGGTACCACCATCTCAGAGATTGTGTGTAGAGGCGAATAATGTTACTTTAGTAAATTCTCATGGAAGATCAGGATGCAGATATTCTGATGAAGGCGCTCACCAGGAGAAAATTTGAATACCATAGAGGCAGGATCGGGGTGAAGGATAATACATTTCTTGTTGAGAGGGAGTGTTTAAGTTCAACACGAAATTTCAGCACCTACAATAGTGTGGGACAAGGAGGTCCAAGGAGAACCTACACTTGTGTGAGACCATAGGTCTTAGCATCACCTACACTAGTGTGGGCTAAATTTGGTATGTCTATTTTAGTTATCCCTTAATTAAGATGGACAATAAAATGTAATATAATCTCAAAATAACTTGTAATAGTTAATTGAGTGTGATAAACTCAATTAAATCATGAATTTCAAGTTGAGGGTAGTCGTTGAGGCATGTAGAGAAATTCTAGTGGTAACATAGTTCGAAGTGCAGTGATGCATTAGCTAATGTAGGTTGTAATCAGTTTAATTTAGTTAAGTGAGTTAAATTCAGTTGTGCTAGTTGTAACTATTTGATACACTAGTGAGAGATCAAGTGAAGTTAAATATTATTTAATTCTCAATCAATGATCTCACAAGCAGCTAAGGATTTACTATTATTATTTGCATGCATGTTAGTTCCAGTGGAGACGCAGCTGAGATCTAGGTGAAAGGGAAGTTGACTATCAGTTAGGATTATTGGGTTGCACCCATGCAACCAAACACCCATTGGATTGCCCATTATCCTTCTGCAGTCAAGGAAGGAAAAAAATAATAAAGATTAGGGATTCCATTCCACATGAATTACGCAAGCAAGGTAGGCTCTCAAGAGGCAGAAAATTGGCTAAGTATTGGTCAATTTTATCCAGGATAGTGTGAGACAGTTAGTTGAGTACATGAGGGCTCTTGTGAGAAGAGTTATATGTAATTGTTTCATCTATCCATGTTGAATATACAATAGAAGATAGTGGGGTTTTGAGCAACAAGCTTTCCCCGGGAAATTATCTATTTTGTGGTTTGATTGATTCTTATTTTCTTCATGTTATTGGCAATTGTGTCTTTAATTCCGCAATTGATTTGTAGAAGTGATTCAGTATCTAGCTTTAGCTCATTGTTAGATCGGATTTAATCCATGATATACATGGTTGTTGTATAATTTCTACAGTTTGAAAATAATGGTGTATTTTTAAATCCTGATGGTAAGACAAATGGAGAGAGTACAGTTGATTTCAATATTGGCACTAAAAATCAGCCTAAATATGCTAAAGTTTCTAAATTTATTCCTCGAGAAACTAGAACTCAACATGTCAAGTTGTTGAAGAAGTATGCAGACATTTTTTCTTGGTCCTACAATGATTTTAAGACATATGAAAGACATATAATGGAGCATAAAATCCCTCTTAAATCAGAAGCAAAACATGTGGCATGGAAGATAAGGCATATTACTCCTATGTTGCTCCCTATTATTGAGAAAGAAATAAAAAAAATGTGGGAAGCCAAAATAATTTTTCCTTTAAGATTTTCCAATTGGATAGCTAATATAGTCCCGATTCGAAAAAAGAATGGTGAAATCATAATTTGTGTTGATTTTCACAATTTGAACCAATGCTCGCTAAAGGAAAACTATCCTTTACCCAAAATGGACCATATTTTGAAAAAGGTTGTAGGCTTAAAGAGGTTGTAAATGATAGATGGCTTTTTAGGATACAATCAAATTTCAGTTGCCAAACAAGACAGGGAGAAAACAACCTTAACTACACTGTGGGGAACTTTTATGTATAATAAGATGCCTTTTGGTTTAATGAATGTAGGTGCAACATTTCAGCGGGCAATGGACATTTCCTTTGCATGAGAAAAGGACAATTTTTTTTTTCATTTATTTGGATGATACAACAATCTTTTCAAAATCTGATCATGATCATTTAAAACATATGTAGCAAGTGTCTGATAAGTGCAGAAAATTTGGTTTTTCTTTAAACCCAAAGAAATCATGCTTTTTTGTTCAAGAAGGAAAATTGTTGGGGCATATAGTAACAGAAAATGGTATTCTCATTGACCCAAGGAGAGTTGAAGTTATACAGAAAATTGGTTTACCCATAAATAAGAAAGAATTACAATCATTTTGGGGTAAGATTAATTTTCCAAGGCGTTTTGTTCCAAACTTTGCAGAATTAATTAAACATATAAATGTCTTGTTGATGAAATTTGTGGAGTTCAGGTGTCAAGATGAAGCAAAAAAATATTTCTTAGCAATCAAATCTACCTTGATGGAAGTCCCAGTGTTAATCAACCCTAATTTTGAGAAGGATTTTCTAACTTTTTCATATGCTTATGAGGAATCTATTGCAACAGATTTACTTCAAAAGAACAGGGAAGGCTTGGAGCAGCCATTTTATTTTTCCAGTCATGCATTAAGAGATGTTGAGCTAAAGTAAAACTTAGTTGAAAAGAAGGCATATGCACTGGTGAAGGCTTTGAAGTATTTTCAATTTTATGTTCTACATTCTAAAGTCATTTCTTTTGTGCCAAATATTGCTATCAAGGATGTATTTTTGAAGCCAGACACTGATGGCAGGAGGGGAATATGGTTAAAAAATATTGTGGAATTTTACAATGAAATCAGACCTACTAAGTTGATAAAGGGACAAGGTTTAGCCCGCTTGATGGCAAAATCAAATTGCAAAGCTTTAAACATGAACATGGAGGTAGTTGAAGAAATAGTTAAAGAAGGTATATCTGATTATCCTGAACTCTTTTATTCTAGATGGTATAAGGATGTAGTGTACTTTTTGTTAAACTTCAGTTGTCCTGCAAAAATGGAAAAATCAAAGAGAAGGGCTTTTAGACTGAATGATGTTAAGTACTACATAATGGAAAACCATCTTTATTGGAAAGACCCTGTAGGAGTTTTCTTGAGATGTCTAGATGAAGTGGAGTCATAGAAAGTTATGGCAAAGATACATGTAGGGGTGTGTGGTGGTCATTTATATTAGAAAGCTACCACAAATAAAATTCTAAGAGTTGACTATTACTGGCCAACTCTTTTCTTTGATGTTTTTGCTAAAATTAGAGCTTGCATTGAGTGTCAAAAGTTTTTCTGTAAGAAAAAGATGCTCCCACTACCTCTCATTACCATTTCAGCAGATGCTCCTTTCCAGCAGTGGGAGCTAGACTTCATTGGTGAGATTCACCTGCCATCATATGGACATCACACGTGGATTCTTATAGCCACGGAATATTTCACCAAGTGGATTGACGCCATTCCAACTAGAAACACCATTGACATGGTAATAATTAAATTTATGTTGGAAAATATTATGTCTAGATTTGGTTGCCCTAAAAAATTGGTGACTGACAATGTAATGGATTTTAAATCTTCCAAGATGGAAAATTTCTATCAAAAGTATAACATTGATTTGACTCATTCTAGACCTTATTACCTCCAAGGTAATGGGTTAGCTGAGTCATTGAATAAACGTCTGGTAAGAATTATAAAGAAGATGGTGACAGAACACAAAAGAAACTGAGATACTCAGCTAGTTCATGCTCTTTAGGTAGATAGGGTGAGTAGAAAAATATCAATTGGAGTTTATCCCTTTCAACTTGTTTATGGTACTGATGTTGTGATTCCATTACAACTGGCCCTTCCTGTTATGAAATTTTTAGAAGATGAAACTGATAATTCAAATCCCATTTAGAGAAGGATGCTACAATTGATAGAAGCTCATCAAATCCCTGATGGACAAAACACATAAGTACAAAGCCAAAATAAGAGTTGTGTTTGAAAAAAGAGAAAAGCAACAGGTATTGCAAGAAGATGTTTTGGTATTGCACTGGGATGTAAGAAGAGATGACCATGGAAAGCATGGTAAGTTTGAGAATTTGTGGTTTGGGCCATTCAAAATCACTCAAGTTCTGGATAATAACACATTTATGATGAAGCATTTAGATGATGATAAATTAACTGGAAGTACGGTCAATGGTCATTATCTAAAAAAAATATTTGTTTATTGAGTCAGTCAGTCTTTGCATTGTAAATATCCGAAGCGATGTTCCAATAAAACTCTATGCCCAATGGTATTTATGTTTGTAAATAGAGTCAGTTTTCAGTTCAGTCTATAAAAGTCAGTTTATGTCATTAGCTTCTAGAACTTAAAATTCCTCATAGTTTAAGGAACTAAATCTATAGTCCTTGAAGCCTCACAGGGATGACTTCATCCCTAATAGGAACCATTGTTAGCACTGCAACTTTTCAAGAAAAAATTCGAAGTCTGGTCATCATTGTAAGTTGTGTCTTTGATCTGCTATTATCTCATAATCTATGGTTGAGAGCCCTGGAGGGTTAAAATGTATTATATTCTTATCATTTTTTAACAAAATCCAAAAATAATTTTGATTCCAATATTTTTTTTGTGTTATAGAGTTATTAGGGTAAATTTTCCTTTAATAAGTATTTTAATTACTTTGAGTAGTTAAGGTCATGGGTTTAGCTTGAGAAGTCTTATTCATTCACCATGATATTTATATCCAAGGTTAAAGACAAACTGTCAGGGTCATCAGTTGTGTTAGGAATAACACAGGAATAACTACCCTCCATAGAGAGGCAACTATTTTCTTGAGAAGATTTGGTTTTATACGCAACACAAGAATAACTGTCTTTTTCAAAAAAGTAGCTATTACCTGCAAATTTGGTACAAGGAGATAAAATAAGCATTACTGAGGTGAAACAAACACTGATCCTTGAATAGTGAAGGTATCTTAGAACAAGATGTGTTACTCATCTGAAAGGTGGTTATTTTTCATTGGAAGATTCATTAAAAATGTTGGCTATTTATTTGCTAAGGCTACTCAAATCTATTGCTACTCATTAAAGGTGAAATGTATTAAAGTGAAGTATGAGTATCTATTATTAAAAAATGTGATGGAGTGAAAGTTTCGGTGAAATGAGCTGGAAACAGAGTTGAAATCATTTCATTTTCGTGTCATTCCCTCTCATCGAGTCTTAGGGCATGCAGATCTCTGTCTCCATTTAATCTTGTGACAACTACAACAAAAAGTTTTTATCTTCCAGCAAAACAATTTGTTACCAAGTTCTAGTAGTTAGGGCTTCGTGGAGGGTTGTTTTTTCTCGTTTTAGAGGTGTGCACTTATGGTTAGGTTAATTTTTAACAAGATGAGCAAGGGTGGTAAGTTAAATCATTTAGAGCGGGCTAATACCCGTTTTTTTGACCATCATGCTAAGCCCCGGTTCAAAGTAGCAGGGAAGTATCAGTTTTTAAGGAGGTTTTCAGGTGAAAATATGGTAGTGGCTCAGACATTTGCTGAGACATTCAATGGAGAAAAGTTCAAGTTGGGGTCTCATACCTTCAGGATCACAGAGACTCTCATTCCAAGGGCTACCTAAACATTAGCTACAGGTGAGTCCTGGCACAAGAATAATAAAAATCTGCTTAAATTTTATTCGAATCTATATTTAAATCCTAAACATGAAAACATTGGTTGGACCCCTACTATTCATATTTCATATTTTAGACTTGAGTGGAAAGATGTCATTACCACTGTACAATGTTACATAACTTGTGAGGGTAGGTTTTCTACTGTCCATAAATACCAGATGAGGTTTCTAGCTCACATATTTGGATATAAACCTATGAATCTACCATTTTTCCTTCACAAATCTCTGTTGTCAATGTCCCAAAAAATACAAAAAACCCCAGGTTATTCTCTTCATAATCTCGATCATAGAGGTTTGATAAAAATACTAGTGGTTTATCATGTGAGAAAGAAAAGAACCACATGGAAAAGGTTTTTATCAGATGAGGGATTTGGTAGTATTAACTCAAGGAGAAGGGTAGGAATGCCTAGAAGGATAAATATCCAAGAGAAACAGTCAAACCATACACCTACATTGACCCCTTCACAAGCTGTTCCATCTTTAATATCATCTAGCAGATAAACTAGGAACTCATCCAGGAAAGCTAGAGTTCAAACCACCACTTCTACACCGATCATCACTCCTATACCAATAATGCAACCAGCCAAGGAGGTCTACACTAGAATATCATCTGAGGAACCACATACCTTGAGGCATTTGATGCAGGAGCATGCAAAAAAAGTCAACCAAAAAGCTACCCTACCTGACAAAATGACTATGTATAAGAGCAAGGAAGGGAGAGCTTCCTCTTCAAAGGGTAAACACATAAGAAAAATCATTATGATAGAGGGACCTTCAGTGGAAGTCAACCCTGAAACCTTAACACTGAGTCCTGTTCTAGAGGTTAGTTAGGAAAATCAAGAAAACAATATCACTTCAACACCAGAGGAGCCTACACTTGCACAAGTGTTTTCCTCACTCAAAAGGGGGAAAAGGAAAGTTTCAGAGACCACTACAATAGAATAACCTACCATAGCTTAGCTTTAATCATCTATCAGTTCTTCAGCCAAAGGGAAGAGGAAAGCTATAATTCACTCATACTCATCTTTTGAGGAGGATAGCAGTGAAACAGAGTTCACTGAGTCTGATTTTGAAGAAGGACAGTCAAGCAGAGTCATAAATGGAAGAAAGAGGCCTTTATACATTCCAAATCCATACATTTAAAGGCCTCGCACCAGACCAAAGAACAAGCTCATATTAGCAAGCAGAATCATAGCCAACCCTTCTCTCAGGGAGGAAATAATAAACATATATGAAATCCCAAAGAATGAACCAAGGAAGAAAAAGATTCAACAGAAAAATCAAGTACATAAGAGAAAGTCAAACAAAAGGGTAACCAAGGGAGAAGTTATCATGATATTTTATTCTATATTTGATCTCTGATGATTGAATGTACAGAACCATGGAAATATGAAGAATCATGTCATTTTTTCTTATACACAGTATTTTCATATATAGCTACTCTTTTTTAAAAAGTAGCTATTATTTTTGGATTTTGTATAAGGAGGATAAATGGTTGCTTTTTGGTTCCATTCTCAAAATAATGACACTAAATGATGATAAAGTGAATGTAGCCTCAATGGTGATGATATTTTTCCAAGTTTTATCTAATCAAGGTATCTTCTAGTTGGTTACTCCTTTTAGTTAGCTACTCCTACACTTTTGTAGATAAGGGTCCATGTGTTCTATTCAGTTGGAAAATTGCACCTTTTGTGGAGGCAGTTTTTCCAATAAATAAGGAGCAATGGACACTTTGAGCTCCATAGTGTCATGTTCTGTCTTCAGTTGTATTTTAGTTTACTTTTATTGTTTAAGATAAGCTCTATTATATGTAGAGGATTGTAATAAAGTCTCTAAAAACACAATTTCACTTTTTATGGAGTATTTTTACAAAACTCCTTTTTTGGATATATCCTATGTAAGGCAAGGAAGAAAGGGGTTCATTGGTTGTACATTTCATTGCATACTATGTTGTATTTTTTTTTGAATATATAATATATCCAGAGGTACTATTGAGGACTCACAATTTGTATGGTGTGTGTATTGTTTATCTTCTTATGTGTTTCCATAATTTACTGTTTCATTCCATATTATGAATTACACAGTTCTATCTCATGTTTTTCTCAGTATTGTGAACCTTCATGACATATTAATATGTTTTTTTAAGTCTTGTTTTATCAAGAATTCCTGATTCAGTATGAATTGAAGATAGTTCATAACCATTCCTTGAGGTTGAATTAAATCTTGTCTCATACTCTTATAAGTGTTTTGAACTAGCATACATGATTAATATGTTTTTGTCAGACTTGATTTATCAAGCATTCCTGATTGATGAAGTCATGTTAGTTGGAAGAATTATATGTAATAGGATTTTTAAAATGTAGAGTGAGATTCTTGTATGTCTTTTAAAGATTTCTTTCACTATATATTTCAGCTCTAGAATTTGTGTCACCATTTTCTCTTAACAGTGGAACTTTGTTTTAAACATCTACTATTATCTTCCATTTTTCTAACCATCAAGATACAAACTCAATCTTGCTACCAAATTGTGCATCAGTTCCCTCATATGTGTTAGGGATTCTTATTTGTTAAAAACCTCTTTCAGTGTGTGTGATTTCCAACCACTTTCCAAAAAACTCAATCATGTCATAAGAAAATCCCTTGAGCTTAAGATGTGTTTGGTTAGGTGCTTGTCACAATCAAATTGATGATTCCAGTGCTAACACCTTGGATGAGGAATCAAATTTTTCATCCAATGAGTGTTCCCACTCGAAATTCGAGTAAACACATAGGGAGATAAGTTGAAAATACTAGTTGAAAAAGTAGTTTTTTCTTTTTTCCTATAAAATATGATGATGTAATCTAATATTATTTTATTATTTCCACTATTATTTATAATTTCCTTAGGAGGCCCATTTTAGACATTAAAATTCCCCTAATGGTTCTCAAGTAAAATGAAAAGAAACATGATGAAAGGATTCTCAATTGCAATTTTTTCGGCAGCTTTCTAACTTTGCTAGGAGTTTGGTCTCTTTGTTTATGTAAGCAGAAGCCAATGGAAACAAAGAGGGCCCAGTTGGCCATTTCGAAAAACCTAATGAACCTTCAATGGATATAAGCTCGATAGTGAATGCAAAGGTGTGCGGAGGTGCATAGCGGAGGTGTGAAAAGTTGTGGAGGTGTGTAGAGGTATTTATGAGATATGGATACCTTTTCATTCTGCATAGTTATTCCATTGGTCTCCAACTTTTCCACAAATTATAATTCAGAACCGAAAATTGTATAACAGATAAACACATCAAGGCTGATGAGATAGATCAGTGGCATGAGTCTTGTTGCGACCACCATAGGTGCCAATTGGAGAAGGTCCATATGGAGGAATTATTCCCTTGAATAACTCTTCCAACACCACCTTTTTCACCTTTTATCATTCTTATTTTCCTCCAAAAATCAATTAGAGTTGATCGTTGATCTCTACAATCCTAGCACATATACTTTATTGTACCATGTAAACTGTAAATTTGGAAATAGTGATGCACAAGTCAAAATGCTATTCTAATATAAGTGCAAATAGTTTTAGAAACCCATAGGTTACTAACACAACCAACCATCCTCCTATCACTACTCTAAGAGTTCCTTTCACCATGGAAGTGCAACCATAGTATGCGCTGATCACTCTAAAATATACAAGGGTCACGCTACACACGAATGCCAACCCTATGACTCTAATAGAATAATAAGCGATAAAGATTATTAAAATTAAGGGCACCACTCCTCCCACACAAAATTTAAGTGTCATTTCAAATGCTTCCTAGAATGGATTTGACCTAACTAGGAGTAACAATGGTAGCTTTGAGACTTCTTATAATTCGAATGATAATGTTTACTTGAGGGTAAATACATATTCTTAGATCTAAGGAATGGTTAAGGAACATTTAACTATTTGGAATATAACTACACATAGGTCAAGACCCAATTATAATAAAACTCATGGGTGCATTTTTTATTTTCATGAGTTATATAAGCATCACTAAGAAGCACTTGAGATGCAAATCACACATACATATTTTCCATAATACAAAAATAACAAAGAACTCTAGGAAAAGGGTTGCATGATTATCAGGAGAATTTCTAGATGAGTCAGAACTTGGGCTAATTGTTTCCATTTATCTTTTTGAAACTACGATGGGAATTTCTAGGTCATGTCTCAATTTTTATAAAAAAAAAGGATGAAGAACCATGAATATTGTGATCAATACCGACAAACAAAAGTTGAGTCATATTCATTTTGATACATAGGATTAATGTATGATGATGAAACTTGTTACTGATATTGGATTGTAATTTTATGATGAGCCACTCCTTTTGGCATGGAATTTTATGAAGTTTAAGGCCAAGACATGAGTAGTTAGTCAAATTAGCCTACAATTTTTTTTTTCTCTTTTCATACATGTATAAATGTATGCATGTTGCAGAAAAGTTAAGAGTATGCTACAAATTTATTTGTTGTATAGTTTTGGATATGTACATATTCTACTTTTCTATGATTTTTCAAAAGCATCACCATTTTTCTAAATTGGAATCCATGATTTATGAAAAATATCATTATTATTGTTGCGTTAGGGTTGAGTTACAAAATACGACATCCATAATATAAAATTAAACTGTGTTATGAAACAACTCACAAAACATAAGAAAGATATATCAATGACTTAAAAATTATCCTCTTCAAGGGGGAAACATCCTTTACATTACATAAATTAATAATTCTTGGATGATACAAATGATAAAACCTCCTTGGTATATATGGGAGTCTTAGGGGTCACAATATAATCAGAGCCTACCTAACAATAATAATGTAAGGGCACAACAATAACAATAGTGTGCTTCTATGGGGTACAACAATAACAAAATGGCAGATACATGGGCACAACAATAAAAATAATGGGATATACTAACAATAACAATTAGGTGGATACACCTCCGGATGCAGATGCCAATTGATGTGGATGGGACGTTCGTCCCACGGAGAATCCCAATGGCGACCACGTGGGGTGGTCATATAGCCACCCACAGAAGCATTTACTCCACATTAAATGTGGCCAGCATGTTCTCCATTTGCAGCTTCAATACACTTCACCATCATTTTGTTCTGCCCCTCTGGTTTTTAATGGAGTTCAATTACAGTCATTCGCTTCATGTCCACCCTGTTTGCAGGTCTCTTGCTCCACAAAGAAGCTCCTATCCTCCTACCTGTGCCGAGCCAAGTGCTCAAACGCACACATGGAGACGTTGTCTGCTGCTCTGCTACATTGAAACTCTGTCGGACTTTCAATTTTCTCAGAGCGAGCTTTGTTGCACAAAGTCTCGGCCCTGTGCTCAGCTTGCCATGCCATTATCTTCTGCTTAGCGTCACTCCCATCCATCTCTCAGTCGACATTGTTCATGCTCCACCTCCATTATGCCTCGGCTCTGTCATAGGATGAGATGTCACCAGGGTAGCAGCAAGGGCCGAGATACTCGCTCCCGGTCCTCCCCCGGCACTGACTCCTCCTCTGAGGATTTCTCTTGTGGCCATTATCCGAAAACCAAAAGCAAAAGAGGTAGAGCCCGCCTTACTGGGGAAGCGCAATTCACCTAGGGCTCTTTGCCTCCCCACGCGGTGTCTCCTCCACAACTATTCACCCAAACCTTCGTTTCCCCTGATTCCACTTCGTTTGCTCATATTCCCCTTCGCCAAACCTATCAAAGAGCTAAATTTCGATTTGAGTGCACCTTGGACAGGCTTGTAATCACCGCCTACATCACCGTCACCCTTAGGGAGGAAGCTGCTGGCCTCAACCCCCCTTCTGTTCCCGCTCCTCAGTCCCCTCCAGATAAAGACGTTGCTAAGGTTTCAAGGGTGCCACTGGAGATGGAACGAACTGACAAGAATAAGGAATAGGTGAAGGAGGTTGCTGACAAAGCCACTTGTGCAACCAATGATGATGGATATGGCAGCAGTGACAAATACATATGCCGCATCGTGGAGGAACCCCCCTCTCCTACTAATGACAAGTAACCACGAAACTTATGGTGGAACACAGTTCTGAAGCGTAGGTTTCATGGGTGGGTTTTTGTTTTTCTGTTTAATTCTGTTAGGTCCCTATATTACCAGTATAGTCCCTTATTTTTGTTAGTGTAACCCCCTTATTGTTATTATTGTACCCTTGTAACCCCCAATTTGTTATTATTGTGCCCTTAAATTATTATTGTTAGGTCGGCTAGGATTACATTGTGGCCCACTAGGATTACATTATGGCCCCATGGACTCCTATATATAGAAAGGAGGTTTTGTAAATTATATCATCCAAGAATTTTTCATTTATGTAATGTATTGGAGGTTTCCCCCTTGAAGTGGCTCATTTCTAAGGTGTCGATATCTCTTTTATTCTCTTTTTGGAGCGGGTTACACAACATTTGGTATCAAAGCTTTGGATTCTAGGGTTTCACTGCTCCAAACAGGTGATCGTGGTATTTTCGCTATAAATTTTTTTCTACAACGTTTCAGGAGCTAAAATGTTTAGGGTGAGAAGCCAAAATCTCGAGGAATATTGTCTAAAAATGTTAGAGCTTGGTTCGCAATATTTTCGGAGATATGATCTGTGGAATTTAGGTCTTTTTCAGGCTCCTAAACAGGTCATCGTGGCATTTGCGCTATAAAATTTTTTCTACGAAGGTTCAAAATATGAAATTCTTATGGTGTTAATTTGAAATCCTGAAGAAATTCTTCAAAAAATTTCAGATCTTGGTTCACAATTTTTTGGAGATATGATCTGTGGAAGGTAGTGCTTTTTCAAGCTCTTGAATTTCATCTCAAAGAGGTGATCGTGGGAAAAGTTCAATAACTCTCTCTCTAGGCATTAGATTGGAGTGTCGTAAAAAGTGGTCGCAAGTACATGGAATTTAGTTTCTTGGCTATAAATTTCATAGACGAAGGATGAAACAGTGACACGTGGCAAGTCGTATAAGTTCGCTCTACTAAACCAATCCATAATTAGGTCATTGTGGGAGATTAGACACAACTTTTTCATGGAGAATCGAAATCAGGTCAGACCTGTGGAATTCGAAAGATAATTCAGAGGGCTACGTTGGTACTGAAAATAAAATATTGAAGTGTTGCAATCACAAATATAATCTAATTTTAATATCGAGCTCCTTAAAAGCAAGAAAAAGGTGTGTATTTTTTTCCGAATTGCATAAGTCTTGTTTGAAGAATCAATTTGAATTGATTCCAAGGGCATATTGTAGAATAGATATCAGTATTGGGTTCTAAAAGATGCCTCATAAAAATAATTCAACACCCATTAAGCCTTCAGAAGGGTCTACTATGACTCATGAAGATGAAGAATTGCAACATGATCTATCAAAATTACAAGAGCAAGTGCAACAAATTTCACTCTCGCAAAGAGCAACAAAAAATGAAATGGAAGTTTTGAAGAAAGGCGTGGAAGCTAAGATGGATGGTGTGGAAGCTAAGATGGATGGCATGGAAGCTGGCATGGAAGCTAAGATGGATGACATGAAATACAACATGGAAAACATGAAGAATGATCTAAAAATAGACATCGAAGGTTTGACAAAGTTGATACAAGAAATGTTTCCTAATGGTGAAAAGATAGTAGAAGAACCTCATGATGAGAAAAAAATCAATGTTAATCATGATTTGATAAACTCTAATGTTGGCGGGAAGAACCACCATATTCCAAAAATGGATATGAGGAAGTTTGATGGAAAGGATCATGTAACATGGATACTACAGATGGAGCAATATTTTGATCTCCATAATGTGCAAAACACACAAAAGGTACGCATTGCAGCTTTACATTTAGAACAAAATGCATTTGTATGGTATCGATGGCTTTGCTCCCGTAAAAAAATTGTCACTTGGTCAATTTTTATGGAGGAAATGATAGCACATTATGAGGATACAAAGAGAAACACCTTCTTTAGCCAATTGATAAATCTCAAGAAAAAGGGTTTAGTGGGGCAGCACATTGAGGACTTCCAAAAATTGAATATAAGGGTAACTGATATTCCAGAGGAACACAGGATTGATCTCTTCATAGGCACTTTAAAGGATAACATTCAACATGAAGTTCGCGTTTTGGAACCTGATTCATTGGAGAAGGCATTCGGGTTGGCAAGAAAAGTTGAATGTAAAATTATGGCGACAAGGAAGCCTACCACTCAATTCTATAAAGAAGGAAGTGTTGCTACGCCTAGATTTCCACAACCTACAAGGTTGACACCACAACAATTGGAAGAAGAAAGAGCAAAAGGGCTTTGCTATAGTTGTGATAGCAAATACACTAAAGGTCATAAGTGTGCTGAGAAGAAATTATTTTACATAGATTGTGAAGAGGAAGAAGAAAATGAACAAGAAGAGGATATACACCAGGAACCAGCCCTAGAAGAGGAAGAAATGAATACGACCATATCGTGTAATGCACTGGCAGGAATTACCACTCCTCAAACTCTCAAGATAGAAGGACAAATCAAGAAGAAAAAGGTAATAGTGTTGATTGATTCAGGTAGCACCTATAATTTTATTCATTGTAAGGTAGCCAAGGAATTAAATTGTTTCCTATACCCAGCACCAGAATGTCAAGTGATGGTTGCAAATGGAGGAACTATAAATTCCTCTGGAAAATGCCATAATATCAAGCTAACCATGGGGGAATATGTATTGACTAGTCCAATGCTTTCCATTCCTATGGGAGGTGCTGATGTTGTACTAGGAGTACAATGGTTACAATCTTTGGGGACGGTAGCTTTTAATTTTCAAGAACTTTCTTGAAATTTTTTTCAGAAGGAAAGGAAGTCGAATTACGGGGTATTGAAGGGAAGCCGGGAAGGATAATAAGCTCTAATGTCATGACAAAGCTTCTAAAGAAAGAACAACGAGGAGTAATTGCACAATTATGCTCACTAGAAGTTCCAACATCAAAATCATCTATTTCTGCAAATCTCCAACAAGTCTTGGACAATCATTCCAAGGTGTTTGAAACTCCCGAAGGACTCCCACCTATTCGTGATCATGATCATGCTATTCATTTGATTCCAGGAAGTGTTCCTCCAAACATCAGGCCTTATAGATATCCTTACTTCCAAAAGAGCGAAATTGAACGTATGATTGCAGAAATGTTAGAGGCGGGTATAATTCAACCCAGTCAAAGTTCTTTCTCTGCTCCTGTAGTATTGGTATACAAGAAGGATGGATCATGGCGAATGTGTCCGGATTATAGGGAGCTCAATAAGCTCACCATTAAAGACAAATTTCCCATTCCTGTGATTGATGAATTATTGGATGAATTACATGGAGCAATTTATTTTACCAAGTTGGATCTTCGTTCGGGATATCATCAAATTAGAATGAAGACTGAAGATATTCCAAAAACAGCATTTCGAACTCATGAGGGTCATTATGAATTTTTGGTCACGCCTTTTGGCCTTACCAATGCACCTTCTACATTTCAAGGGTTGATGAATTCCATTTTCAAACCCTTCCTTAGAAAATTTGTGCTAGTATTTTTTGATGATATACTAATCTACAGCAGGTCTTGGAAGGATCATGTTGAACATGTTGACAGGGTACTCAAACTATTGTAGGAGAAAAAATTATATGCAAAAACATCCAAATGTTTCTTTGGAGTACAAGAGGTGGAATATCTGGGTCATATTGTATCTCACGAGGGTGTTAAAGTAGACCCTAACAAAATTAAAGCCATTAAGAAATGGAAAGTCCCCACAACCATAAAGCAGTTGCGAGGATTTCTTGGGTTAACAGGGTATTATCGCAAGTTTGTTAAGAATTATGGGAGAATAGCAGCACCTCTAACAACATTATTGAAGAAAGATGCATTTTCATGGACTCCTGAAGCAGCTAAGGCCTTTGAACATCTTAAAGAGGCAATGTGCCTAGCACCGGTCTTAGCTACGCCAGACTTCACAAAAACCTTTATTGTGGAATGTGATGCCTCGGGAAATGAAACTGGTGTAGTTTTAATGCCGGAAGGAAGACCCATTGCTTTTGAAAGTCATCCAATCAAAGGAAAGTATTTACAAAAACCTATTTATGAGAAGGAAATGTTAGCAATACTTCATGCACTAAAGAAATGGTGAACTTACCTAATGGAAAGACACTTCAAGGTAAAAGTTGATCATGATAGTCTTAAACACTTTTTGGAACAAAGAATATCTTCAGAAGAGCAACAAAAATGGGTCACAATGATGTTGGGTTATGACTTTGAAATAATCGACAAAAAAATAAAGATTAATGTTGTTGCAGATGCACTCTCAAGAAGGAATGAAGAGGTGGAAGCATTGCTTTGTGCCATTTCTATTATCCAACCATATTGGATAACTGAAGCAAGAGATGAATGGAAGAAGGAAAAAGATGTATGGAAACTCATTCAAAATTTGCAGCAAGATCCTAGTACATCTGATACATTTAGTTGGAAAAATGATTCCTTATGGTACAAAGATCGCTTATATCTTTGTAATAATTCCCAACTAAAACAAAAGATTATTCTGGAATTGCACACTTCTCCTTTAGGAGGACACTCAGGGTTTTTAAAAACTTACCACAGGGTGAAGAAAGAATTTTTTTGGGATGGCCTTAAATCTGATATTCAAAAATTTGTGGCGGAATGTTTGGTTTGCCAGCAGAATAAAGTGGAAACAATTAAGACCCCGGGACTTCTACAACCTTTATCCATTCCAAGTCAATGTTGGGAGGAGATTTCAATGGATTTTATCACAGGTTTACCTAAGTCCGAAGGAAAGAATGTCATCGTGGTGGTAGTTGATAGACTTACCAAGTATGCACACTTTTGTGCATTATCTCATCCATTTAAAGCAAGTACAGTTGCTACTACATTTATGAACAGAATTCAAAAGCTACATGGAAGCCCAAGGGTTATTGTGAGCGACAGAGATCCCATTTTTACTGGAAATTTTTGGACGGAGTTATTTTCTTGTTTGGGTACTCAATTAGCTCTTAGCTCATCTTATCATCCTCAATCTGATGGTCAAACTGAGATAGTAAATAAATGTTTGGAAGTATATCTTCGTTGTTTTGTATCTGATAAACAAACACAATGGGTCAAGTGGTTACCTCTTGCTGAATGGTGGTATAACACTTCCTTCCATACTGCAGCAAAAATGACCCATTTATGGCACTTTATGGATATCATCCACCATCCATCACATCATCTTTAAGGGAAAATTCGAAGGTTCAAGCAGTGGAAGATCACATCGAGCATCAGCAAGAAGTTCTCCAACTCTTAAAGGATAACCTGAATTGGGCACAAAATCGAATGAAACAACAGGCAGATCAACATCGCAGCGAGAGAAGTTTTGATGTAGGAGATTGGGTATTTTTACGGCTACAACCATATAAACAAATGTCCCTCGAGCAAGCTAAGAAGGATAATAAATTATCGCCAAAGTACTATGGTCCTTACAAGGTGTTGCAAAAGATTGGTACTATGGCATACAAATTGGAGCTTCCTGCTTCTTCGCGAGTACATCCAGTTTTCCATGTTTCGTGCTTAAAGAAGGTTATAGGTGAAAATCTTCGAGTTCAAACAATATTGCCAGAACTTGATGAGGAAGGAAAAATCATATTGGAACCGGAAGCGGTCACGGAAACAAGAACTCGACAACTACGGAATCGATCAATTTCAGAGTATCTCATCATGTGGAAGAACTTACCCACTGAAGATTCTACATGGGAGGATGAGAATTTTATACAGAAGCACCCAGAGCTACTCAAGCATTGAGGACAACACTTTTTGAAGGAGAGGGGCATGTTAGGTCCCTATATTACTAGTATAGTCCCTTATTGTTGTTAGTGTAACCCCCTTATTGTTATTATTGTACCCTTGTAACCCCCATTTTATTGTTATTGTGCCCTTAAATTATTATTGTTAGGTCGGCTAGGATTACATTGTGGCCCACTAGGATTACATTATGGCCCCATGGACTCCTATATATAGAAAAGAGGTTTTGTAAATTGTATCATCCAAGAATTTTTCATTTATGTAATGTATTGGAGGTTTCCCCCTCGAAGTGGCTCATTTCTAAGGCGTTGATATCTCTTTTCTTCTCTTTTTGGAGCTGGTTACACAACAAATTCTCCTTTGCTAAAAGAGCAAAATGTTATTTTCATATGTCAATTTTTGTCAAATTATTTGAAAACAATGTTGGTTTCCCATGTGCAAGCGGAAAGACAAGCTCCTAAGGGACTGGTTCCCCTCTGTGGGCAGTCCAGAACCATGCATTTCATGATTATCAAGCCCAAATTTCAGGCTCACTCAGCTAAAACTGTGGCAGTTTTGTAGTTTTATGTTATATAAGTAGAAATTAGACTTATTTAGAAAAAAAAACAATTAGGTGGATACACTAATATTATAGGACCTAACATGACCCTCTCCTTCAAAAAAATGTTGTCGTCAATGCTTGAGTAGTTCCAGATGTTTTTGTATAAAATTTTCATTCTGTCTAAAATTATCATCCATTAGAGAAATTTTGAGGTCTAAAATGGGTCTCCTAAGAAAAATGTACAACCAAAATAAAAGTTATAATAACCAATAGGATTCAAGATGATGATGTCAACAATGGGGGATGATTCACCATTTTTGGGGTAAAAATGTAAAAAGATTAAAAAATAATAAAATAATAAAACTACTTTTTCACTTATCTCCCAAAATTTTTAATCAAATTTCGAGCAGGAGTGCTTGTTGGATGCAAAATTTAACTCCTCATCCAAGGAGTACCCATGTTGAATACTTTCGATGGACCATGCTACACGAAAAATGAGAAATACATGAAGAAATGTGATTGCAACCATTTTTTTCATGTATTTCTCATTTTTCATATACCACGGTCTATCAAAAGTATGCAACATGGGTAATCCTTAGATGAGGAAACAAATTTTACATTCAATGAGTATTTCTTCTCGAAATTGGAGTAAACCCATAGGGAGATAAGTTGAAAATATGAGTTGAAAAAGTAGTTTAAAAAAAAAAAAAATTTCACTCTAAAAGTTGATGATGTAATATAATCTTATTTATTAATTACAGTATTATTTTATAATTTCCTTAGGAGACCCATTTTAGACCTCAAAATTCCCCTAATTCCTCTCATGTGGAATCTTCAATGGGTAAGTTCTTCCACTTAATGAGATACTCTGAAATTAATTGATTTCGTAGCTGTCGATTTCTTGTTTTCATGACTATGTCATGCTCAAATATGATTTTTCCTACTTCGTCATGTTTTTGAAACATTGTTTGGACTGGGATATTTTCACGACTAACCTTCTTTAAGCATGAAACATGGAAAACTGGGTGTACTCAGGAAGATGCAGCTAGCTCTAATTTGTATGCCATAGTACCAGTATTTTGCAACATCTTGTAAGGACCATAGTACTTGGGTAATAATTTACTATCCTTATTAGCTTTCTTGAGGGATATTTGCTTACATGGTTGTAGCTGTAAAAATACACAGTCGCCTACATCAATACCTATTACATTGCGATGTAGATCTGCCTGTTGTTTCATTAGATTTTGCACCAGATTGAGGTTATCCTTTAAGAGTTGGAGAACTTGTTATTGATGCTCGATGTGATCTTCCACTACTTGAGCCTTAAAATTTTCTTCTAAATATGATGTGATGCATGGTGGATGATATCCATAAAGTTCCATAAATGGGGTTGCAGTATAGAAGGAAGCATTATACAACCACTCAATTAGAGGTAACCACTTGACCCATTGTGTTTGTTTATAATATACAAAGCAATAAAGATATCCTTCCAAACATTTTTTCACTCTTAGTTTTCCTGTCAGATTGAGGATGATAAGATGTTTTATGAGCTAATTGAGTACTAAGACAAGAAAATAATTCTACCCAAACATCTCTAGTGAAAATGTGATATCTATCACTTACAATAATATTTGGGTCATTAGGGGAATTTTGAGGTCTAAAATGGGCATCCTGAGAAAATTATAAAATAATAATGGAAATAATAAAATTATATTAGATTACATCATCAAATTTTAGAGGGAAAAAAGAAAAACTACTTTTTCAACTCGTATTTTCAACTTATCTTCCTATGAGTTTACTCAAATTTTGAGTAGGAATACTTGTTGGATGCATAATTTGATTCATCATCTGAGGAGTACCAATTTTTCATACTTTCAATTGACTTTGGTACACGAAAAATGAGAAATACATGAAAAATGTGATTGCAATCACATTTTTTTCATGTATTTCTCATTTTTCATGTAGCAGGGTCTATCAAAAGTATGCAACATGGCTACTCTTTGGATGAAAAATTAAATTTTACATCCAAAAAGTAATCTCACTTTAAATTTGAGTAAAACCTTAGGGAGATAAGTTGAAAATAAAAGTTGAAAAAGGAGTTTTATTATTATTTTATTTTTTTATGTTTTTTACTTTTTAACCCCAAAAATGGTGAATCATCTCCCATGGTTGACATCATCATCTTTAATCCTATTGGTTATTGAAAAGTTTATTTTGGTTGTATGTTTTTATTAAGAGGCACATTTTAGACCTCAAAATTTCTCTAATGTTCCATGTGGTTTTTGAATTATTTCCATAAATGCATTAGCAATTGCATTGACTTTAAAAGGATGAGATAATGCACACAATTCTTCTTACTTGGTAATTATATCAACTACCACCATGATGACACTCTTTCCTTCAGACTTGGGTAAACCTATGATAAAATCCATTGATACCTCCTCCCAACAATGACATGAAATGGATAAAGGGTGTAACATACTCGGGGTGTTAATTGTATCAACTTTATTTTGTTGGCAAACTAAACATTCTACCACAAACCTCTGAATATCATATTTAAGGAAATCCCAAAAATTTCCTTCTTGACCTTGTGGTAATATTTTAAAAATCTCGAGTTCCCTCCTAAGGGGGAGGTGTGCAATTCCAACATAATATTTTGCTTGAGTGGGGAATTCTTACAAAGGTATAACTGATATTTGTACCATAATGAATCATTTTTCCAGCTAAATGTACCAGATGTAATGGGATTTTGAGTGAGTGTCCACACCTCTTCATAATTATTCCATTCATCCCTTGCTTCGATTATCTAATCATGTTGGATAATAGAAATGGCACAAAGCAATGCTTCCACATCCTCATCCTTTCTTGAGAGTGCAATTTCAAGAACAATTTGCTGCCCCTTTTTCTAGATGTTTTCAAAGTCGTAACCCAACATATTTGTGACCCATTTTTTCTTATATTTTGAAGATAATATTTTTTCCAAAAAATATTTAAGACTATCATGATCTATTTTTACCTTGAAGTATTGCTGGGCCTTGAAATTGTCATTCACTTCCATTACATTTTCACTTATATTTCCATATTATCACCTTCATTCCACCTCCATTTCATTACATTTACCTTACCATTACCACTATTGGGTTACATTTATGTTTTTCCAAACTTTATTAATTATTAACATTTTTAAGTGAATTTGTGGTTAAAAATTAGAAAATAATGTGTTTATGCTTATACCTAACAAGTGGGATGAGATTTTTGCCATGTGTAGGTCAAAAGGAAGCCCAAAACCAAATTCGAATTTGAGTGGAGAAGATCATGGGATCATGAGGATATGTCTCTCATTTCCTATTTGTATTGAAACTCTAAAAAGACGTGTCTTATCATTTCATATTTTGATTGTAACTCTAGAGATAGAGGGAGAGATTCATGGACTCTCATTAATGAGAAACTTCTTATATTTTTGTATAAATAGGGGAAGATTTCTCCTATCAAGGCATGTGAAAAAGAGGAGAAGAAGAGAAAGAATTATAAAATGTTTTGGAACAAGAATAAAATGGAATGGGATGTAAAGTGAAGAGCTATTGATGTAATGAGATTAGGAGTGTAGATTTCCATTATGTAAGTTTTGAGTTTATCAATAAAGAAAGTCCTTTTCTATTATTGAGTTTCAGAATGTGAAGTTTTGCGAGTTGGAATGCTATTGGACAATGGAAGGTCCCCCATCAACCATGTGCATCCCTTTATAAATTTGTAAGATTAACTAGTTCGTTTTACTTAGATTCATGCAAATAGTTTAGCTTTCCATTGCAAATGTAATTTTATTTTCAGATGTAGATTTAATTCACTGTGTAATATTATGTTTCCTAATAGAATTTCAAGAAATTAGTGTCTTATCTATTTTCCCAAAATTGGATTGCTTTGAAGCAATAATAATTCACAGTTATCTAGTTTTCCTTACTGTTTTGCCATTCATTTCTTTAGAACTTAATTTTCAATTAACTGTGTCAAAATATGTTTCCAAAATCCATTTCAATATGATGATCCTAAAATAAATGGTTAAATGTCCAATTCATATAGTGGTTGAATTTACTTTTCACATTTTCATTCTCTTTTTAGGAACTTAGAGACTAAGGCATAATTGACTTCTCACATAGCATCTCAAGAAGATTAACACTTCACACTGAATGTTGCAGAAAAGTCAAATATACATTAGTTGTTTTTAGTTAGTCTTACATGCCTTCATATTTTGCTTTCAGATCCTCACTTAATTGCAATCACCAATATTCCTAAAGATCATTCTAAAATAAATTGATTTAATCATGTTTCAAGATTGAATGGTTGAATGTTTAATGAATGCAATTAATGAGTTACCTTTTGCATGATTTATTTGATTTTTTAGATTATCAAGTATAGAAATTTGCTTAATACATCATTTCAAGAAGGTCATATTTCATAATTGAATTCTGGAGTAACCTGAAGTACATTATTTGATTTCATTTTCTGTATTTACTTTCAAGCACTACAATTTCATTCGTAGCTTAAATACTTAAATCCATGGAATATGACTAATGCTAAAATAAAATAGATGCTTTGTTTTCCAAATTAGGTTCTAACCAATCAATAGTTCTTGGTTTATTTTTTCTGTAAATTAGATTAACTTAGGAACATTTCCTTTTCTTCCTTCTTAAAATTCATTAGATTCATTTGATTCTTTTCATAGTTTTTAGATTAACACTTTTTAGACATCAAAGAACAAAACCCCCCAAAACAATATAAAATACAAAACAGAAAAGTAAGAGAAAGGTTAACCAAGCACATACAGTGCACCACACTTCATCAGTTTACTAACCCCGGTCAATAATTTATGTTAGCAGTTTAAGACATTAAATTGACTCAACAAGTATCTTCCCATTAGGTAAGGTCTACATTTCTTTAGTGAATGTAATATTTCCAACATTTCCTTCTCATATATAGTTTTGTGTAAATACTTTCTTTTGATGGGATGAATTTAAAAATAAATGGATCTTCCTTCTTGCATTAAAACATCACCAATTCAATTTCCTAATGCATCACATTATACAATAAAGGTTTTTGTGAAGTTTGGCGTAGCTAAGACCAGTGCTTGACGCATTGCCTCTTAAAGATATTCAAAGGTCTTAGGTGCTTCTGGAGTCCAAGAAAATGCATCTTTCTTTGGTAATGTTGTTAGAGGTGATAATATTCTTCCATAATTCTTAAAAAATTTGCGATAATACTGTGTGAACCCAAGAAATCCTCAAAGATGCTTTATGTTTGTGGGGATTTTCCATTCCTTAATGGCTCTAATTTTGTTAGGATCTACCTTAACTCCCTCATGAGATACAATATGACCCAAATATTCAACCTCTTGTACTCCAAAGAAACATTTGGAGCTTTTTTCATGTAATTATTTCTCCTCCAAGAGCTTGAGCACCCTATCAACATGTTGAACATGATCCTTCGAAGACTTGGTGTACATTAGTATATCATAAAAAAATACTAACCTAAATTTTCTAAGGAAGAGTTTGAAAATGGAATTTATCAAACCTTAAAATATGGAAGGTACATTAGTAAGGCCAAAAGGCATGACCAGAAATTCATAATGACCCTCATGAGTTCTGAATGTTGTTTTCATAATGTCTTCAGTATTCATTCTAATTTGATGATATTCTGAACAAAGATCCAACTTGGTGAAGTAAATTGATCCATGTAATTCATCCAACAGTTCATCAATGACAGGAACAAGAAGTTTATATTTAATAGTGAGATTGTTGATCTCCCTATAATTCGAGCACATACACCATGATCCATCCTTCTTGCACACCAAAACTATTAGAGGAGAGAAATAACTTTGACTAGCTTTAATTATGGTATCCTCTACCATTTATGCAACCATACATTCAATTTCACTTTTTTGGGCATAGGGATATATGTAAAGTCTCATGTTTGGAGGAACATTTACTAGAATAAAGAATAGCATGATCATGATCACGAATAGGTGGGAGGACTTTAGGAGTCTAAAACACCCTGGAATGATTGTCCAAGACTTTTTGGATATCTGGAGAAATAAATGATTTCGATGTTTGAAACTCTAGTGAGCATAACTGTGAAATTACACCACATTGTTATTTATTCAGAATCTTTTTCATGCCATTAGAGTTGATTAAATTTCTTGGATTCCCTACAATACCCCTTAATTCATTTTCTTTACCTTCCTAAAAAAATCTCAAGAATGTTTCTTGAAAATTATAAGTTATCGTCCCCAAAGATTGTAACCATTGGAATCCTAGTACAACATCAACACCACCCAATGGAATGGAAAGAATTGTACTATTTGATACATATTCCCCCATGGTTATATTAAAATTATGGCACTTTCTAAAGCAATTTAAAGTTCCTCCATTTGTAACCATCACATGACACTCTAGTGTTGGATGTAGGAAGAAATTCAATTCCTTGGATATCTTACAATGAATAAAATTTTGGGTACTACATGAATCAATCAAACCTATTAGATTTTTATTCTTGACATATCCTTATATCCTGAGAGTTTAAGGAGTGGTAATTCCTACCAATGCATTACAATATATGGTCCTATTCATTTCTTCTTTCCCTTGGGTTGGTTCCTATTGTATATCCTCCTATTTTGATGTTTCTTGTTCCTTTTCTTCCTCCTCTTCACAATCTATGTAGAATAATTTCTTCTCGACACACTTATTACCTTCAGTGTATTTTCTATCAAAATTGTAACAAAACCCCCTTCCTCTTTTTTCCTCCAATTTTTCTTGTAATATCCCTGGTGAAAATTCCATGTAATAAAGTCAAAAATAATAACTATAGTTGATGGGACACTTATTCCAAGTTGAATGTTGGGAAAAACATCCTAGTGGGTGTTCATTTCGGTTAATATGGCTAAGGAAATTGGAAAAGGAAATGGAAAAGGTTTTGGAAAGGAAAAATGGAATGCTTGGCACATTTATTTATGAAAATAATGGAATTAAGACAAAAGGGAGATGAAAGGTCACAGGTTCCATGTGAGGAGGAAAATGAAGGAAAATAATGGAAAATGAAGAAAACAGAGCCTTCATCAATACAAAGGCTTATAAGGATCAATTGGAAAGCTTATAAGGAGGTTATGGAAGGCTAGAAGTAGCAACACATCCATTTTATAGTTGTGAGTGGTAGGCTTTCTTGTTTCCATAATTTTTCTTTCAAATTTTCTTTCCAACCTAAATGCCTTCTCCAACGAATCAGGTTCCTAAAGGCGAACCTCATCTTGGATTTTATCCTTTAAAATCCCTATGAATACATCAATCATATGATCCTCTGGAATATCATTTACCCTAATATTCAAATTTTGGAAGTCCTCAATGTGCTTTGCCATTAAACCCTTTTGTTTGAGATTTATCAATTGGGTAAAGAAGGTGTCGCTCTTTGTATATTCACACTGTGCTATCATTTCCTCTATAAAAATTGACCAAGTGACAAGTGGTTTATGAGAAAAAATCCATTGATACCATTCAAACTGATTGGGTACTAAATATAAAGTTTTAATGCGTACCTTTTGTGTGTGTTGCACATTATGGATATCAAAATATTGCTCCATTTGTGGTATCCATGTTACCAGATCCTTACCATCAAAATTCCTCACATTGATCCTTGGAATATGGTGGCTCTTCAATCCAACGTTAAATTCTATGATGTCATGATTAAAATTTATTTTTTTCTCATCATGAGTTTCATCTAATACCTTTTCTGTTGGGGCCTTTGTTTTGAGAAAGAAACATTTTTGAGCTGCGGAGAACAGGTGGCAGAGTGCAATCAAGGTAGACAGGGAGCTGTCACGGTTGTGGATAGCTGGAAGATAGGTGGTGTGGCAATCGCGAAGAACAATGCAGATGGAAGATATGGGAGACAAGGACAATCAGCAGAAATCCTAGTAACCAAGAAGAAGCGGCAAGTAGGAAAAGAGGAAAGACTGACAATCATGTTGGCGGAAGAAAAAATAGGCAATCAACCAACGTAGATGAGTTAGTTAGTCAGTGTGGCAGAGGGCTGGGAGAGAGAGAAGAGTTGTAGGAGAGCTCTGTGAGATCTCTGTTGTACTGAATCACATTGTAATAGACTCTGCAAAGTGATGTATGTTGTTTTGATATTGATAATGAAATATGGTTGTTGTTGTGCTTAATGTTATGAGTTTAGTGTTAATCATTTTCTTACTATGAATGTATGTGCCGTTTTAAATTTTATTTTAGCATCCTGAACATGCTTGATGAGTAATAGCATAGACATGGTAGTGAGATTTGTTTGTTGTTTCAAGTTCCTATAGTTGTTCTTCATGGTTGTAATCCTCTGGTACATGATATTTCTCCTAACCTTACTAAGGTCACAACACGCCTTAGGTGAGACGCTCTGCTCCTTGGATTAGTGTGAAAATTCTAGCGTTGTGCTAGACTATTGCGGGAACTTTGTTGGCCTCTATCCTCAACTTGGGTCTTGCCCAGAGACCTCCTTTTTCGCCAACAAATGGTTCCGTTTCTGGGACCTGAAAATTCATTTAGGAGTTAGATCATGGTTTGTGGATCTATGAGAGAGAATTACGAAGCTAGTGGGATAACCACTTAGACCATTTCATATCGTAGCAAGCAGGGCTGCGACAACAAAGGGAAAATAATATCAAAGATCAGGTCCTATTTTCTGAATCTGCAAGTGACTTGTACGAAATTTTCTGGGCAAAGTTTCCTGAAGAACTTTATAATTATTTACAGAGACTACAAGTTAAGTCACTCCCAGGAGGTTCACGTAGAGTCTATCGCAAGTAGACGCACATGGATCTAGTAGAACTCCATCTATTAGATACTGATTTGACCTGAGCAGTAGATTTCTGGGTACAATCTACCTTGGAAGGATACGTTGTGGAATTCACAGCTGATTGTTACCAATCCTTTTCAAAAGATAAGGACATATTCAGATCCAGGTTGCGGGGAGAACTATTGAAGGAAATCTCATTGTGGATCAAAGCTTTAATGGTGGATGAGGGTTTCATGACATTTCAAAAGTCTTAGATGGAGACTTAAACCTCCAGTACTAGGGGAAGGAGAAGGCTTAAAGCTCCAAAGGGCCGAGGAGGTGGAATGTTAGGAGACAGAACTGGAGGAAGAGGACCAGTAAGGTGCTATAACTGTGACCAAGAAGGGCACGCATCAAGGGAATGTCCGCTACCTAGAAGACCATGGTGCTCTCAATTTAGAGTCAATACACACGCAACTAAAGACTGTCCAGAATTAATTAAGAGATGGGAAGAAAGATCCAAACATAGAGGAGCGAATCTAGTGAATACAGAATCGAGAATAGTATAATATTAGCCCATGCAAAGTGTAACCATAGTAACCTGGGGAGGAAAGAAAACAGGGGAGGATGCATAGAATATGGACCTAATAAAGCTGATCAAGACCACATCTCCAAAGGATGCTTTCAGACCATATAGATAAAAGTAATATTTTAAGGAGGTAGTGGAAACATTTTCCCAGATAGGGGGGAGTAAACGCATTGAGCTTCCACAGCCGACAATAGAAAAAGAGAAGCAGGCCCATAAAAGTACAATGATTGAGGAATGGTTCTGACTATTTTTGAAAATTGTAACCAATGCACAAATGCTGGAACAACTAAAGAAAAATCTAGAGTTAGTGGTGCAAGAAAATGAAGAACCAGGAGAGTCAAGAAATTCAATAGAAAAATACATAAGAAGGATAAAAATAAATAAGAGAAGAACAAGAAACGAATTCTATGTGAATACTCAAGTCATGGGATTTCAAATCAAATACACTATGCTTGACCTAGGATTAGATGTCAACATTCTACCAAGAAAGACATGGGAAGCACTGGGGAGGCCAAAGTTGACATACTTGCCAATACAGCTCCGCATGGAAAATCAGTACTGTATTGTACCCATTGGAAGGCTAGAAGAGGTCACGGTTGATGTCGTGGGAGTGAAAACATATACATATTTTGAGGTGATAGACATCATGGGGGACAAGGATCCCTATCATGCTTTGTTAGGGATAGATTGGGCCATCCTAGATTATCTAGAGAAGATAGCAGTATATCTGGCAATAGGACAATGCCCAACTGAATACATGATGACTCAGAGAAGACATATGGTAATGAAATCACCTAAGTATCAACTGATAGCCGGAAAAATGTATAAGATGGGGTTGGACCATATCTTGCGGAGATGTGTCGTGGACCATGAAAGAGAAGATATCTTGTGGGAGTATCAATGCGGAGTTGTGGGGGACCATGTCGGCACGAAACCCACCGCAAGAAAAATATTACAAGCAGGGTTATGGTGGCCCACAGTTCCTAAAGATAGTAAAGCTTATGTAAAGAAATGTGATGTTTTCCAAAGAACAAGATGTCCATCACGCCGAGATGAGTTACCACTACAACTTGTAAGAGCACTGCAACCATTTGAAAAATGGGTCATTGATTTCGTAAGGCCAATTGCACCAGTGGAAAGACATTCACAGGAAAGCTACATAATAACTACAACAGATTATCTCACAAGATGGGCAGAGGCAGCACCAATGAAAGATTTCACAATAGACACAACAGCCAGGTTCATTTTCGAAAATATCATCAGCAAATTTGGTTGCCTCAGAAGCATAACCAGTGATCAAGTACACCTGACAGAGGAATACTCAATCACTGAACGCCTCCATGAGCTACAAGAGCTTGAAGAAGAGAGGTTCCTGGCGAAATTCCATCAGATGGTTCAAAAGGAAATACAAAAGGCTTGGCATTACCGTCAAATCAAGCATAAGATGTTCACTATCGGAGGGACGGTTCTGTTGTACGACAAAAAATTTCAAAACTTCCCAGGCAAACTCAGAATGCACTGGATGGGACCATACCATGTCATAGAAATTAAAGATTCAGGTGTGGTTCGATTGGCGCAACTGGATGGCCAATTATTGCAAGGATGGGTAAATGGTGCACTCTTGAAGCCTTATCATGAGTAAGTTTTATCATTTATTATTCAAATAACTCTCGCAACCGAGAATAGTCAGTAGGGTAGAATAGAAATATATAGAGTCAATAACTCTCTCACACCTAAGATGAGAAATAGAATAGGAATCCCGATAAAAATACATCAAAATAATGCAGAGAGAAAATCCACATGTTGCGATGCGAAGACCACATCACAACTGATTGTGGTCGGGGGGGGGTAGCGTCTAACGTGTCATCCATGTCAGAAATCCAAGCGTGTCAAATATCATTCCTTCATAATAACCCATCATACTGTTGTCAGTTCGTAGGATCACCCAGATTTGAGAATTGACTACCATAATTAGTAACAACCATACCATAATAAATTTTCTATATTAAGCCGTAATCATTACCCATGACGTCTACCAAAATCCCAACTACACAGTCAACAATGTCAGAATACCCCTCACCGCGATAACTAATTGCATGATTATAACCTCATTTGTTCCAGTTACATTACTTAACCTGCATGAAAGTAGAAAAGCACGAGAATGCCAGAAAATTCCAAGTTAGAACAAGAAACAGCTACAGGAACAAGTGAAATTTCATTAGAGGAAGTTCAAAAGGATAGTCCACTAGTAGGAATTTACAGTAAGAGATTAGAAACGACACTCTTGGTATACTAAAGAAGAAAAAAGATGACAAAGGTAGCACCAGCAGTTTTCGAGCCTGAGCTCGATGAGAGAGTTCAAAAGATAGAGTCACTGGTTGGAAAGTATGACAATGCATCGCTAATTGATACAGATTTCACGGATTCTTATAAATTTCCACCTATGAAGAGACAGGTATACATAGAGAATTATTCTACAGAGGGAGGAGGGGAAGTAGCAAGAATGAATCCGAAATTCATAGGTATCCAAAAATCAACAATACTGAACCTCAGGAACCTCCCAATGTTTGGAACAAAGAGAGAGACAATGTAGTGTACGAAATTCCTGCTGAGCAGAGTCCAGAATGGATCATTGTGGTTGGGGCGAGAAATATCGATACATGAAGAGGATATCAGTAGGCTTACCAGATTATCAACAGAAGGGAAGGATGTCTCAATGACATTCCAGAACGTGTCCAAGATAGCTAAGAAGGCAGGAGACTGTGATTATTACAAGAAATATGAGACCAGGAGAGGAGGGAAGGCGGTGAAGATAGACCTCATAAAAAATCCAGCAGTGAAATTTTCCTACTATCTAATAGCAGGTAAGACAATGAGACATTACATCAAAGGCAAATGCACCCTTGACACCATTTCAATCGTGTAACACTGCCTCCAGATAGCCCAGCTAAAATAGTGTACCTTCCTATTGAACAAACTGTTTGAGGCCTGCAAGGATAATTACAAATGAGCCACAGGATTCATTTATGGCTACCTCGTAATGGAATTTGCGATGTGGAAATGGACTCACCCAGGGGCAAGGCAGCTCATAGAAATCACAAACGAAGATACAATGGCATTAAGGTTTACGTCCTGGAGAATCTCGGGAGATCCCAACACCAAGGAGGTAAATGAGGAGGCTTTCTCATTCTGGTACATGCAGATGGTGGATGTGGTGGCAAGACAACAAAGGGTTCTGAGGGACCTGTTGGACAGATATTCTTCACAGATATGGTTTTGGGTCACCCACAAGCAAACATATATCAGACCTAGTTGTGTGGACGAAACCACAATCAAATTGAGACCTTTAAAGTTTCAAGTAGAAGAAAAAGCCTTCCACACCAAATTTTTTTCATGGCCAGGAGTTGCAATGGAGATCAAAAGCAAAATAACCCACTATTCATTCGAAGGGATGTTGCCGAAAGCTCTTCGAGGGGAGACACCAGAGGAAACGACAAGGAGGATTTCTCAACTGTAGCTATGACCTTTACTAGACTAGCTGGATATGAGGGTGAAGGGCTTCAATATGGTAATACAAAACCTCACAGGTGCTTCTACTGTGTTTCCTTTTTCTTATTTTCAGTCTTCAAATTCTACATCACCATCCACAATCACACCTATCGTCACTGTCGTACCTTCCACCATGTTCAATTCACCCCCAACAACCACAATTAACCCAATCCGCAAAAGCAAGGCACCTAAACCCTCGGTAGCTATGCCCAAGGCTAAGAAAGCAATAATTATGATACCTGAGTAAATAGTTGACCTCACCGAGGAAGATTAGACCCAACCCATGGATACAAGAGTACCAGTTTGAGAAGAGCCAGAGGTTACCACCCAGGCAACCTACTCGCTACCTTTGTTTGATTCGTTCTTGGTTTTGAATATTCAGACATCATCTCCACCTCACCCTCACATCTCTTCACCTCATACTCACAATTCATCACCCCATACTTCATTTACTTCCAAATACCAATCCACCTGCACTCTGTCCACCTTAGCGACTATCTCAGACCTAGTAAAGTTAAGAAACAAGACAAATGGGGACACCGAGGCAGAAGTTAACTTGAGTATGGATAGGGTACCTGAGGTTAACCAAACTTTGGTGGGGCAAGGCACTTTCCTAGAACTATTAGTTCAAGGAGGGTCTTTTAATGCAGATACAACTCCCTTGCCATAAGAGATGAACCCATTTAAGCAAGATAACCTAATACTGTAGTAGATTCAACCAAACACTAGCATGAAAAACCTAGAACCTCAGCTGTTGCAACAGAACCAACCATCATCACCGCATGAGCACTCAGAGAGATCAATCACCAGCGGGCAGCCCCTCAGAGAAAGACCACCAACCCATGACATGTCAGGTGCTGAGAGCATGCAGAACTGGGGGAATGGAAAGTTATACAACTTCATTCAATGAGGAGCACAACAGGCAGAAGGGTTGCACAATGACCTACAACAGAGGTTCGAGCAACAACAACAACAGATCATCGCGCTTACTGAAGAGAAAAATCAGCTAAAATGGGAAAAGGAAAGCTTACAGGAGCAGTTGGAAAAGGTAACAGATATCTTCAAAGAACTCTATCCAACGGTAATTGCCTAGGATAACAAGATGTCGGCAGGCATATCAGCCTGTTCCATGATCGAAAGGTTTATCTAAGTGATAATGAAATGTGAAAATCTCAGCAGAGAGAACCAAGAGCTCAAACAAACGTTATCTACCAGGCCAAAATTACCCAACCCTACCGTGATATACACTAAGAAGGTTACCGAGAAACAAAAGCAGGTAACCGGAATGAAGGAAACCCTAGAGACGACAATCAAAGAGGCCTACAATCTACTGAAGCATTTACACAAATTTTCTAACTCATTAACCATCAAAGCCCAACCTATCTCAGTACAGCTCCAAAAAATTTCACAAGAGATCAAAGAAGCCACTGATCCAGTGGACATAACCCAGCTGCACAACCAAGCAGACGTGCTAGAAACCAAAATAAAGAAGATAGAGGAACACTATGCTACCACAAAGAAGGACCTTAGAGAACTAAGGAAACCGGTCAAGCAGAAAGCAGAAGCGATATAGCAGATGGTAACTGAAGCTGGATCGAAGATACAAGAAGTGTTCAACACGCTGCCGCCAGTGGCAAGTGAAACCGAGGCTAAAAGAGTCGCCACCCAAATTGAACAGTTAATTAAATAATGGCAACATGCAATCAATGAGTTCACAGAACTCAAGTCTTCAGCATTGAGAAAGGTTCCAGATTTGGGGCCTTTGTTTGGATAGAGTGAAGAAACGAAGAAGAAAAAGTTGGCCTCAGAAGCCGACAGACCGATAGAAGCCACAACGACAGAAAAAGATTGAGTTGGGACGAGTCAATAGCATGCGGTTGGGGCCTGTTGGGGCCTTTGTTTTGAAAAATAAAAAGTTTTGAGTTGTAGAGAACAAGTGGCGAAGTGCAATCAAGGTAGACAGGGAGCTATCACGGTTGCGGATAGGCAGAAGATAGGTGGTGCAAGAGTTGTGGAGAACAGTGCAAATGGAAAATATGGGAGACAAGGACAATCAGTAGAACTCCTAGTAATCAAGAAGAAGCAACAAACAGTGGATCAGGGAAAGAGGAAAGAATGACAGTCACGTTGGCGGAAGAACAAATAAGCAATAAACCAGCGTAGATGAGTTAGTTAGTCAGTGCGACAGAGGGCCGGGAGAGAGAGAAAAGCCGTAGGAGAGATCTGTTATATCTCTATTGTACTGAATCACAGTGTAATAGACTCTACAGAGTGATGTATGCTATTTTGATATTGATAATGAAATATGTTTACTGTTGTGCTTAATGTTATGAGTTGAGTGTTAATCATTTTCTTACTATGAATGTATGACCCATTTTAAATTCTTAATTCAGCATCCTGAACATGCTTGATGAGTAATAGTGTATACATAGTAGTGAGATCTTTTTGCTATTTCAAGTTCCTTCAGTTGTTCTTCATGGTTGTAATCGTCTGGTACATGATCTATCTCCTATCCTTACAAGGTCACGACACGCCTCGGGTGAGACGCTCTGCTCCTTGGAGTAGTATGAAAATGTTGGCATTGTGCTAGACTACTACAAAAACCTTGTTGGCCTCTATCCTGAACCTAGGTTTTGCCTAGAGACCTCCTTTTTCACCAACATTTTCACCATTAGGAATCATTTCTTGTAGCAACTTTGTCAAACCTCCCTTCAAAATTTCCATGTCTGCTTTTAAACCATTCTTCAAATACTCCATGTTGCCTTTCATTTTTGCTTCTATGCCATCCTTAAAACTTTCCATGTTTAATTTTAAACCATTCTTCAAACATTCCATGTATGTTTTTAAACCATTCTTTAAACCAACCATCTTAGCTTCCATTTCATTTTGGTTACTCTTTGTGAGAGCAACATTTTTTGCACTTGGTCTCGTAGTTTTGATATATCATGTTACATTTATTCCTCTTCTAGTTGCTTACTAGGTGTTTTTTTTTCTTTATTTGAGTCATTTTGGAATGAAACAATGATATTTATGCTTCACTATTCCCCTTGAATCACTTCAAACTGATTTTTCAAACAAAACTTATGCAAAATAATTAAAAACAATGCACACCTTTTTCTTTGCTTTGTAGGCATTAGAGGAAATTTCATCCTAAAAGTGCCCATGAAATTTCATGTAATTTCCATGTCATAATATGTAAACCAATCAAAATGTTTTAAATTTGAAAAGAGGTGCATGTAAATATTTTGGAGGGAAAAGAAGAAAAACTACTCTTTTTTTTATTGTATTTTTGGCTCATCTCCTTATAGGTTTAGTCAAATTTCAAACTTAGACACTCCTTACATGCGAAATTAAATTCCACATCCAACACGTATGCATTAAGCATACTTTTGAGAAGACCCACCTTGACAAATATTGAATATACATTTAAAAAACATGTTTTAACACGTTTTTAATGTATCTGCAATTTCTATCAATGTGGGTCTTCTCAAAAGTATGCATAATGGATACTCATTGGATGTGGAATTTAATTCCACATCCTATGAGTGTATAAACATGAAATTTGAGTAAACCTCTAAGGAGATAAGCCAAAAATACAATTAAAAAATAGTTTTATTGTTTTCCCTCCAAAATTCATAACTCTTATTTTATTATTTTTCCTTATGAGACCACTTTGAGGCCGAAATTTCCTCTAATGAGCTCGACATTGAATCTTTTGTATATCTATAATTTTGGATCCCTAAAATTTTAAATTAGGTCTTGTAGCATCCCTCTGAGCCTTCTTTCCAATGCCACATATCAGACCTAAATTGGATTCTTCTAGGTAAAGTTATGCTTGATCTCCCACAATGACCTAATTATGGACTGGTTCAGTAGAGAAAAATTGTACAGCATGCCATGTGTCACTATTTTAACTGTCAGATTTGAAATTGATATAAAATAAACGAAATTCCGTGAACTTCCAGACACTTTTTACAAAATTCAAATTGGATTCCTGAAACGAAGGTCATGACAATATTCCCTCGGTCACCTATTTGAGATGAAATTATGGAACCTGCAAAAATCCTAACTTCCTCATATCATATTTCTGAAAATATAGCGAACCAAGCTCTGAAATTTGTACACAAGGTTCACCAATATTTCAACTCCATGTGGTTTTAATTTTCGCTTCTGAATTTTCGTAGAAAAAAAAATTATAGCGAAAATTCCAAGATGGCTTGTTTGAAGAAGTGAAACCATAGAATTCAAAGCTCTGATACCAAATGTTATGCAACCAACTCACAAAATACAAGAAAATATAGATCAACGACTTAATAAGTATACACTTCTAGAGGGAAACCTCCTTTCAATTACATAAATGAAAAATTATTGGATGATACAAATGAAAAAACCTACTTTCTATATATAGGAGTCTAAGGGGTCATAATATAATCAGAGCCTGATAACAATAATAATGGAAGGGCACAAAAATAACAATAGTGGTCTTCTATGGGGCACAATAATAAAAATATGGGGACTACATGGGCACAAAAAAAATAGTAAGGGAGCTACACTAACAATAATGATAATGGGCTACACTAGTATTATAGGGAACTAACCATTTCTGAGTTCGATTAGTTATGATTTTCTTGAAACCTCAACCTTTTTGTAATTAATTTGCAACCTAAATCCTTTTTTATTCTTCCTCGAGAGTATATTATGTAATTTTTTGTGTACATTATTACCACCAAAAACTTTTGCGTTCTATGTATTACAAATTTTTTTTGTCCCTTTTTACTTGGCCAACTTCTGCCACTTTCTCCCTTTTTCTTTATTTTTTGGTAGAAGATTCTATCTTTATGAATAGCTTCATCCATCATCTTTGTGTTATCAAAATCTGTCCTTTCCTTCATGATAGATGGTAAACTACTAATTAAATGTTGCGCCTTAGTTTTCTCTTCACAAATATAGGCAATAAATCTGAGTAGAGATGTAAACTTGGTTATAAATTCATCCATGGACTACTTTCCTAATCTCAGATCATGGAACTCTTTTTATTTTTCATCATAGAACCATTTTTTTAAATAGTTATCCTTGAAATGTTTTTTCAAATTGTCCCAAGTCACTTCTTGTTCGTCGATTCCCTGAATAATTTTAATTTCTTCCTATCATAAGGTGGCTTTTCCTTGTAATTGGTAAATACCAACTTGGCCTTTATATTTTCATTGTATTCATAGATCAAAAAGTATTTATTCATGTTGATTAGTCAGACTTCAGCATCCTCCTTTTATTCTCCATAAATTTTTTTGGGTTTAATTCTCTTGAACTCCCCCTATAGTTTGGCCTTTTTCCTCTTGATCCCTTTACCACCAAAAACATTTTCGGATCCTTATTTGTTATCATTTTGGCCTCCCTAAAACTTTGGATTTTCCTTCCTTTTTTGGTGTATATCAAGACTATTTTCATTACTAGGACTCAAATTTGGCTCCCTTTGGTTCTATCTATCTGATATACTCTTCATGATCATTTCCTATTCCTACCACAACCTCTCATTATCATCTTTTATATTTATCATTCAAGCTCGCAACTGTTGAATGGCCTGAAGCAGCGTAGTGTGTGTGTTGTGGGATTCCTCTCCCATTTAAACCCACATTTCCATATTAGCTTGAACAAATGGTACATTTCCATATACCACTGATGGTCTTGTTGGTGAAGTGATTCCAATTCCTCTCCTCGGACTGCTTCCACTCGGTGCATCATTAACACTTATGTTATTTCACATTTTCCCAATGATGTCGCAATGTTGATACCATGGCTCAGATACCACTTGTAACATCCATCACACTCCATCTATATATATATATATATATATATATATATATATATATATATATATATATATATATATATATATATATATATCTTACACTAAATAACCATGAGAAACATCATAATAATTAGGATAAAAATGTGATTAGTATCTAGCCACCATATATTATGGAGTGATATTCGGTATTGCGGCATGGGTGAACTAATGTCTTTTACGAATAGTTAAATTACCTTTCCACCATACTAAGTTCTCTATATCTAATATTTGTTATGAATAATTATGCCACCTACGATTATTACACAATAACATAGCTATGGTTCACACACTGCACATTGATTTTTTGAAAGGGGTACCAATGTTGTATACATTATTTTTATCGTAGTGAATTATAAGTTTCCCCGTGAAATCTCGGTTCCAACCCACTTCGTATAACATTCATGAATTCCTAGTGATTAAGCATCTTGGAAAATCCTCATCGTCAATTTTCTAGGGATCAAATCTAATAGCTCAACTGGCTCACATGGAGTTAAGGGTAACTTCCTGATTTCCCCCCTCATTCTATGGGTCTTTTAATCGATGGCATTTGCAGGATGGGATTTCCGCTAATCTCCTCACGGGAGAAGGGTTTCTACTTGTTTCAACTGCTATTAAGCTACAATCTAGCTACCCTCTTAGCTTGGTGACTCAACTAGTAACCTTTTCATGAAATTAGAACTAAATTTTATTGAAAAATTAGAGGTTCAACACCAAGGACAAGCAGTAGGGCTTCTAGGGTTTTTGGGGTTACAAAATTTGACACATGTTCACAGGTAAGAATGGATGGTTTTGCCACCTTACGAGCTAGTTTAGTTCCTTTGCATATTATTTTCAACATGGTATTTTTTGAAATCTGAATATGTTCTTCTTTAACATTACTTTTTTTTCTTAGCCTTGTGGCTTCCATATTGGTGTTGAATTACCTTGAGGTATAAAGGCTTTTTTTTTTTTAACACAGTTTACCTCACATCTTCACTGAGTTTTTTCTCTTTCACAAATGATTTATTCCTTGCCAAATGCAGGTTTTCACATAGGTTAGGTTTTTCAAGTATTTTAGCGATAAATTCCTAAATTCTATAAGGATTCGATGGTCCAACATGTCATTCTTACATGTGATTCTTCTCTTCAAGGTTTTCTCTGAAAATTCTCTTCTATTAAGCCAAGGATCTACTTCAAAAATTTTAGCAAGCTATATATATTTAGGGGTTTTAGAGTTAAATTAAGAATTTCTTAATTCGTAAAGATGGATTTATTTGTTATGTTTTGATAATACACTGTTTAAATAATGATACACTAAATTATCCTTTAGGAATTTTTTTTCTTCTTAGTGTTTGAAACCTAAAATTTTGAGTGACTTCTCTAAGTTGTATGATTTACATATATATGGTGAAGCAAGAATGACTGCTCCATTGAAGTGTCGAAACTTTCTTTCTGTATATAATCTCACTATAATTTTTTTCTAGGTTTTGTTTTCATTCTAGTAATGTTATTAATAAATATTTTTTGTCAAAGTACCCGTGGCTAAGATTATAATTGATGGTTTAACTTCTATACATATAGAATTAGACGTCTTTACATAAATATTGAATTTTTGTACTTTTGGACAATTAAAGATCATTTCCTGGAAACATATATTATAAATACCCCTACAGTATGAACCCTTACTCAAACTTATTAGTCACTAAGACTAGAACTGTTTCTCAGTTGTTGGATTTGGCCAGCTTGGCAAGGGAACTGAACTAGTCCCCTAACCCTACCTCCCCATATGAATCCTTTATGTTTTTATTTTTTATTCTCTCTTATTTTCCACTTTTATGTCGATCGAAAAGGGCAAGGTTAGACAACCCCTTTGCTCAGAATGGTGTATTCGGATGCCAAGTTTTCCATCTTGGCCTTTATGCCTCCCAAAAATTACATTCGCGTCTCTAAGTGTATAAACTTAGTATTTTCTAATTCCCTATCCTACTAGGTATAGGTTCGAAACTCCTGTTATTCCCTGTTGGGTTTCCTAGAACATCCTGTCTTAGATTTATTTGGTTGAGTTGTCATGTAGGATTTTGAACAAAGTTTTATTTGCAACGATACTATCTAAAGCATATCATAATTAATCAGATTTCCTTATTATTTTTTGTAAAAGAAAAAAAAATATAACTATTACTTCCTGATCATTTAGAAAGAGTGAAAAAATAATTACTCCACAAATTAGATTGTATAATTATTGTAAAATGTTATTACATCCATTTCTCGTTCAAGATTCACAATTCTAGAAAGACTCCTTTCTTAAATGAAGAAAAGGAAATCTAGTTATACTTATCTGAGCAAGTTTAGATAACCAAAAATTAAACTAGGAGAAAACCTCTCCCACCAACCACCAGAATGATAATTATGCCCAATTCACCCCCCCCCCCCCCACCCACCCAATCCTTTGAGCCTCCAGAACAACAAATAGAGAGTGAACCTTGAGGTCTAATCTTGGCATCAATACCTCCCATCCAGCCAAGAACTTACAGATTTAAATCACATTTAAGGTATCCACTAACTCACAATCCAACTCAAGAGAACCTTAATGACAATGTTCTACCTTAGTTCTCATCTCGTTCCTCTCTTCCCATATGGCTCCAACCTTTCCTCTATCATTATCCTTGGCATAATTTTTTTCCCAATGAGATATTTTATCTCTAGGGAGAAAGAGTGTGTAATTGCCTCTAAGAGTTTGGTGCTTAAAATATCATCTAAGGTCTTCTCCTGTGAATTCGATATTTTTCATTATATATTTAAAAAAATAATAATAAATATAAATTTTTGAACAATTAAATTTTTATTAGGCTCTCCTCTAAGCCCTCAAGTTACCAAGTCTTATGCAATAAAAGTAAATTATAGTAAATAAGAAAATATTTACAATAACGGGGGTATTACAATATTATTAATAATAAAAAAATCCAATATATCTTATAAGTAAAATATTTTACTATGCAAAGTTATGGAATATTGATCTGTATTTAAAAATATAGTCTATAAATAAAACATTTCAAATATGATATTTCAATGTTAATTATGAATATATGTACATATTATATAAAGAAATTGAAAATAATAAATTTCAATGGTCAAAATTTTTTAAAACATTTCAAGTAATCTCACTATTTTACATTTTAGATCGATTTTATTTAAAATATAGTAAATATTTGCTAAGATAAGTTTAAGTGGTGGAGTTTACATAATCCGTGTACCTATTGATACTTTTAGGGCATTGTATCCATTTATACATTAAAAATGAAACTTTAAAAATAAAAAATTACAAACACGAAGACTCACATACACATAAAATGAGTATAACCATATTAAACATGGTTTCATCAAGCACTAAAAGGGATTAAATAACGTGAGGTGCAATTTTTTTGTAACAGGTTAAGACCACGTCACATTATAATTTACATTAATTATACAACAGTAATATATATATATATATATGCACAAGCATTACCAATTACAAAAAGGTTGTTTGATACATTTAATCACCGAGCTTGGTATGCATTATCATTTATATTATATGGGTGGACACATTTTATTTAATCAGACTTGGTACAAAAATTTGCTTATCTCTTTTTTCAATGATAATTTATTCTCTTATAATAATATAATACATATGACTATTAGTAGTGTTCGGCATTGATACATAAATTTATTTCCCCACTTGCCTTAACCAGTTGCTCAGGTTACAGGGGGTCAATCCTCCTCCAACTCCAGTTTGACGGTGTATAAGGTACAAGTTTGGAACTTTGTCAATGCAGAGTACCAACGGTTGTGAGTCAAGAGGGTTTACAATTGTCTTGTTCCCCACCGTAGATCTGGTCTCTATAGATAGAATGGATCTAATACCTTGGATTATCGTTAGGGTAACCAAACCCTACCCTCTATCGGTGCTCCAACCATAATTTGTACTCGGACCTTTCCCCAACCGAGATTTTCATCCTTGAGAATAATCTTGTTTTCTGGTGAAGCTTAGGCCACATTTAGGAGGTACAGGTTTTAGGCACCAATTCATTTTTTTTTCTACAGTTACTTCCTTAGTTTTGTGCCTAATCAGTTTACTGTGGCTGATAGGAATGCATATTCGACCCCCTCTCTGTCAGATATGCAACATTAACGATGGGAAAGAAAGGTCAGGTTGTGTCTTCATAGAGACTGAGATCAGGTAATTATGTTGTTTTATTTACATGTGTTTCTACATTGTTTTCGTATGTTGAGATCATTAGATCATACCTACCACTCGTGTTATTCTATAGGTCTCTCTTGCAGTGTTGTGGAGATTTTATATGTTGAGCGTCAATACCTTCCAAGGTAAGAACCCATAAACAATCTCCTTTCTCGTTATGAATTGTAGGGTTATTTTGTTCAAACCCTAACCCTCTACTAGACGACTGTAGATGAGCCTCGACTATCAAATGGAAGGGTTTGGTTCATGGGTCCTGGGACTTTGTATCCTACATGTGCCAAGTTTTTTGCCACCTTGCTTTCATTGCAGTTAATATTTGTTCTCTGAAGAAAATGTAAACTGGAATATTGAATTTATTTATACTATCGGTTATTAATGATGATCTAAAATTGTTTGAGGTTTGACCAGTGATCTCTAGGTGTAACATTGATTTGAGTTTTATCTTTGTTATATGTATATTGTAATTATAATTTTGTTAGAGGTGGAAAGTCACTGTGACTTAAATAATGCATTCTTTTATTTCACTCTATAATTTATGGTTTGCATAATTTTCAGTTGATATGTTCTATGGCTTGCGGTCGTTATAATGTAGCCCATGCTTCTTATTTTAAGTTAATCTTTATAATCATTTTCCTGGATATTTAACCCAATTTTTCCTGTAAATTTCACTGACTGCTTTAATATTTGCATTATTTTCGATCTGTTATGGATGTTTTGTCAGTCACATGTTCATACAAATGATATTAGGATTGTTATCTTAACTTTATTTTGACACAATGGATGAATATGAATGGACTCTATCACTAGTTTCCTAGAGACCAGGGCCTCAACCTCCGCATGCCTCTATTCTATATGGTCAAGATCTCTTCTTTTTTTGCATACAGCTCTAGTAAAAGGCCTTGTTTCTCATAATTCTATAGAAAACTTCCATTCTTATATTTGGGGTATGGTTTTCTAGTCTCGCCCTCCAATTCTTACACCTAACCTGACCATATTTAATCCCCTCTGCATTAGTTGTTATCTAGTTTCGAACTGATGCAAGAATGGCGTCCTGGTTTCGGTCCTCTTAGCCAAAAGCCTTACCCTGGCCGAACTCTAACACCCGTGTCAAAAATTTGCCTCGGTACCTAACGTTAGGGTATTTCAGTTCTCTTGGTGAAGGGACCGTGAAAAAAATAGCCAAGTCAATAAACAAAACATTATAGACTCTTAAAATAATAGAACAATAGAGGGTTCTTAAAGGTAGAAACAATACAAGGTTTTTAACAGTATACTTCCATCACACATAATAATTTTTTGATACTGATATTTCTTGTAGGTATCTGACAGATTATTTAATAAAATCAATCAGACACATAACATACTTTCATCAAGTATAATATCTTGGTCATACTGATATTTTCCTGTAGGTAACATACAAATTTTTTTTATAAATTCATTCACACACACAACATACTTACATAATTATATTTAATTGAAGAATTAATTGACATTCACAATTTGGAATCAATACTTGTCTTTCTAACGATATTTATCAGAATTCAACAAAATTGAGCCTGGTCCTTCCAACCTTGAGAAGAGCGATTATGTCCACTTCTCCCCCCTATCTTCTACTCCAGACAGTAGACAATATTCTTCCAGTTAGATTCAAGAAATAGGCATCAAGAATATAATCTATCCTAACAATCTTTGAAATTTTTCTGTATCAGAGTTCTCCATTGGCTCATGTCCAACTATGGATTCCTCCTTGGCAGCATCTTGCTATTTCAAATACTTCGCTTTTTTCCTTTTAAGATTAAAAATAACAGAACCCCTTCTCATCACTGAGATTCCTATTTTATCACCAAAAGAGAGGGTAAATGTTTCTAACTACCTGGAGGTGGGAATTCGTTTCACTAGTTAATATTCTTGAATTTTGAATTTTCATACCACAATAAAATTATCATGTTTCAAATATTTAATCAACACTTTTACTGACTTTCACAAGCCCATTTCCTAAAATTTCACTATGGTAACAAAAAGTAAATTTTTGTAAATCTTTCATCATCCTGTGGTGTTACATATTCCCCCCATTAAGCGAAACACCAACCTCACTATTTACCTCTGCCCTTGGAACAATTCCGGATATGCTTGTTTCATGAGAGTCTTGTCCTCGCAGGTGGCCTCCTACCACCTAAAGTGTCTCCACTGCACTTTAAAATAGATGATAACTCACCTCCATAGCATTGTTTCTCTTCGGTCGATAATATGCATAGGTTATACCAGGAACTATCCATCTGGTTCAACCTGTCAGTCACCGAAACTTATCATTAGTTTAATTTCATTCCAAAAACTAAACATCTACATATTCCAGAATTTAATACTATACTTACTTGTACATCTTGCCAATTAATTATGTGTCTGGAATCATACACATACTTGTTTAACAACAAAAAATGAAACAAATTATGAACTCTTATATGAATTGGAAGGGCCATCTCGAAGGCTAAAAGTCCTACTCTTTCGAAGACGTGAAATGGTACACAATAACGAGGTGCTAGTTTAACACAAATACCCCACCTCAGGGTGTTTCTCTTAGCTTTTATCTGTGCATAAACATGGTCCCCTACTTGAAATTCCTTAATAGTTCTTTTCTTATATGCGTAAAATGTTTTCCTATTTTGAGCAGCTTTTAAGTTCTCTTGAACTCTTTTTAGTTCCTTTTCCAACTCTACCAAAAGGACAAGACCCAAAATAATTTTTTCATATGGACTGCTCCAATTAGGGGGTGTTTGACATCTCCTACTATACAATACCTCATAAGGACTCATCTTTAATGATTCATGGTAACCATTATTATAAGAAAATTGAACCAGGTGGAGATACTCTTCCCATTTTGTTGGTTATTGCATTACGTACATCCATAACATATCCTTCACGACCTTGTTTACTCGTTCAGTCTGTCCATCCATCTAACGGTGGTAAGGAGCACTAAATTTAATTTGAGTGCCCAACCCAGTGAAAAGGGATTTTCATAATGCTGAGGTAAAATTCACATCTCTTGCTAAGATCACTACTTTTGGAAAGCCATGCAACCGAAATATCTCCCTCATAAATATATTTGCAATTTCCACAGTATTATAGGTAGATTTAATAGGAATAAAATGAGAAAATTTACTTAATTTATACACTACTACCATAATGGAATCATGTTTCTTCTTAGTACTAGGTAATCCATTATAAAGTCTAAGGTGACTATTTCCCACTTCCACTCGGGTATAGGGAGGGGTTGGAGTAAGCTAGCAAGGTGTTGATGCTTAGCCTTTACTTGCCGACACTCCACAAAATTGACTAAATATTCAGAGATATCCTTCCTCGTAACATGCCAGAAATAATTATTCTTAATTAAAAAAAGAAACTTTTGATATCTTGGGTGAGAAACATATGGACTATGATGAAACTCATCCAACAACGTTTTTTTAATATTTTTCTGATTAGGAACAAAAATCCTTCCTTTAAATATTAACATATTCTAATTATTTATACCGTAATTTGACTATTTTCTATAATTTTGTACTGATTTATCTTGCTGCCACAAAAATTCATATTTAGGATCCTTAAGGTCAACTTATCAAAGTTGTTTTCTCATATCAAACTCAATGTAGTGATACCAAATTTCATAGATACATTGTACCTTTCTTCTCAAGGAATCCACCACATGGTTTTCCTTCCCCTTCAAATGTCTTATATCAAAATCAAATTCACTCAAACATGGAGTCATCCTAGCTTTTCGTGCATTTAAATTGGGCTGCTTAAAAAAACTAGTCAAACTACTATGGTCTGTGATTAACAAGAACCTTTTTACCTATAAATAATGGTGCCAAAAATTTAAGGCATGCATGAATGCAGTGAAATCCAAGTCGTATGAAGAGTATTTCTCCTCATGATCCTTTAGCTTACATGATTCGTAAGTTATTACCTTCCCCTCTTGCATCAGGACTACTCCCACCCCTTCTTGACATGCATCAGTGCACACCTCGAATTCCTTTTCCGGATCAACAAATTTTAATACCTAATCACATGTCAGTAAGTGTTTCAATCAATCAAAACTACATTAGAACTCATAATTTCATTTAAAACTCCTTCCCTTTTTCTCTAGTGATGTTATGCGGTAGGATATTCTATAGAATCTTTCAATAAAGCGATGGTAATATTCGTCCAACCCCATGAAGGACCGAATTTCAGCTACGTTCTTAGGGAGAGGCGAGCTCATAATAGCATTAATATTCTCCAAGTCAACAATGATTCTTTCAAAGGAAATCACATGACCCAAGTACTGAATCTGATGCTTATAAAAATCACACTTGCTAAATTTGGCGTAAAGTTGGTTTTCCCTTAGAGTCTACAAGACTATACGTAGATGTTCCTTATTCTCTTCAATATTCTTGGAATAAATTAATATATCGTCAACAAAAATTAAAACAAGCTTATCCATGTATGGGTGAAAAATCCCATTCATTAAACTCATGATGGTGGTAGGGGCCTTAGTGATCCTAAATGATAATACAAAAAATTCATTATGGCCATAATGTGTCCTGAAGGTTGTTTTACAGACACCCTCATCCTTAATTCTTATTTGATGATAGTCAGATCGTAGGTCAATCTTAGAAAACACTAAGAAAACTTTAACTTGATCAAACAAATCATTTATTCTAGGCAGCAGGTACTTATTTTTGACATTGAGTTTATTCAACATCCTGTAATTGATACACAATCACAACATACCATCTTTTTTCTTCATGAATAACACTGGTTCCACCCAAGGTGACACACTAGCAGCTCTTGCAACTGTGACTTGAGTTCAGTCAACTCAGGTACACTCATATAGTACTGTGATTTTGACACTGGGTTGGCACTAAGTTCTATGGTGAATTCAATACTCCTCTTTGGTGGTAACCTCGGTATCTCCTTAGGAAATACATCTGCAAATTCATGAATGCTAGGTATAGGTTATAAAGAATTTAACTTGTCGTTGGTATTTGTATATCCGACCTGTACCACTTAGACTTAACAACCCTTATTGAAACACTTCTTTAATTGATTAGCAGTAATATGTTGTAGCTTAATATCTCTTTTAATACTTTGAATTTCTTGTCTAGCTCCATCATATGTGAGAAAACTAATGGTTTTCTTTTTATAATCTACTAGATACCAATGTCCCTCCAATCAATACATCATAAGATCCCAGGTGTAGTATATCGAGATCCATGTTAGTTTGATACCCCCCCCCAACTCAATAAGACAACCTTCCACCTTAGTTGTGACTTTTCGCTTGGCCCCAGTGTCCAATTGCACCAACTAGGAATTTTCAAACTTGATGCTAGGAAAATTTCAAAATTCTATAGTTTTTGGACCAACGTAACTAATACTAGCTCTAGGGTCAATTAAAATAGAAACATGATGGTTAAATTTCTTACTTTCAAACTCTACCATAGTTGGCTGATATTCTGCTTGATGATCCTTGAGAGTAGCGTTGATTCTGGGTGTATTTTTGGCCACTTCTCCCACTGTAGAAGCCTCTTGAACGCTGGAAGTTAGCTCTGTTATTGTACGATGAGGAAATTTTTTGTAGTAATGGGGTTCTCCACAACCCCAAAAATGTAGGAGCGATTTCTGTGATTGAACAACCTCTACTTTACTCACTGGCTTTGTATATTTTTTTCATTAAATTCTTTGCTTCTTTGATGATTCCTTCCCAGTGGTCCACCCATTGGTTTTTTGGGTGTAGAATTCCAACCTGCAGTCTTTTGGCCCTTGTTTTTGCCTTGAAAGTTTTTTTGTCCTTTCTTATTCAACCAAATTTTCCCAGATTCCCCTTTCTAATTCATTTGTTAGTAGCATATACGAGCCTTCTATGTGGCTTCATCCATTGTTCTTGGATTGTGAAACTCTAACCTCTCCTTCATAAAGGTTGGTAAGCAACTAATAAAGCATTTCACCTTTTCCTTTTCTTCCCGTATATCTCTGCAAAGAGGTGAACTTGGTTATGAACTCATCCATGGAATATTTTCCCAACTTCAAGTAATGAAATTCCTTTTCTTTTTCATCATAAAATCTCTCAGTCAGATATTTGTCCTTAAATTTCTTTTTAAAAGTGTCCCAAATTACCTCTTGCTTGTCAATACTTCGAACTGTCTTTATTTATTCCCACCACAAGGTGGCTTTTCCTTGCAATTAATAAATTTCCAACTGAGCTTTCAGATTATCGTCATATTCATACATTTGGAAGTATGTATGCATATTTATTAGCCGAACTTGAACAAATTTCTCCGCTTCCCCATCAAACAATGGAAGCTTAATTTTTTTGAATTCTCCCTGCAACTCAATTTTCAACCTCTTAAACCCCTTTCCATTAGAGGTGTTTCCAAATTCCTCCTCATTATCTATACGAGCGCCTTCACTTTCTGGATGGTCTCCTCGTTGCTGGTGCACTTCATCTCTCTTACTATCATTTGGGCTAGGGTCCGGGTTCCTTTGATTTTGTCTATCGGAAAGGCTTTTCATGATCCTTTCCTGCTCTAGCCTTAACCTCTCATTGTTCTCTCTTAAGTTTGGCAGCTAAGCTCGCAATTGTTGAATTGTTTCTAGTAACATGGAATTAGTATCCTAAGTTTCTTCTCCCAACTGAACCCACATCTATGGATTAGTTTTTTTATGGGGCATGGATCTAGAGCCCATTATAGATCGTCTAGGTGGGATGGTCCTTACTCCTTGCCTTATGTTCCTTCCATAATCATTACACAACATCACACTTTGGTTATTTATAGTTCCCATCAGGTCACAGTGTTGTAACTTGATGCTCTGATACCACTTGTAACATGTTAATACCACATCACATTTCAATTTACATTAATTACACAACAATAAAAAAAAATTCTATGCATAAGAATTACCAATTACAAAAATTTGTTTGATACATTTAATAACTGACCTTGGTACGCATTATCATTTATAGTATAATGGTGGACACATTTAATTTAACCAGACTTGGTACAAACTGTGGTTATCTTTTTTTTTGATGAAAATTTATTCTCCTATCATAATGTAATACGCATGACTATTAGTATTGTTCAAAATTAATACATAAAGTCCCACATGGTCGCTCAGGTTCCAAGGGGTCAATCTTGCTCCAACCTTATTTTGATGGTGTATAAGGTATAGGTTGGAACTTCCTCAATGCAGACTACTGACGATTATTAGTCAGGAGGGTCTACAGTTGTCTTGTTCTCCACCGTAGATGTGGTCTATGTGGATTGAATGGCTCTCATACCTTGGATTATTTTTAGGGTAAACAAAACCTATCCTTTATCTCCACTCTAACCATCATTCGCCCTTGGACCTTCCCCGACCGAGCTTTGTGTCCTGGAGAATACTTTGTTTTTCTAGTGAATCTCAGACCACATTTAGAAGGTAAGTGTTTTAGACACCAATTCATTTGTGTTTTTATACAGTTACATCCTTAGTTATGTGCCTAATCATTTTAATGTGACTGAAAGGAATGCACATTTGACCCCCTATGTGTCAAATCCGCAACATTGATTATGGGAAGGAGGGGTCAAGTTGCGTGTTCACTGAGACTCAAATCAGGTAATTATGTTTTTGTATTTACCAGTGTTTCTACATTGTTTTCATATGTTGAGATAATTAGTTCATACCTACAACTTGTTTTATGCTAGAAGTACCTCTTACAACGTTGTGGATATTTGTTGTTCTTGGGTGTGTGGTTGAGTGCCGATCCACCCTTCCAACGTACACACCCAAAAACAATATCCTTTCTCATTATCAGTTATAGGGTTATTTTTTTCAAACCCTAACCCTCTGTTAGTTAGCAGTAGATGAGCCTCGACAGTCGAATAGAAGGGTTCACATCACAACTCCCAAGAATTTATATCCTATAGGTGCCAGGATTTTTGGCACCTTGCTTTCCTTGCGGTTAATAACTTTTCTCTAAAGAAAATGTAAATTGGAATATTGAATTTGTCTATATTTTCGGTTGTTAATGTCGAGTTAAACTTGTTTGAGGTTTGACCTATGATTTTCTGCCGTAACATTGACTCCATTTTTCTCTTTGTTATATGTATATTGTAATTATAATTTTGTTAGAGGTGGATATTCACTGTGACTGAAATAATGAAGTATTTTATTTAACGTTATAATTTATGGCATGCATAGTTTTCAGTTGCTATGTTTTATGGCCTGCGGCCACTATAATGTAATTTTTGCTTCTTATTTTAAGTTAATCTTTATAATCGATTTCCTCTATATTTAACCTAGTTTTTCTTGTAAATTTCACTAGTTGCTTTAATATTTTCATTGTTTTCAATCTGTTATGGATTTTCCATCGGTTGCATGTTCATAAGATTGATACAGGATTTTTATATTTACTTTATTTTGACACGATGGTTGAAGAGGACTAGGCTCGGTCACTAGTTTCTTGGAGAGCAGGGTATCAACCTCTTTACACCTCTATTCTATATGGTAAAGACCTTTTTTTTTGGCACATAAAGCTCTAGTAAAAGGCCTTGTTTCTCATCATTTTATAGACAACTTCTATTCTTCTCTTTTGGGGTATGGTTTTCTAGTCTCACCCTCCAATTGTAACACCTAACTTGACCATATTTAATCACTTTTGTGTTAGTTATTAGCCCAATTTCGGACCCATGTGAGAATCGCCTCCTGGTTTTGGTCCTCTTAGTCGAAAGCCTTACCCCAGCCCTACTCTAGAACTGTTGTCAAACCTATGCTTCGGTACCTAATGTTCTGAGTATTTCGAGTCTTTCGGTGAAGGGACCGCGAACAACATAGGCAAGTCAATATACGAAATATTACAACCTCTTAAAATAATAGAACAATATAGGGTTATCAAATATAGAAACAATACATGGTTTTTAACAGTATACTTCCATCACACATAATAATTTTGTCATACTGAGATTTCCTATAGGTATCATACAAATTAGTTTATAAATTCACTCAGAAACACACCATACTTTCATGAAGTATAATAGCTTGGTCATACTGAGGTTTTCCTCTAGGTAACTTACATATCATTTTTATAAATGAACTCATACACACAACATACTTACAATTTTCCATTTAATTGAGGAATTAAACTGACATTCACAGTTTGGCATCAATACTTATCTATCTAATTGTCTTTATCAGAATTAATTTAAATTTACATTAACACTTTGGCATCAATACTTATCTTTCTAAGTGTCTTTATCATAATTCAACAAGATTGAGCGTGGTCCTTCGAACCTTGAGAAGGGTGATTATGTCCACTTCTCCCTGTGAGCTTCCACTCCATACAATAGACAACAATTTTCCACTTAGATTCAGGAAATAGGCATTAAGACTATAGTCTAGTCTCACATTTTTTGTCTGTATCATAGTTCTCCACTGACTCATGTCCAACGCTGGGTTCCTCCTTGGCAGTGTCCTGCCATTTCACAGACTTGTATTTTTTCTTTAAATATAAAAAGAAACAGAAACCCTTCTCATCACTGAGATTCCTCTTCTATCCCCATAAGAGAGGGTAACTGAGGATAATTGTTTTAGTTTTACCCATTAGTTTTCTTGAATTCTAGTTTTTCATACCACAATAACATTATCATGTTCAAATATTTAATCAAAAGTTTTACCTTTCACAAGCCCATTTCCTAAAATTTAACTATGGTAACATAAAGTAAATGCTTATAAGTGAGACATGAGTGTGTGGTGTTACATTTTTTTCTTCAAAATTGTACTCTAAAAGAGATTAACATATCCAAAAATTTGTTATTATTATTAATAATAACACATTTATCATTATTATTATTTTAAGATTTATTTTAAAGTTACATCAAATTAATTTATGAAACTTTTTATAAGAAATTAGTTATTGGTTTCCAAAGTATATATACACACTTAAAATTAATAACCTTTTTAAAAAAATATACATTCTTAACCATTGGATCTACGAACAAAAAAAAATCATTATTGTTAATTACTAAATTTACAAACCAAACAAAATAAAAAATTATATAACTCATGAGAATTATACACCAGCACAGAAATATGTTCAGAGCAATCATTTGATACTAATGTATTACTTAACTTTGCAATTTTATTCGCTATTATAAAAGATGGACACGTTTAATCGGTTCTGCACTAATCACAATAAGTCCAGATTGTTGAATGAGCTACTTATTTATTCACCACAATAATTTACAGATAGTCTGCAACTGCCACTGGACAATTTGGCTTTGAAGGCCGCTTTGAAGTCTTTAAAAATAGGCTATAACTAGCGGATAACTGAACTCTTAAAAGATTTTTAAATACTCCTAAGGGGATAATAGTGTCTTATGGCGTACAATTCCTTCAGCTGATGCATCCCACTGGATTTAAATGAGACTGAAGTGCTTCACTAATTCCATCATTTAAAGATCATTCTAATAAACGAAAACAAAGATAATAGTGAGAGATATTATTTGACTGTCATGTCGGCTCCAGAAGGGTAAGCAGTAGCACCTGCAGATTGGGTATCGGAAGGTCTCGTTGTAGAAGTTACTGATGTTTTGTCTCATTTTCCAGGCTTCTCTTCAGTATGTTTGATATTAGAGAAACAATTCCTCCTCAAAATCACCATGGCAGCAATTAATCCAACCAAACCGACGGCTACTACGCCCAGAGCTATCGCGAGCGTCTTAGATTTTTTTCGTCCTGCAAATTTGCACAAATATTCTCAGCAGGTTTGTATGTTAGTTGCCCAAAATTAAATTACCACTAGATACCTATCATCGTAAAGTAGTTGAAGAATATACCGGAGAATAAGGGAGGACTTTGTGCTGGAGGTGGCGAGATAACGGAACTGTTGAAGAATTCATAAACCTCGTAACGCAAATAGCAGTTCTGAGATCCGAATTGTGCCCCAAGAGCTCCAACTTGGCATGAAAATATTTGTATCAAGGCATCAGTTAGACACGATCCGCAACTTGTGCGGGACAGATCTCTCCAACACTGCGCGAAGCTGTAGATATTACCCGTTAAACTAGAAGGCTCAGCGGCTGTATCTGCAGCGAAAAGTTTGGGACTCTCAGCAGCTTTAAGCATAACATTTGAGAGGCGCGCCTTAATAGCATCTGTGAACTGCTGTGGCCGACTGCTGTTCCCGGTATTGCAGAGAACACTATATAGCAATTTATTCCTACTTTCAATGTCGTTGTAAAAGTTATGATAATCGTACCGCAAGAAGCAGCCGTCAAGTTGAATGAATCCAGAAGTGTTGTGGCATCCCTTAACAAGATTTGCTTTCGCCGTGGACGCGCACTGTTTGCAATCGGAAGAATCTAAGTCTCCCCTGCACTGCACAAGCCCATAAACAGTACTATTGCTGTTTGCCCCCTGAGAAACAATACTAGTGGTATTGAATCCGGTGGCATAAACGTTATTCACCAGTGAATCCAAAACCTTGTTCAGATTAAGTTGAAACGCGCTACCGTTTCTATATGTATAATTGCCGCTATGCCCACAATTGCTCCAAACGGTAGGAGTCTCCGGATCAGCAACTGCTAAGCGTATACCCGTAGCTAGAGTCACCATAAGTAACACACTGCCAATTACCGATTTCGTGTGCGTCGCCATAACCAGGTCCTCTACCGCGCCTGTGCTTAGTTCAGGTGCGCCCAAAACGTATGGCATTATAGGAGAATTTATTGTAATCCAATGGTCTTATATAAAGTTGAACTTGCAGTATTAATTTTCATATTTTCTAGTGCGTGGAATACTGTCACTGAAAAAGAAAATTAGAAGCGTGTCCAACTTGCCTTCACGAGAAAAATCTGATCCTTCTTGCTGTGGCCCCGGCATCACCAGGATGTCCGTTTCCAACCGACTGTGACCCGCTGCCTACTCCTCCACATGTTTCAATACTACAAAATAGTTAGATTCCCGGATCAAATTTTATGATAGCAGAGTCAGATTTTTATTTGACAGGCCGGGTTCAATGGTTGGTTGCCAACTTGCCACCGAAATAGGGTTATATTTTCGTACGTCGATTATATCGGACGAGAGGTTTATTGCGACGGCACCACTTGAAAATAATTTTGAAGTGAAAGAGTTTGCTCTTTCTTTTTTCTTTTTTTTTTGTCGTTGCTGAAAAAATCTGTGTAAATCTTATATTTAATTCCAGATAAATCCAAAGTTGAATAAAATTTAATTACGTTTCCAAGTCGAAAAAGTTTATTTGTATGGTTGCTTGAAATCAAGGTAAATTTATTTTAGTTTCAGATTTAAGTAGTTAAACTACTTAAAATTTTGTTTAAAATAAATTTAAATAACTAATATATTATTGTTGTTTGAGATTATTTTAGGTGGAGTATGATGGTATTATTTTCATTATTTATATTCATATATATATATATTTTTTTTTTAATAATGTAATGAGTTATGTTAGTAAATTTGTTATAATAGTTTAACATTTATAAGATGCTACGCCAAGAGATAGAGTTTGGAACATTGAACTACATTCTCTTCAACTTATTATACAAAGAGATTTAAGTGGAAGTGAAGATCTCCGATCGGGGTGGGAGAACAGCAACATGACACCGCCACGTAGGAAGCGTGTCAGCGAACCATTAAGCCCCATTAATGGCAAGGGGAAGTGGGCTTTGCTCGCACGCGTTATAATTATCATTTCAATGCACTTAACTCAAACCATTAAGTGTTTGGACGGACTAGTAGAGTCTCGGCAGCAAGGTAGGAAATTTATATGGTTTTTTTGTCTATGTCGAGAGTTCATTCCTCCGCGAGCTAAAGGAAACTTTTGTAAAGTGCCAAGGGAGCTGAAGGAACAAGACATGAAACGTATTTTGACAGGGCATGTTCTGGTTCCAATCATTATGGCTTCAATTCTAGTTTTTCCTCTGCGTCTTCAATCAATGACTTCAGAAATTTTAACAGGCCATGCAGAATAGTCCAAGTTTGTTTTTCTTTCCTGGGTTCATTTGGTCTACATGTGATGATAGAGGGGATCCATTTTAATTTCCTGCCTCGTTTTCACAGTCCTGAGTTCCATCTAAATTTCTATATGGGATTTCAACTCTACCTCTTACCCTGTGCATGCTGCTTTTGTTATTATTTTGGGTTATATCTGGCAGCATATTCAATTCCTCCTTCTGGTTATAGTAGTCATGCTTACACTCTAACTTTTAATCTATGCATGGATAGTAGAATTGGGTCTATTTACTGTGGGTTCATTCTTAGTATGAGTAGTAACACTGGATTTGACTTTTCTGTTTGTTGGGTTTCGAAAATGTTGACGTTAATGACCTCTGCTAAAACCCTTTGCTATGTTTACCTTCATGTTCAGGGTTTTTTGTCAATTCCCAGAATTCGCTTTAGTCTGTGTAACATTGTAAACCATGCACAGTCATGGGTGGGTATAGCAGTAGTTGAGAAGTTTTCTGGGTCTTGTTATTTCCACGACCATTTCCTTAACTTCAAGAATTCCAATTCTGTCTTATTCAATAGCAATATTTATTGTCTGAACAATTCTGTTCTGTTTCAATGCTCAAAGTGTCCGTCCTTGAATTGGTCCACTCCTTGCGTTATTGTTCTAGCTCAAAAGCTACGACAACTTTATGATGATGGGAAGGTTTGGCCTGGCGTTAGCAGGATGAATGAAAACTACAATCCATACCCCAAGATTTTGGTTAAACACATGGAATTTCACAATGATTCTAAGTTTTACCTATTGGTTACTGTTCGCTATACGGGGTTTTTTTCAGTCAACAGGATATACAGGGGCATTCAGCTCACAATGACAAAAGGAAAGGGAAGGAAAATACATTCAAACCAGGTAGATGGGATAGGCAAAAGAGGAAGGAAAACTAATCAGCAGACCCTTGAAAGCCTAGCAAAAAGCTATGAAACAAGAATTTCGAAGAATGTTTGGAAAACTATATAGGGATGGGAAAGGGATAATGATGATGAAGAGGATGACATTCAAAACCAACAAAAGGGAATAGATTTCCTTTCTAACCCAAGCAAAACAAGAGGAAGAGTTTCTTTATTTCAACAATCTGTCAAAACTTATTGGAAAATCAAATGTTTTCTTGCAAAAGCACTGTTAAGTACGCAAGAAAAACAAATCAACTCTTCCCTACTGTTTGAGCTCCAGCATATCAAGTAGGATATGAGGGAAATGACAAAGGCACATGTACAATTCAATGCGAGAATGACCAGGATGGAGCAACAACTACACAATTTGCAGCAAGCTGAGATGCTAGGATCAACTGCAAAAGACCCTGCACCTGTTGATTCATCAGATGGTTAACCTCTCTACAAGTTATTTTTTGTATGTTTTTTGAGGATATTAACTCTACTCTATGTTTTATATGTAGTTTTATGGACATAGTAAAGGATTATTAGCTATTAACAGAAGGAAAAAACAATACGAATTTTGGTTGGCTTATAACTCTTTGAGGTGGCCGACAGACCTGGTTTCCTTCGGGCAAGTTGAGGTTACCAAAATTGCATAATTTGTATAGCAACTTGCTCTTTACAAAATAGAAAATAGACATGTCCTACAAAATTTACAAAAAAAAACATTTATAAATATTGTTATATTGGTTTTAAATTTATAAATATTTTAATGGTAAAAAAGATAAAAAATAAATTAATAATATTTTTTTTTTAAGTAAAGATTCTATTCATTTACAAGAAGATATTTATTAGGAGTAGTAAAGAACAAGTTTTGTTGACTACCGCATGCAACATGTGACAAAAAACAAAAATGAAACTAAAGACAATCCATAATCGAGAAGGTCAAAGGCACCAGAAGACATGTAACACAAAGAGAACACCTGTAACCATATTAATCATCCGACGTGATTGAGATTGAGTTCTTTGGGGTTGTTCGAGGAGGAGGCAGAGGGAAAAAAGAGAAATGGACATGCTCTTCAAAGTGAGCCATCTAGGACTCCACCTTCTCCACCTTCTCAGTTAACAGGTTTTGTCCTCGTGAGACCACCACAACTCGTTCTCGAACATGGCACTGAAAGTAGTGCATTTTGTCCAAAGTAACTATGATTTTAGCATGTTCCTCCCGACGGATCTAGTCCATTGTTTCCAACCGCTCCAACAAGTGTTGAATCAACTCTCTACAAATCTCCATACGACATTGACGAATTGCCCTTGAACCGAGTATCGTGCATCTTGCACTCCCTCGTCGGCTTGTGCCACTGTGACACCTTACCTCGCTCCTCTGTTGAGGTTGCAGTGTTCAAGCCTCACATCCATTCACTGAGCCACCATGCCCTCAACCACCCCTCACCCGAGACACCATCCGCCTCAACCACCCTGTGCTCTTGACACCCCAACAAACCCTTGACATCTCCACTCCCATTTCCATTAGCTTCAATTGAACTTCTCAATCCCATCGACTAGTCGAGATGGGCTTTGCTAGGAAGGAGGACCATCCTCGTCGTGGAAGTGGGCACATCTTCACAGGACCAACAACGTCTCGAACAATGTAATTGGTAGGGATGCAAACAACACTGAAACCTTCGAGGGTTGCTTGCCCCTCACCAACAAGACTCGCCTCACCCAATTCCTTAAATTCCAACCACCGAGATGGGGATGTGTACTCATGCTACCCCCCGTGAAATGATGTTGAATGACTGCAGGTAGCTCTCCACCTCGTAGGTATTGCCACCACAGGCTTGGGCACAAAGAAATTCCTATAATTTAGATAATCTAGAAACAAGAGGTCTAGGGGAAACACCCAATTTCCCAACACACACGAAGAAGAACCCACCCCCCAAATACACCAAAACCAAGAGAAAACTTCAACCTACAAGAACCACACTTCTTTCATCCCCGAAAATGCTAAATATCGCATAAATAAGAACATGACATCCCAATTATGGGTCAAGAAGTTGTGGAGGGAGTGCCACCAACAAAACCTCTACCACTCCCAGGTAGAGAGTCGTCGACACTTCCCACTCCTACCTTCAAAGGACTAGTAACACGAAGAAACAAATTCCCATACACACCAGAATCTTTGAATGGTCGGTCCTCTAGAGACCACACTTCGCACTCGCATAGAAACACTAAATACCACACTCGGAACAGGAAATTTACCAACTTACAAATCCAAATGCCAGAGAAGGAGCGTCATCGTTGCCACACAAACCAATGACGCTTCCTTCTCAAACGAGGTGAATACCAACAACATGATATGAGCCGAAACTAAATACAAATGAACTCTGTGTCTCTCATACTCGACCTTAGAACTTTGCCTCCCGCGTTGGTCAAAGTAATGAAAGATTTCACATGAAGGTCATTACTCCTTCTCGTATGTCAGGTGATATGAGACGACGAGGAGGCCGACCCTCGACCCAATCACTAGATGTTAACCATCATAAACCACATAGTGCCTCATGCACCTAGTTCCTCACCCATCAAATAAAATCAATAACATTTAGGTATTTAATTTTTAAAACCTAACCAATAACTTCTAAAAATTAGAAAAAATAGAAAATAAAAATAAAAAAATTCTTATAATTATATTTTATTACTATTTACAACTTTATTTTCTAAAATATACCAACATGCATTATTATTAAATATTAACTTTGAGACTTTATTCAAAACCAAGCTCAATTACATGAAAACTCCATAATTTTAATAGCAACTTTTTCAATATCCCCTACAAATGAAACATCGCAAACATTAAAATGTAAATAATTAAAATACAGGGATACACCCCAAGCCGAAATCACATCATCGTGAAAGTTCTACACCACACAAAGGTAAAATATAAAAATAAAATATAAAAGTAAAGTTCACATATTATAATGAAAATTATTTTATTAATGGAAAATTATAAGTGTAGTTATATAAATTAAATAGCTGATAAATTTAGTGAGGTATTAATTTATAATAAATATCAAAACAAGTATTTTATAATATTTAATATTGTGAAAAAATTAAAAATCATAAAAATTAACTAAACTACTATTATTATTAGAACCATTAATATATAAATTAAACATATATACATTTAAAAAATGTTTAAAAATATTTTTAATTATGAAAATTCACTCTTACTTTATCAAGAAAGTTCTTAATTTGTAAATAGACTTTGTTACAATACCATAAGCTAATATCATGGTTTATCATATCACTAATTAATTTTATATGACACTTGTTCATTGACATTTTTTCAAATTATTCAATTTAATTAAAATAACAAAAAGCCATAGCTACTTTGAAAATAAATCATAACCTTTGATTTATGAATATTACTAAAAATATGTCAAAATATTTTATGAATGTTAAATCCTACAATCCACCTAATAATTATTAATGATTAAATTAAAATTATAAAAACCTTGTTTTAATTAGATACAAATATCAACATAATAATTTTATAAACATTATATTTAGAAATTAGTCAATTACGACTACCTCTCATGGAAATGGTCATAGATGAATGACTAAATTAACGCAGTTGAATCTCAAAAATGATATCTAATCTTTAATCTATATATTCGAATGTACAAAATAGATAAATAGATTTATCAAGGGCTATAAAAGATCAAATCTCTCATAATGTAAACTTTTTTTAAGTAACAAACTTGAAAAATTTGTATCTAAAACTATATAATTTCATTTCATTAAATATTTACAGCTCAAAAAAAATTAGAAAGGTCTTCATGCTTTCAAATAAATTATATTACATAAAGATTTCATTATCAATATTATTATTAAATAGTACAAGAATATGAATAGTTAGATATTGATACATCTAGATAGACTTATAGTTAGAACATGCAATTTTTCCAAAATATTACACATTGAAATGTATAGACAAAACGATATTTCACACTTATTACAAGTATACTTGGAAAGGCTGGGAAAGACTTGAACGCAAAACGTTTGCGTTTTTAATACTCACTTTTTGAGGTTTCGGTCATTTTTGGGAACCAACTCTCTTATCTGTGGTAATTTCTAAGAAACTTGTCAATGGCTACCATTAAAAAGCATTATTATAGTCACATATTCCCCTGAGTTCACAAATAGATCTTCAGATATCTACACTCTGAAATATCTAGAGAATAAAAAAATATATTATAATTGAAAAATAAATGACATTTATTACTGCATCCCTTAAACATCCTTGACATTCATTTCATCTTTGAAACCATCTTTGTTCGATCTCAATTGGTTGTTTTATGAAGCTGAATGTATTCAGCAAGTTATACCTCCAACAATTGCGTTCTAAAGACGAATTTCAGGGTTTTATACTTATCATATCATCTCTCAATAGGCATAGTACTGACGATGGTATCATGCTTTAAATCATTGTTGGACCAAACAGCTATTCAGAGAGGATTGATTTTAGGATAGGATGGTATCGTCCCACTCTTAATGTTCGTTTATATTTTAAACGAACAAATCAATTATTCGCAAGGGAAGTATTCACATTTCACATTTAAGTTTTACTGTTTTTTTTTTTTTTCAGAAAGAGAAAAACAACTGTATTATATGTATAAGACAGTATATTCATCTGCATATAACATCCATAGATGGTAGGATGATAAAACCTATGCATGTGGAGAAAAATGTAACATGATAACTATCTCCAGCCCATAACTATCTTCAACTATCATTTGGATGTACATTCATATCCCAACTATCATTTGGATGTACATTCATATCTGAGCTTTACCAACTTATCTTTAGTTCTGTATCAGCACTCTGGTCACATATAAACGTTGATTTTATAGCTACATCATAAAGAAAACAACGAAGAGTGCTTTGGTATACTTTACATTTCTATAAAAAATTCGGCTCGCTTGATATTTGTCACTGGCTCGCTTGTTCAGTCTTCTTAGGCTTGCTTGCAATGCACCTTCATCTCTCTTTAAAACTTTAAGCAGGCTCGCTTGTATTTATATAACTAGCTCACTTGACATATCTGGCTCGCTAGCAATGCAGCTTCATCTCTATTTAAAAATTTTACCACGCTCGCTTGTATTTATATAACTGGCTCACTTGATTTAACTGGCTCACTTGCATAATAGTACAAGGTTCATTGTCTCATTAAAGGCTTTGTGTTTAGGCTCGCTTGTGAACATGTACTGGTTAATCAATAAAATAATGCAAGAGTGCTGATAACAGTTGAGAAGGAGAAAAACTACTAAAAAACAAAAAACTCACTATTGTCCCTCATCTTCCTCCGGGCGTTGTATCATGGAATTGGTATCTCCTTTGCCCATACTTTGATATTGTCTATATATTTTGTTACTTGCAAAAAACCGTATACCATATTCAATCCCTACTTAGATAATAAGTTTGCTCTTGTGTTATTCTCTCGATATATGTGATATAAGGGAGGAGACTCTAGTTTCTCCCATAGGTATTTAGCTTGCTTGAACCAGCCATGGGATGATATTGAGGATTTAGGACAGAGACCCGAGAAAGTGTCAATGATCAATTTTGAGTCACTATAAATGGAAATTTTATGCAACTTCAGGTTATATGCAGCTATCAAACAACACCATAATGCCATTAATTCTGTCAGGTTGTTTGTACCTCGACCCCCATTCCAACAGACATGGATCCGTTCCTTTTGTGAGACCTTGAGCCATGCCCCACATCCCATAATCCCTTCCTGGCATGCACCATCAAATAAAAGGGTGGACAATGATATGGGGTGAGGGCGTAACCTTTTAGATTCATTCCAGATGGATTTATTGTTCTGAGTTCTGTCTCTGATCCATCCCATGATTGCAATGTGAATCAGAGGAAGTCTAATTGGAGCATCCTCGAAGATATGCCTATTCCTGCATTTCCACACTTCCCAGATAAAAAAGAAGGGTAAACACTGATATTGACCCGGCATCAGGTCTCATCTATTTGCAGTCTCAATAAAGGTGGATGGTGCCCATTTGGTGCTTAGAAGATTTTTGCTAAAAAGCTCCCATATGCTTGCAATGTATGGACATGTAAAAAACTAAATAAACTAAACTATATCTCAAAAGTAATAAAAATCAAATTGTTATTTTAATTGGGAAAGGTTTTTTATCCATCAAATTTAGAAAATAACCCTGAATCCATTAGAATGTTACTTGGCTTGGAGAGAGTCTCAACTATCTCCTAGAACTAATCTTATATTTATCTAACTGAATTAGTAAATAATGAAATTGATTTCAGAAAAGTAATTTTCAATTTTTTTATTTTTTATAAAATTAATTAAAAAGAAAAAAGTAATTAAAAATTAGGTATATTGTTTCTGTAAGAAAATTTATGGTAACAAGGGAGTTGATATTCATTTCTATTGATTTAGTTTATATTATGTGGATTATTAAAAGAGTATACTTTCGCAGAATGTATTTCTATTTGGATTCATGGAGTTTTGGGAAAGTTTATGATTATATCGAAAAATATATTATTTATAATTTTGGCATATTTAATATTGCTTTTTTATATTATTTTTTTACATAATCAATCAATATATATATATATATATATATATATATATATATATATAGCTATTGTGTCATATGAAATTTACTCAAAATTTTGAAAAAATAAAATTATCACATCTAGTTAATAATCAAAAGATAATTCTAAATGTATTTTGACATTCCTCTATTAAAAAATAAAAAATAAAAAAATAAAATAAATTACATTAAACATGGATGAAGAAACCACATATTTAAACGATATGTTACAAAGTGAGTTTTCGCTAGAATACATACATCCTCAAGCAATAAATTCTTTGTGTTGTATGAGTTTTCTTTGGAATCCATGCATCCTCGAGCTATAAATTATGTGTTGTATGTTTTTTATTGAGTGATTCTCATTTCCAAATCATATAGGGGTTACTTGTTTGATCGAGTCTAGATATTTAGATGACCTATCCACATTTCTTCCCAATGAAATAATTATTTTAAAAATTAAAAAATAACTTTAAAATACACCCGTAAGAGAAATTGTCAAAAGTGATTAATTTTTCCATGAAATATGATTGATATCTAAACCAAAAAAAAATAATTGAAAATGAATTCCGAGAACCAAGTTCATGAATCACTAATAGAAACTGTAAATGTTGTTTTATTTAGATAAGTAGAGTTTTATTTTGTAAAGAATAATTAAATATTTTGACCTACAGAAAAAATGGTTTCTTTCAATAATTGATTAAGTTATTTTTTTTTATTTTAGGAAAATAAGAAAATTTATGAAAAATATCTAATATCTGTGAATTAAATTAGCATTAAAAATATCAATAATCACCATATATGTTTTCCTAAGTGAAGTTTAAAATTCTAAGTAATCACAATTAGAAAAAAATCATGAATAAATGATCTGTTATTATTTTTAATAATGCGGTTTTGATATGGCCTATTTTATGCGACTATATTGATGGAAGAAACACTGATGAATGGAATTTCTGTGATAATCATTTCTAAAAAATGTTATTTTGTCACTTCGATAGAAAGTGAAACATAATTTTCGCGCTGTCATATTAGTTTCCTAGGGGATGGAGGCCAGTAGTTACGTGGCCTCACTACGTGGAAAAATTTGGACAAGTGACGAGCCCAGTCAATAGTACAACATGTGGCAATCACGTGCCTCCATGTGTTAACCTACCCGTAGTGGACTCGACTTTCCATTTTCGTGCCAATTAGGTTATCATTCACGTCGTTTAGGGTTAGGTCTCTTCACCTCCTTTCATTTATGTCCAGGCCTAATAATTGTTGTTTCTACATTGTTGATAGTTGTGTAGAGAGACTTTGTTTGTAGTGAGGTGAGCCTTCGTTTATGGTGAGGTGAGCCTTTGTTTATTGCATGTTATGGTGTATTCTTCAGTTGTTGCGGTGTCTTGTTCGGCTATTGCAGTGTGTTGTTCAGTGGTTGAGATGGGGTGTGGGCGCAAGAAAGGGGTTCTATCATTTGGATGTATGTCGCCAAACGCCGATGGTATTTAGACGGATGTTTCTTCTTTGAATTTGGATCAACTGACCCTGTTCGACAGGGTGCTGGACACCATGGTCAGTTTGCTGTAGCAAGCGTTTAGAGCTTAGTGTTGTTCCCTGGTAGGATTCTTGATCCTACCAGCCAAGCCTACAATTGTGTTTGTCAAAACATATATTTTCTCGGTATTCATACCATTCTTCCTCATTGTGTTAATCTCTAGCTTTTGGTTCCTTCTGTGGATTATATGTTGCTTCTATGGCTTAATTGGTGACTTAATTTGGTCAATTGGTCTAAATTCATCTTATTTGAGTTAATATATGTATTTTGGTGCCTTGTGTGGAGTATATGTGCTTCTATGGCTTAATTGGTGGCTTATGTGGCTTAATTGGTTGCCCATGTGGATTAGGTCGAAAAAAAATTGGGTGTTTCTAGACTGGTTGGGTTTTTCTGTGATTTTTTGCCTTATGTGATGCAATTCCTAGATTTTCTTGCTTAGGTCAAAAATGACTTTGGGGTTTCTGCTCTGGTTGGGTTTTTCGATGATTTTTTTTCTTCGGTGATGCAATTGACTAACTGTGGCTTCAATTCATTGCTTCAACAGCCTAATTGGTGGCTAAATTTGCTTAATTGGCCAACATTCATATTAGTTGAGTTAATCTGTGGATTTTGGTGCCTTTTGTGGAGTATATGTGGCTTATGTTGCTTAATTTGTGGCTTTTGTGGCTTAATTGGTTTATTTTGTTGCTTAGGTCGAAAAAGGATGGGGATTCTAGACTGGTTGGGTTTTTCAGTGATTGTTTGCCTTATGTGATGAAATTCATGGCTTATGTGGTTTAATTGGTTGCTTCCGTGGCTTAAGTCGAAAAAATTTAGGGTTTTCTGCACTGGTTGGGTTTTTCAGTGATTGTTTGTCTTCTATGATGCAATTGAGTAATTTTGGCTTCAATTTGTGGCTTCAGTGGCTTAATTGGTGGCTAAATTTTCTTAATTGGTCTACATTCATCTTATTTGAGTTAATCTATGGCTTTTGGTGCCTTCTGTGGAGTATATGTGGCTTATGTGGCTTAATTGGTTGCTTCTATGGCTTAGACCGAAAACAAATTGGGGGTTTCTTGACTAGTTGGGTTTTTCAATGATTGTTTTTCTTCTGTGATGCAATTTGTTGTTTCTATGGCTTAGGTCGAAAAAAATTTGGGGGTTCCTACATTCATTGGGTTTTTAAGTGATTGTTTTCCTTCTATGATGTAGTTGAGTAATTGTGGCTTCAGTGGCTTCATTGGTGGCTAAATTCTCTTAATTGTTCTGCATTCGTCTTATTTGAGTTAATATATGGATTTTGGTGCCTTATGTGGAGTATTTGTGGCTTAATTGGTTGCTTTTGTGGCTTATGTCAAAAAAGAATTCGGGGTTTCTCGACTGGTTTAGTTTTTCAGTGATTTTTTGCCTTCTGTGATGAAATTTGGGGCTTCTGATGGAATTCGTGGAAATTCGTGGTTAATAGGTTCAACCTAATTCGAAAGATGATTTATGCCATGATATGAATCTTGTTGCAATCAATGTCTATTTAACTGCAATGATCTTCAATATGGAATTATGTTTTTCTCAACTTAGGGTTGGTTTTATATCAATATAAGGTTATTTCCCTAAATGTGCAGTCAATCAACAATTTGAAGTTTCTCATTTTTTATGCCATCTTCTATGTTTTTCTCATTTCCAAAATGGGATAATAGATCTTATAGTCATGATATTATTGTGCCATTATGTATTCTTTTTGGATAATATTTTTTTTCACTCCCAATTTATCACTCTTTTGTACTATTCATTCACTATTCTTAGTCTAGTTAACAATATCATGTGAAGTTATGTCTATCATGTGAAGTTATGTGGCTTAATTGGTGGCTTGTGTGGCTTAATTGGTTGCTTTTGTGGCTTAGGTCGAAAACAAATTGGGGGTTTCTAGACTAGTTGGGTTTTTCAATGATTGTTTGCCTTTTGTGATGCAATTTGTGGCTTATGTGGCTTAGGTCAAAAAAAATTTGGGGGTTCCTACACTTGTTGGGTTTTTCAGTGATTGTTTTCCTTCTGTGATGCAATTGAGTGATTATGGCTTCAGTGGCTTAATTGGTGGCCAAAGTTTCTTAATTGGTCTGCATTCTTCTTATTTAAGTTAATATACGGTTTTTGGTGCCTTCTAGGGAGTATTTGTGGCTTAATTGGTTTCTTTTTTGGATTAAGTCGAAAAAAAATTGGGGGTTTCTCGACTGGTTCAGTTTTTCGATGATTGTTTGCCTTCTATGATGCAATTCGTGGAAATTTGTGGTCAATAGGTTCAACCTTATTCGAAAGAGGATTTAAGCCATGATATGAATCTTGTTGCAATCATTGTCTATCTTACTGCAATGATCTTAAATATGGCATTATGTTTTTCTCAACTTAGGCTTGGTTTTATATCAGTATATGGTTATTTCCCTCAATGTGCAGTAGATCAACAATTTGAAGTTTCTCATATTTGATTCCATCTTCTATGTTTTTCTCATTTCCAAAATGAGATAACAGATCTTATAGTCATGAAATTTTTGTGCCATTATGTATTCTTTTTGGATAATATTTTTTTTCACTCACAATTCTCACTCTTATGTATTATTCCTTCACTATTCTTAGTCTACTTAACAATATCATGTGAATTTATGTATATCCCCTTCAAATTCAAATGACTTAGGTGTCTTTTTTGGATTAATTTGTTTTTTATTTCCTTGTACACTGATTTATGAGATTGTTGACAAAATCATGGTCAATAGGTGCAACCTAATTCGAAGGAGGATTTATGATATGAATATTTTTGCAAACATTGTCTATCTAAATGTAGTGATCTTCAAAATGGAATTATTTTTTGTCAAATTAGGGTTGGTTTTATATCAGTATACAATTATTTCCCTCAATGTGCAGTTGATCGTAAATTTGCAGTTTCTCTTCTTTGATGCCATGTTATTTTTTCTCATTTCCAAAATGAGATATCAGATCTTATATTCATGAAATTGTTATGCCATTATGTATTATTTTTGGATAATAGTTTGTTTCACTCCTAGTTTCTCACTCTTATGTACTATTCATTCGTTATTCTTAGTCTACTGAATAATATCATTTGAAGCTAAATCTATCCCCTTAAAATTTAAATGACTTTGGTGGATTATGTGGCTTAATTGGTTCTCGGCTTCCTTGTACACTGATTTCTCTTATTGTTGACAAAATCGTGTTCAATAGGTGCAACCTAGTTTGAAAGAGGATTGATGCCATGTTATGAATCTTGTTGCAAACATTGTCTATCTAACTATAGTGATCTTCAACATGGAATTATGATTTTGTCACTTTAGGGTTAGATTTATATCATTATATAGTTATTTCCATCAATGTGTAGTTGATCAAAAAATTGTACTTTCTCGTCTTTGATGCCATCTTCTATGTTTTTCTCATTTCCAAAATGAGATAATAGATCTTATAGTCATGAAATTTTTGTGCCATTATGTATTATTTTTTTTTATAATATTTTGTTTCACTCCTAATTTTTCACTCTTCTATATTATTCATTCATTGAACTCTTAGTTTAATTAACAATATCATGTAAAGATATGTCTATCCCCTTCAAATTTAAATGAATTAGGTGGCTTCTGTGGCTTAATTGGTTCCGTGGCTTAATTGGTTTTGTGGTTTCTTTGGCTTAATTATTTCTTTGGTTTAATTAGCTACGTGGCTTAATTCGATGATTTCTATTGAATTAGTTCACAGTCCACTGCTATGCTCAGCATGTGGAATTGAAAATAGGAAATTATGGACTTGGCATTATATAATCACTTGATGCTCAATGTTCTTCATTGAGAGAAATGAATAGCTTAATTGGTTCCGTGGCTTCAAGGTTAGATATATTTTTGCATGAATTTGTATATTAAAATGCACCATGCTGCTTGTTTTTGAGTTCAAGTGAGGTGGATAAAGCTAGGAATATGGTGGTTTTTTTTCCATTTCCTTTTTCTTGATTGATATCGAGATATGTTTCTGTGTTTGTATCAATGTTTTCCTAGTAATTTTTCTAAGGAGTTAAGTGGAAAAATAGTGAATTGATTGGACTCTCATGCTATAGGTGGTAAAATAGCTAAAGTCATATTAATTTGTTGGTATATTCCACTGAGTTGGAGATAGTTTATCTCTGATGGATGTTGTTGTATACATGGATTTTTTGTGTGCATCATTGTACGGTATTTTTCTTAGGGTTTTAATTGCTATCAATTTACATTTCTATAATGGATACCTTCATCTCTCTTAAGGGTTGCAATGAAAACCTTGAGTATTTATTATTGGGGATAGCTTCTTTATGATTATAGTTGTTGTGTACAGAATCTTGATCCTTGGTCAACATTTTAAGTTTTTATTTACTCTTCAATTTGTGACTAATGTTGAAATTGATATCAAGAAAATTATGAGGTCTCAAATCTTGAAATCGGTTTTAAAATAATTCTCAGGAGACATAGTTGAAATGTGGGAAAAATATAGATTGTGACCATATTTGACATTAGCATGCTTCTTTTCACCTCAAACCGTAAAAATTGTAGGTTAAATTAAGAAGAAAAATTCTTTACTACTTATTAACTGTAGTACCCATAACGAGCCACTATCGGGCCTAGAAAAAAATGAATGGAGGTGAAGGTCCCTAATCCTAATTTTCGTGAATGAAACCCTAATTGGCCCGAAAATTGCAAGTTGGGTCCACTACAGGAAAGCTAACACATGGAGGCATGTGATGACCACCTATCGTATTATTGACTGTTTTTCACCACCCATCTAAATTTGGCCCTCCCTATTACAACTTAGCTTGAAGAAGCTTTCCATGAACTCTATAGAACATTGGGAGTTGAAAGGAAGTAGTTTTATGGTCTCACTCAAAATTGAAACAACATAGAGACCCATTAAGTAAATATTCCAGTGCAAGTAGGGTTTCTTAAAAAATATAAAAAGATAACAATAAAGATTAGAAACTATGGATTTGAATAACAAACCATAAGGAGTAGCGTATTATAGTATCTATATAGGGTACATATATGCATACAATGAAGTGGCTATGGTTCCATGCTTTGTTAAGTGGATTACATGACATTTACACCAAGCACATACAAACAATGATGAAATTATGATGCATACAATCCATATAATGCACACAAAATTCTACGTATCATTGCTTCATAATTACTTCTCTATATATGAAGGAATCATTGTGAAAGAATCAACAAAGTCTTGTGTGTCATGTACAAAAGGAATTATGATGCATATGGTCCATATGAAGCACACCAAGCACAATCATATATAGTTAAACTTGATTGAATTCTCAAGTGGATTAACTTCCACTGATAAACATTATAAAGTATGCACGATTTTTGTAATTAGTTAGTCTTTGTAATATTGGAATTTAGTTAGTCAATACTCAGAACCATATTGTATAAACATACTTGAAACATACTTTATATTTAACTAGTATATTAAACCGTATGTTTGTCTTTTGAATTATATCCAAATACACATTGGAACTTACATTGCAACAGACCAAAAAGGGATGCCAAACTTCATCCACATTGAAATTTGGTTACAAAAAAAATATCCATGCACCCCTAAGCTTTATGGCCTCCATTTTTTGAATTTCCCAAACTTTTTGAAGTGCCTGCCTGAGCCAAGTTTCTTCCATATGCTTGAGTCTCATTTACCCCTTGTAACCATGGAGTGATTGAATAGTCGAATTTTCCACTTGTGTTACTAACCCCAACACTAACTGGAGGTGGCCTATAATACATAGGATTTACCCCTGCACTTGTAGGTGAATAGGGGGTGGGTATAACCCACGGATGATAGTGGGGGACGTGGATGTGAATCAAATCCTGGTATGATGTTATATGACCTACAATGTGGCCAAAAGTGTTGGACATCATCCTATTTTACTCCAACTGACTTGCAACATACTCTTCGCTGTCGGTTTCCCTTATTTTTCCAGCGCTTGTTGAGCCTTTCTTGCCTCCCTCTCTTGCCTTGCCAACTCTTTTTTATGTTCCTTCTCTTCCCTTTTTTTTTGTCTTTCGAGCCTTTCCTTTGCCCGAGCTACTGTTGCTACAATCCTTGAATCTGTCTTTTTCTTGGCTAACTCCTTATTTCTCTGTTTAGATTCCTTAATTTCAAGTTTTCTATGCTTATAGTTGGCATTAGGTTCATATATTCTTCATAGGCGAGTAACTGTGAACTACTCTCTAACTAAAGATATTTTGTTGTTGAATGTGTTGATGAGGCCTTCACTCTCTCTACTGGTAGATTTAGGAACCTACCATGTATTATTTGGTTCATTTTCACATCTCCTCATGGCTTGACTCTTGCCTTTAAACCTTAGCGAAACTTTATTGAACCCCATTGTATTCCTCATTTGGTACTTATTATGAATAGACTCTTCTTCCAGTGATCCAATGTCCACTAAATAATGAACAAGTTCAGTGCTCAACACTGATGGTTGAGAAGACATTTCCATGCTTTCATTATTGGTGGATGATACATTATGTTTTTTATTATTCATCATGGTGGTGGGGTTACTTGGGTTGGCATGCTCAATTAGTCATTGTTGATTCTTTTACATTCTCATTTGATGCAACAATGGCATTGTCATTTTCATGATCAATTGCCTCATTTGGAATATAACTTGCATAATTTGTAGGTGCTTCAGTGGGTGTAACAGCCTCCATGTTATTAAAATTTGGTTCAATAATGAATTTTTTCTCACACACATGTTCATCATCATAGGAGTTCCCTTGAGAAAGGGATATCATACCTTCAGCAAAAATATCATCTTCCTACCAATCCACATCTTCTTGGGCATCAAAATGTACATGTAATTCATATACTTCCTGACCTTCCACAACAAATGCATGGTTGAAACTAGTATCATTAATAATAGTATCAACATTAAATGGTGATGAGCACCATCATTAGATACATTTTAAGGGGTTAATTTTCACCTTTTTAGCCTAATTATTCTCTCTTTCTCACATTTAATTTCATTATTGTCATATGTTTCTTAGTGCAGATGGTGTATTAAGGGTTTTCATGCTTCAAAGGCCTAATGTGGTTTAAATGTAGGAAAATCAAGAGAATATACCATTTTTTAGGAATATTTCACCATCAGTGCTTAGAGTAGACAACAAGGCATGATTGTAGGAGGTTTGAACACCTCCATAACTCCTAAAGGTAGCCAATATATCATCAATATTCTCCTCTAACAACTTGATATCATAGGAAACCAAGCAAGTGGAAGATCAAGGGGAGCCAAGCTCCACTTATCTCGAGTGCCAAGGAGACAAACCACCTACTTTTTAAGGAGTTCTTGGAAGCTACCATTTAGGATAAATAGAGCACAACAAGAGCTCACTAGTATTCAATTTTTGGATGTAGATAGAGAAGTCTTAGCTCTTATAATAGAAATTTCTAACTTTCATATGTTATGCACCTGACTGGTTATGAAATAAAATGAGTATTTGGTTTCTTCTCCATTGAGTTATATTCAGGGAGATGATCTTGTGAGTTAGGGCCCAATCCATTGGCCTAAGTCTATAATTTGTACTTGGGTTTACATTTCATGTTGCTTTTGTTAGTTTCTTTACATTTCATGTTGCAGTAGCATATAAGATCTCAAAATTGTATTAAATCCTCCCTCTTTCACCTCTTCCATCAGAGTTTCAGGAGGGTAGATCTTCACCATAGACTCAAAATTGCGTTTAGTTTATGATTCCTTGGAGAAGTTAGATAGGTAATTTTTCTTATCATGGAAATGCTGTAGATGCAGAGGTAGATTTTTGTTTCAACTACATAGGTAGGTTTATCTAAATTCAATTGATCTTTTCCACCATTTTCAAGTTAACTTTGACAATGATGAATGCATGAAAAAGTATTTTTCTTGTAGGTTGGAGTAGAGAAGTAGAGGAGAAATTCTCCAACACCATTAGCTTTAGTCTCCACCCCTCATCAACCAACTTCCATTAAGTTACCTTCAACCCTGTTTTTTTTTAAGTCTCCACCACAACACCGAGAGCCACGTTGGAGGTGCAAGACATGATTTGAGAGAAGTTCTAAGATTGAAAAATGGGTTGGATACCCTTCATCCACCTATATCCACCTTAATTCCACCTCTCTTACCCCTTTCCTCACTATTTCTGGCCTCAAAATACCCTCGGCTTGTTTCCTGTAGCGTTTCAAGACATATTGTATCACTACAAGAGATCCTGTAGTAGCGCCAACGAGACACTTATTCAGCCCAAAAAATCCCTTTCACCTCATCTAGACCTGGAACATCCTCCAAGACACCTTCAGATTTGAAACCATGAGTTAAAGACCCTCTTAGGTCACCTTAGTGCCTCCTCCTTTTTCTCCAAAACAAAGTTATTTAAAGATGTAGTTAGCTCATTGAGAGATGCATTGTTAAGCATAAAAGTCAATTATGAGATTGATAGAGTTCAATAAGTCATTTGGTTCAACATGTGTTCCTATATTAATTTCCCTTTCTGCAAGTTCAATTCAACAATTTAAATCATGAATGCCACTTAGTTTAACTTCCTTTCTTACATTAGGTTAAGCGTGAAGTTCTCTTTCTTGCAGATAGCTAGATGAATCATTATGATATGGAATATTTCCTTTTCCTTTTAATAGAGTAATGGTCATGAGTTATTTTCAGCCTTAGCTTTCATTCAGAAGTGTGACAAGCTTCCCTTCGTAGAAGTAACCCTAGCAGTAGTACCTCATCGTATAACTGAGAAGAGGATGGCTTGAGTAGAATTCATTTATTGTGCATATAGCACTTTCACCTCCAAGTTTGTACAAACCTTGGGTTTATAAAATAAAGTTGAGTAGCTTCTGGAAGTTGCAGCACTCTTGGTGCAATACTAGGGCTCACCACTTTTTGGCGTCGTTTCCAGGGAGTTTTCTATGCAGATGTTTTTATTATGCTTTAGCATTCTTTTCTAATTTTCTTTTACATCTGGTTCCAAAATATTGAAAAAAAAATAGTTTGACTTTCATGCCTCGTAGGAGTATGGATAACCAACTCATTTTTTTACCGAAAACCCCCACATGCCCACACAGTCATCCTTCACTCTTATTTAGTGATTGCGAGGTTGAACACACCATAGGTGAGTCACTTGAAAACTTTTAAGAACCTATTGAAGAAGAAGAGGAACTTGATTCACCTGAGGAACCTGCTTCACCAATTCAAGTCATGGTTGAAACTAGCAGCCATGGAGTCTTTCCCATTAGGGAAACAAATGGAGAAACTAGAATGAATAACATCAGTCCCTCAGCCCTTCCAAATTTCCATGGCCTTACTTCTGAGGATCCGGACACCTTCATGTTTGAGTTTGATGTTGTCTACAGGACCTATGACTATGCCTTAGATGACCAGAAGCTAAACTATTCTCATCCACTCTCAAGGATGCAGCCTTGCACTAATTCATGGGTTTGCGTGGGAAGAAAATCACTACCTGGGCACAGATGAAAGAGTCCTTCAACAAGAAATATAGGTAATACTGCATATCCAAAGAAAACAAAGAGAAGATATTTAGGATAACTCTAGGACCTGACGAATTTCTGGAGGATTATGAAGAAAGATTACAGTTGAACTATAAAAGAGACAACTGCACCCTTGATCGCAGATCACTTAAATTGGTGCTTCTTTGAGGGATTAGGGAAGAGGTGATAGAAACCCTTAATATTCTGTCTAGAGGAGATATCTATGAACTTCCTTATGAACACATCAAAACTATCTTTAGAAACAACTCTAGGGTAGTTAGGAAGAAAGGTAGAGCTAGCCAAAGCATGACCAATACCCTTTCCTCTTCCACCTCCAAGCATGAGATTGGAAATATGTTGGAGGACTTCAAAAGTGAGATGTTGTACACCTTTACTTTGAAAATGGACACAATGAAGATCAATAGGAAGCAAGAGGAAGAAAATAGGGTCTTGGCTATATTATATCATAGATGTACCAGAAAACACCCTTGAAATGAAAGTCCACTAAATGTCATAGAGGTTTTCTTAGTGTGTGAAGAGAAGCATGCCACAGATAAGTGTCCCTCCTTACCTGGGCTCAAATTTTTATATAAAGGTGGGGAAGGAGGACCCGAGCAACTCTGTTTCATAACTCATAGGGGGCCTCAAGGTCCTTGGTCATATCAGCATGGAATGCAACGTGCACCTTAATCCTACCATCATACAAACCCGAATGCACTTATGCAGGCTTGGTACACATCCACTCCTCCATCATGGCCTACACCCATCCATATCATCCTCAACATGTGAACCAACCATTCCAACTATATGTTCCTCAACCACCTTAGTGGAGCAATCCATCACAAGGGTGGAGGCCCCAACACAATCAACCACCTGCCTTACTTCCTCCACCCCAACCTCAACCTTATCTCACCCACGCAGCTCCACCTAAGTTCCCTCAGATCCATGGCCAACCCAATCTGAATCTGAATAACAAGTAGGCACAACAGGTTTACAATGGGGAAACATCTTATCCAGCTTATGTTGTGGAGATACATGAGATCAACCTTAGGTGTGGAAGAGTACTCCCAGGAAATCATCCTCCATGTCCACCTATAGAGGTTGAGGAGGGAAAGGAAGAGAGTGATACTCAGATCAATCAACCTCCTTTCCTAGAGTGCCTAATCCACTCTACTCAACACACCCCAGAGGAGACTAAAATTTTTGGAGAACTGAAAAAATTGTGTGTTAAAATACCCCTTCTCCAAGCCATTAAGGATGTTCCTATTTACAATAGGCTCAACAAAGAAATTTTATTTAAGAAACTTTGGATAAAGACTAAAGACACCCCCACCATCAATGTTGTAGGACAGTTGTCTGACTTAATGTTGGGAAAGGTGATCTTCCCAAAGTACCTAAGCCCTGGAATTCTAGTAGTAGATGTACACAATGATGGTTTCATAGTCCCCCATACTCTGATTGATCTCAGGGATGCCATAAATGTGATGATCAAGGAAACTATGCTTAAAATCAATCTCCAAGGAGCTTTGAGAAAGACCACCATTGTTCTACAACTTGCACACAGGTCCATAGTATCTCTATAAGGAGTTGTTGAGGATGTTATAGTCTCAATCAACTCTCGGGAGTACCCTACAGATTTCCTGGTCCTCCAAACAGAAACCACGTTTAATGTATATCCTCTGATTTTAGGAAGACCTTGGTTATCCACTATCGATGCCTATATCAACTACAGGGATGGAAACATGACTTTAAAGAATGGGCCCTTTTCTAAACAATTAGTATTATACCCTCTTGCCCAACCTTCCATTAACCATGGCCTACCTTTGTGGTTGGAGGATGAATAGGAAGAATATGAAGTATACAGTACCACACCCTACCTGATTCTTACTATAAATAATGTTCTTAGAGGGGGGGAACCCGATGAGGATGGTATCATCAACCACATCATTCAAAACTAGCACCCCACTGACATTCCACTCAATGACCTAGTCAAAGAATATGAAAGTTTCCCTTGGATTGAGTTGCACTCAGTTGATTCAACCTTTGAAGCCACCAAGGTTGTGGAATTTGGCCCATAAAAATCTCTGAATATTAACTCATCCCTCTTGGTGAAAGAAGAAGAGAAACTATGATATCTCTTGAAGGAAAAGCATGATGCATTTTCTTGGGACAACATAGACATGAAATGGGTGCATCCCTCGGTGTGCACACATCATATTTATATTAAAGAAGGATTCAAGTCTGTGTGCCATCCTCAAAGGAGGATGAACCCAACTCTAAAAGACATAGTGAAGGAGGAACTGCAAAATTTATTGGATGTAGGTTTCGTCTATCCCATATCAGATACTGAGGGGGTGTCTCCTCTTGTTCTAGTCCCAAAGAAGAATGGGAAGTAGAAAATTTGTGTTGACTATAGAGAACTAAAAAAATCCACTAAGAAAGGCCATTTCCACTTACCTTTCATAGATTAAGTCCTGGATGGCCTTGCAGGGAATACTTTTTTCTATTTCCTAGATGGGTTCAATGGGTATAACCAGATCCGAATTAGCCCGAAGGACCAGGAAAGATCACTTTCACATGTCCCTGGGGAACTTTCTCTTATAAATTCCTTCCCTTTGGGTTCTGCAATGCCCCTGCTACTTTCCAGAGAACAACCTTGAGAATTTTTTTTGAACTAGTCCATGACTCCATAGAAATCTACATGGATGATTTCGCACCATATGGGTATGATTTCCAAGAAGCTCTCTCCAATATAGGAAAAAGTGTTGAGAAATTTCACTGAAATGCAGCCTGAGTCCGGAAATGTGTGAATTTTTAAAAAGATTAGGGATAGTCCTAGGCCCCTCAATATAACAAGAAGGAATATAAGTAGAACAAAACAAAATCACCATCATCAAAGGGGTGCTTATTACTAAAAAACATGGAGATGTCAAAAGTTTCCTAGGTTTGTATGGCTACTATAGGAGGTTCATTAGGGACTTCAATAAAGTAGCTACAAGAAAAAATCACATTGGTGAGGGTCAAAAGAGTCTTCATCACCAAAAACTGAACGTCACCAAAGGTGGCGTCGCCGAAAGTATAGGTGTTGTGGTGACATTCAAGGTCCGTCACCAATAAAGATTTATAGTGACGAATAGTGATCGTCACCATTTCATATGAGCAATGGTTACAGACAATAGCCTCCATCACCAAAAAACTGAACGTCACCAAAAATATAGGTGTTGTGGTGACATTCAAGGTCCGTCACCAATAATTATTTATAGTGACGGATAGTGACCGTCACCATTTCATATGAGAAATGGTGATGGAAAATAGCCTCGGTCACCAAAAAAATGAACGTCACCAAAGGTGGCGTCGCTGAAAGTATGTGTTGTGGTGACATTCAAGGTCCGTCACGAATATTGTTTATAAGGACGTGTTAGCGCTCAAATCTACCTTAGGCTAAAATAAGGTAAAACTCAAGGCTACATCAAATCACGCTCAGCCTCGTAGCTAGCCCTACGAGGGCAGGAGAGGGCTCTCTCCGGGTCTATCTCGGCAAAGGATCTTCAAAGGGGCTGAGATGACTTATAATGAACAATGAATACTGATTTTAGGCTAGTAAAGAGATAGGAATGTTTGATTTTTATTTTTTGGGTTTTTGTTGGAGAAATGGGAAAAACAATTTTGGGTTCGGGGATAAGGCCGATCTTTGCAGAATCCGAGTTGGGGCGAGGTAGGCAGTAGTCTTAATGCTTTTTGATTAAGTGTATGGATAGATCAGAACGAAAAGGAGCTGAAGAGGGAAAATGAGAACATGGATCCTCTCCAAACGGGCGAAAACATGTAAAACTAAACAAATTCAAAGGCAGAGCACTGAAATCAATGGATTCAACCTCGTTTACTCATTCATTTAGTTTCAGAAGCATAAGAAGGGAATGGCATACATTAAACATGAAATAACTTACAATAAATTGAGAGAAAACACCATCAAGAACTGAAAGCCACAAGAATCTTATGATTGTAGAAATATACGATCTTTTAATAGCAAAAATGTGAAAAATATATGCAATGCTGTACCAAAAATCTTCTGATCCAGCCTATCCAACATACGAAAAATGATTGATACATCCATATGGTCATCCTAACCCTTACATGCCTCTGGGGGTCAAATTCTGTCTTCAGAAGGCATTTTCAATAATTCTAAACAAGGGCTAGAATATGGCGACCAAACAACTTGCCTCAAAGGAAGAGCTGATTCTTTCATCGGATTTTACTTTTTTTTTTTAGGAGTGAATCATCTAGAATAGGTAAAAATGAGTCCAAGTTACATGAAAACCACAAAATTACATCAATAAAACTCAAAAATTACATCCACAATCAAAACTGGTCCAACTGGCCGAAATCTTGAGCTGGAAAATGAAAAATCAGCCAAAAATCTATATGAGTAGCGCGCCTGAGCTATATGAGTAGCGCACCTTTCATCCTGCTTTTGGGGCACTTCCTGGCATCAAAATAAAGCTCATGATAGCTCGTTGGAAAGCCCTAGATGTTGGCTATCCAACCCAAGTGGAATTTCCGAATTTGGAGCTCATTGGCCACTCCAAAACGTCATTTTTCCACAAGTACTTCCAAAAAATCTATATGAGTAGCGTGCTTGAGCTATATGAGTAGCGCGCCTTTCAGCCTGCTTTTGGAGCACCTCCCGGCATCCAAATCAAGCTCATGATAGCTTGTTGGAAAGCTCTTGGAGTATACATTCCAACCCAAGTGGAAGTTTTCAATTGGGAGTTCATTTACCCTATCAGAAATCAAATATCCCAACACTACTTCCTGCAGGTGCATCAATTCTCCTGAGGCAATGGTATTATTGACATTTCTCCAAAACCATTATACCTGTGTAAAACGTGAAGGTGGTTTTTATTCCTTGGAATGTTTGGTACAAAAACCTCTCTCATTTTTTCAAAATTCATCTTTTATTTCTCTGAAACATCATTTGAGTGAAACTTATTCCGATGTGAAAGCTCCTAATTTTGTGAAAATGAAGAAAGCGAAATGAAGGATAAAGAAGGGATTCGATTCTTTGGAAATTTTGGGAAGCGAGGAAGGGATGTTAAAGGCAGAGAAAAGTGGAATCTCACATAGATTGAGTGAGGAAAGGTCAAGGAATGGCTCCCCAGACCTATCTGAAAATTGCCAGAAGTTGTGGCAAGAAACTAGGGTTTGTGCAAAAAAGAGGAATTTGGGGAATCTCAGTGATGGGAAGTGTTTAATAAGGTATATTAAGGATAGGGGGAAGGTGTGTGAACATCAGGATACAAGTTTTTCTAATGATTTTACCATCCAAGAGAAATTACCTCCAAAACCCTAGGAGAGGGAAATGGACCTTACCTAGGCACAACTGAAGCATGAACAAGGTGTAAAATGACCCAACGGAACTTGACATGATGATGAAAACCCTCTGAATGATGGTACACTCAGCTAAATGGTGACATGGACCGACATTTGGACAACTTTGAAAAGAGTGAAAACAAACCCTAGACCTAATGCCTAGTGACCAAATTTTGCTTGAAGACTCATTGAAATGACAAAATTTGACCTTGACATCTTAAAATCACTTTGTAAGAGCATGTTTGATCAACATGCAACACAGAGGAAGGTTGTTGACTCTAACATTGGCTCCAATGGGGATGGTAGCTCCTTGGAGGTGCCAAGAACGACAGATCTTTGGGAGAGCAGACCAGTGCCTTCATCCATTGGGAGATGGAATCATTATTTGAACGGATAACACAAAACCTTTGACACATTTATTGAATGAAAACTTGACTGAAAACTGACTGAAACTTGACTGAAACTTGACTCAAACCGACTCGATGGCAAACTGAAATAACTTGAAAAAACTGACTCAACAGACCAAACACAAATGACTCATGACTGACTTAAAACCAGACTTTACAAAGCTTTTGGAAAAAAAAGGCAGCAATCCATCAAGATTTGGAATCATGATGACAACCACCTGCATACTAATGAAATATGTACAATCATGTATAATTGGCTTTCCAATGTAACCAGTCAAGCAGATGGCTTCTTGACTGGTTTCCCTGATCAGATCTGCTGGTCAAAAATACAAACTGATAACTGGGCATCCAAAAACATAGCTGACCATGATCTCCTTCATCACTGAACACTGCAATAATCACTTTCACTGCTGACTGTAACAAATCTGCCATTGGATCCTGAAAAACATGAAGATTTACCTCTTGCTGAAAAAACAAGGTGTCTTTCTCTTCTGATTCTGATCTGTCTTTATCATGTACTTCAGTAAAAGTATGCTCCTGGGCTTCAAAAAACTCTGAACAGGTAGATGAGCAGATCTCCTCTTGTAAAAACATTTCAACACATGAAACATATGAAGAAGAATCTGAACGGAAATCTTGAATGGTCTGATCTTCTGTAGTCTGAAAATATGATAGGTCATCTTCATATGATAGGACAGCCGGATTTTCATTATCAATCATAAGGAAAGAAACTTCAGTTGATTCTTGATGCTCAAACATGATATCTCTATCATCTACCATAAATTCATCCAAAGGAACCGTTTCACTTACTTGAATGAAGATCCCATCTTGTTTTTCATGAACTGACTGAATGGCTTCTTTCTGAAGGCTCTGTTCTAATGAACTGAAAACATTTGAATCCATACCTTTGTTTTCTTCTTTCCAGATGATCTCAACAACAAAATTCTCCTTGATGGGTTTTAGCACAAGATATGCTTGGTCATCACAATCTGAATGTAGATCTGAAATAGCTGGCTGGTCATTATCACAATCTGAAACTTAAACTTGAGTTCCCGGCATGTTGTCTTCTTCTGTGGGCAGATCTGAAATGACACTTTCTCTTTCATCACTTTCAGCCATATAGACCTCTTCAACCTGCTGATCTATAAAGCTGCTTATAGGACTGTCATCCATTTCAGAAAAGGAAGAAGTTCCACCATCATCTTCTTGACCATGTGCACACTGCAGATCTGCGTTAACTTGAGCTGGAACATGACCTTTCAATAGCTGATCTATCTCATCTTCAGACAGAGGAGATAATACCTTTTGTTTTCTTTTGCTCAAACAGTGATTTTCTTCATTGATTTCAAGTGAAGGAGTATACAAACTTTCCTCATACTGCTGATCCATTTCATATAATTCCTGTTCACTGTCAAGATGCAAAATTCCTTCATCTTCCACCACACTAAAATCTTGATCCTGCTGTAAATTTTCATGATCGTATTTATGCTGCTGAAATGGATTTTCATATAGGGCTTCCATGATCTCATCATCCATGAAATTATCATCTTCATAATATTTATCAAGGCTTTCAATAAAAGTAGAAGCATGTTTGCAACAGTCATGAACTAATTTTAATGATGGGTAAGATACTTGATATCTTTCAATGAACAGGGCATGAAAATCACTAGCCGATGAAATACAGACCCAAATGATTTAAACTTAAGATTGGGAAAAGCTGCACCTTCAGTGTGGTAGGGGAGAAATATCTTCATCGAAACAATCTTGAAACTTCTTCAACTTGCGAATATGCATGTAAAATGCCAGATAAACGTATCTTCTTCATCATCGTTAACGTAGGGTGTAGTAATCTACATGGGCATCTTATTGAAGAAACATGGATGTGATATCGCTCAGCAAGACATATCTTCTCGTAGTCAGTCCATCTTGAAAATCTCACAGCTACTGATCTCCCTGCAGTGAAGTCACCATGAAGCATCGATTTCTGGATTGTTCAGTGAATGAAGTCGTCGGGTGAATGATTTCAGCCTTGCAGTGTCTGATCATTGTCCACCATCAACAATCAGATCTAAAATTGATTACGTGTACTAGGGCAAGAAAATCTACAAGTCTAATATCACATTCACAAGCTAAACCAGAGATGGAATGAAGCAGCGTTTATCTACTATGCACTCGCAGAGCAATGTGCAGTTCGAAGGCTACCTGGCGTGACTTCAGACTCCGTCTGTAGCTCATGAAAAAAATGACATCAAAAAGCAAACCAATTCTTCCCCAGTATGGTTGCCACTATGTTAGTGCTCAAATCTACCTTAGGCTGAAATAAGGTAAAACTCAAGGCTACATCAAACCACGCTCGGCTGTGTACTAGCCCCCTCCTGGCTTGGGGAAGGCTCTCTAGGAGTCTATCTGTGAGATCTTCAAAGGGGCTGAGATGACTTATAATGAACAATGAATACTGATTTTAGGCTAGTAAAGAGATAGGAATGTTTTATTTTGATTTTTTGGGTTTTTGTTGGAGAAATGGGAAAAACAATTTTGGGTCCGGGGATAAGGCCAAATCTTTGCAGAATCCGAGTTGGGGTGAGGTAGGCAGTAGTCTTGATGCTTTTTGATTAAGTGTATGGATAGATCAGAACGAAAAGGAGCTGAAGAGGGAAAATGAGAACATGGATCCTCTCCAAACAGGCGAAAACATGTAAAACTAAACAAATTCAAAGGCAGAGCACTGAAATCAATGGATTCAACCTCGTTTACTCATTCATTTAGTTTCAGAAGCATAAGAAGGGAATGGCATACATTAAACATGAAATAACTTAAAATAAACTGAGAGAAAACACCATCAAGAACTGAAAGCCACAAGAATCCCAACAGGTGCTGCAAAACCTCTGATCTTTCCTTAGCCAAAATATGAAAAATATGTACAATAGTGTGCCAAAATCTTTGGAAGTCCAAACTATCCAACACTCTGAAAATGGTTAATTATCATATGGTATCCCTCCCCTTTCCATGCCTCTAGGGGTCGAATTCCTCCTTCTAGGAGCAGTTTCAACTAATTCTAAACAAGGAGCTAGAATATAGGCAGCCAAACAACTTGCCTCTAAAGGAAACTGATTCTTTCACTTGATTTTTACTTTTTTAGGAGTGAATCATCTAGAATAGGTAAAAATGAGTCCAAGTTACATGCCAACCACAAAATTACATCAAGACAACTCAAAAATTACATCCACAATCAAAACTGGTCCAACTGGCCGAAATCTTGAGCTGGAAAATGAAAAATCAGCCAAAAATCTATATGAGTAGCGTGCCTGAGCTATATGAGTAGCGTGCCTTTCATCCTGCTTTTGGGGCACTGCCCAGCATCAAAATAAAGCTCATGATAGCTCGTTGGAAAGCCATGGATGTTGGCTATCCAACCCAAGTGGAATTTCCGAATTTGGAGCTCATTTGCTCCTCCGAAACGTCATTCTCCCACAAGTCCTTCCAAAAAATCTATATGAGTAGCGCGCCTTTCAGCCTGCTTTTGGGGCACCTCCCGGCATAAAAATCAAGCTCATGATAGCTTGTTGGAAATATCTTGGAGTCTATGTTCCAATCCAAGTGGAATTTTTCAATTTGGAGTTCATTTACCCTATCAAAAATCAAATATCCCAACACTACTTCCTGCAGGTGCATCAATTCTCCTGAGGCAACGGTATTCTTGAAATTTCTCCAAAACCATTATACCTGTCTAAAAACTGAAGGAGTTTTTTCTTCCCTGGCACGCTTTGTACAAAAACCTCTCTCAGTTTTCCAAAATTCATCTTTTATTGCTCTGAAACATCATTTGAGTGAAACTTATCCTGATGTGTGAAACAAGGGATTTTGTCGAACTGAAGCGAAATGAAGGGGATAAGGGGCTTCTAAATTCTTGGGGAAATTTTGGGAAGTAGGGAGAGATGTTAGGAAGCAGGGGAAAGTGGAATCTCAGAGATTGAGTGAGGGGAAGGGGTCCAACAGGGCAAAACACAGGCCTAGCCTAGAAAATTGCCAAGTTGTGGCAAGAAACTAGGGTTTGTGCAAAAATGAGGAATTTGGGGGATCTCAGTGATGGGAAGTGTTTAATAAGGTACATTAATGATAGGGGAAGGTGTATGAACATCAGGATACAAGTTTTCTAATGATTTGACCATCCAAGAGAAATTACCTCCAAAACCCTAGGAGAGGGAAATGGACCTTACCTAGGCACAACTGAAGCATGAACAAGCTGTGAAATGACTCAATGGAACTTGACATGATGATGAAAACCCTATGAATGATGGTACACTCAGCTGAATGGTGACATGGACTGACATTTGGACAACTTTGGAAGAAGTGAAAGCAAACCCTAGACCTAATGCCTAGTGACCAAATTTTGCTTGAAGACTCATTGTAATGACAAAATTTGACCTTGAAACTTTAAAATCACTATGAAAGAGCATGTTTACGATCAACTTGGAAAATTTACGCAATAGTGATACTATCACAAGACGGATAGTGACCATCACCATTTCATATGAACAACAATGATTTTTGGTGATGGACCTTTCATGGCCGTCACTATTGGTGCATATATATGGCAATTGATCGTTACCATAAACTCATTGGTAACATCAAGGTCTGTCATGAACAATGACTATAATGAAAAACAGTGACCCTCACCATTTCATATCAACAACAACGATTTATGGTGACGAAGCTTTAATGGTCGTCACTATTGATGCGTATATATGGTGGCATTCGTTCACCATCACCATTTCATATTTTGGTGAGGGTCGAAAAATGTCACCATAAGCTCATTACTGATGGTTAAAACAACATCCGTCACCAAAAATTGATCTTCGTCATTCCCTATATATGAATATCAGGGCACGATGGAATCGAACCATCAACCTCCTACTTGTAAAGAAGGTGTTCTTCCACTGAGCTAGCACCCTTTAAAGAATTAGACTTTAAACTAGAAATTGCCCCTAAAGGTGCAAAGATACACAAAGGAATAAGAACCAGGAAAACTGAAAGAATTTAGTGTCCTTGCTCCTATTTTTATTCTACGACACTCTACAAAGTATGATCTTGATCTATGATGTATTTGTGCTGAGTGGTTCTAATTTAATAGTAAATGTTATATTAGATAAAACAAATGAATAACTGAGAGGCCTTACGAGCTAATTTTTAATCCTTACACCAAAATATCTTAATATTCAAGTCTATGGAACAACTCATTCAAAGTTCAAACTGAAGTAGATTTTAAATGGAAAGCCTAAAACCAGCTAAGTAGTTTACAAGTTAACATTTTGGATATAAATTCTGTTCAATTTATATGACAAGTTATGCCATAACCTTGAAACTAGTTTCTTAGCTAAAAGACTTTCTTAAGTCAATAATGACAAAGAAAGATAGTCATGGCAAGCAAAATTCTCTTGTTTTTTCTAATGAGGGTGCATGTAACTTGATAAAGGTTGTATGAGAGTATCAAACCATAAACAGTTTCACTAAAACATGGAAATGACAAAGTCTTGTTAAGCAACAAAATTTTAGTTGAATATATGAAAAACATCGAGCTAAATGATATAATTAAACTAAAAGTAACTGTAAAAAAATGAAATTGCCATCATATACCATCTGGTTTGGTTAGTTCTTCAGAAAGAGATAGCGCAATTCCATGATCCAGCTTCTCATCTTGATTATGTAATGGACCATCCTGAACAAAAATGTCCACATACAACAATCAATGTTATTGTATTGGTAAGACTTTTGATATAATCTATCAAAGCATGTACTATGTAGGAGAATAACTGGAAAGCACAACTAAAAATTTGAATCACAACATAACAATATAAAACAACATGCGACAGGAAAGGAACAACTCCACAATTTGAGAAATATGCAACATATAACTGCTACTAAAATATAGTCGATAAAATTAAACTAAACTCACCTGAAGAGACTTTTTCATAGAAATATCTGAGGCTTTGGTCTTCCCGGCCTCTGTAAAATGCAAAGGTGCCACTACAAATCAAATATACTTTCAATTTATATCATTTTTAAAAGATTCATACAGATTTCTTCCAGTGGCTAGATGTAGATATTCACATTGTAGTGGTAACAATATCAACTGCTGAAAGTTAAGGTGTTTAATAGATTATCTAAGATTTTCAAAATAAATAAAAACAACTTAACAAGAAGGAGATATGAATTGTTTGCCATGTGTTGACCTGTTGACCAGAAAATCAGTGGGACTTTCACTTGTGTTAGGATTAAACTGTGTGTTGATCTCAAAATCAATTTCAATTCCTTCCGATCCAGTTTTGATTCCCTCTGTTCGAAATCCCTTCGGTTGTGAATGTGTTATAATTTCAGGAATATATCATTATATCTACCTGAAATCAATTTCAATTCCCTCTGGTCTAATTCCCTTAGGGATAATGATCATGTTAACATTGTATCATGGAAAATTCCATATACTTTAATACCTTCCAATTCCCTTGTTGTAAATGTGTTAAACTCTTCATGAGCATATATATATATATATATATATATAGAGAGAGAGAGAGAGAGAGAGAGAGAGAGAGAGAGAGAGATCAACACTGTATCACGGAAAAACCTATTTACCCTGATACCATCTTAAGAGTGAGGGACAATAAATGTGTTAAATGTCCTAGTATTTCTTATTTTGTATTCAAGTACAGGGTCTGTAATAGTTTACGTTAGAATTACATGCTTTCTTTTTATGCAGAGAGTTTTTGAATTTCTTGTCATTTGTGTTTAAAAGAGGGTTTCAATGTTTGATTTTCTTTGTGTAGGGAATGTGCTAATATGATTGTAGGATTCTATAAGAATGGAAAAGAGGGCGATTTGAAGGCTGTGTATAATAAGTACTCAAGTTCACAAAAAAAATTATTTTTGAAATTTTTATTTCATTTTAAAATAGTTGGAATTTAAAATTTAAACTTTAAATTCATCTAGTAAAGCATAGGATGATAAGGGAACAAAAAGAGAAGGATACCATCATTACTATGTCATTTCTTTGAGACAATTATGTTAGTGTAACTTCCTTTTTAAATTTCACCTCCTATTAAAAAATATATAAAAACTAAAATTTCCATATATTTTACTTAATTATTATTTTCCACATTCCCCACTGCTGGCATTACTTTGCACCTCTCGGTGCAAACGCTTTTTTCTCTAAAAATGATTTCACCAGCCATTAACACGAAAAAAATCACCATGTTAAATATGAATTACACACCCAAACAAATACCTATAACTAGGGCCCTCATTTTCAGTAATTCAAACAAAAAATGCATCTATAGTGTTTTATCTGTTCTTCTGTTACCAGAAAGACACAACCAAGATCTTAGGATGTCAAGGGTTCTAATGTAATTGTTTGATTATGATGAATAATTTATTTTTTTTCGATTTGCTAAAGAGGTGTGTACTTGGATACAAGTCCTTTTAAGTTTTAACAGGTAAATAGGTATGTATTTGGATACAATATCTTTTAACAGGTATGCTTTCACCACATATCTATTGGTAGGTTGTCCTCCTCAAGGATCCTCAGTGTTGCTACAAGTCTATCTGGAGTGTCTGGAAAGAAATCAGAATAGGCTTTGTCCTCTTCCCATGAAGAAAGAGATGTGTCAGAATGTTTGAAAATTTTCCTAAAGAAAAGGTAACTAAACCTTATAGATTCTAAATTTCTAAGATTAGCTCATTTGATTGCTTGTCGAAAGAAACGAATGTAAAAAGCAAGATGTAGGAGCTAGATCGCAATGCTCATGCACTTTCCCTGCTTGCATGGGTAGGTAGGGAAGAGGCTATCTTGATGCAATGATGGCTTAACATGTATTTCTTGATGGGATGAAAATAGCCAGAAAGATAGACAATTTTGAGTTGCCATGATTTTTATATGTAATTATGTCATTGCGGTGAGAAAATGCTTTAAAATCCTTAACTGTCTGGTATACATGATTATGTCATTAGGAAAATGTAAATAGGCTTTGAATCTGCCAAAAATTGCATATATAATAATGCCATTTGATGATAAAAAATGATTTCAGCATTACAGGAATTTACCTTGACTTCATCTCTAGGAACAATATCAAGAAAAAAATCAAGAACATCACCCCTACTTATAGCTCCTGCAATATCATTCTTTGCAAAGTACGTCTTTTGTTCTCTTCTGTATGTAACCATGAACGTAATGTAAGCTCCAAAATGAAAATCTCGCATGCCTTTGAGAATAGGACAGGGGCTTCAACACTTATTATCTACTCATGCACAGTGTATTATGAGTGAAAAACAGAACACCAAATACTCGATTAAAAAAGAATACTTCAAAAGAAAAAAAAAAGACCTACAATCATCCCACCTTCACATCTTCATCAGATTTCATTATTTTCTTAATTCTGGCAAGAGGAAGTTGATGTTTCTTAAACTCTGTCAGTGACAAAATACATCTCATAATCCATATTCCTTTAGCTTATAAATTTCTCAAATACTAACATATTTCTAAGCCCTTAATAACCCTCGTTACACAATGCTTGTACAAATATGAAATTTGTTGATATTTAGTTACTTACCTGAGATAGAAGGATTGGTTATACCTTATCTGACCATGGCAATGAGTGTTTTTAGGAAAAGGTGGAAAATTCCTGCCCATTATGCTCTTCGTTAAAAGGGCAGAAAAAGTTATTGACCTTAGGTAAGATCTTGACTGAATGAAAGGTCAACCAACTAAGGTCCTGGTCAACCCTTCTCTCCCAAACTGATCACACCTCCTATTCAAGACTTTGCCTGAATTAGAAGGGTTCACCTACCTTTTAGCTAGGGCCAACCTCCTGGAATAAGCTAATCGTAGAAAGGAAGCCTTGTTTTATGTATTTTTCTCCTTAAAAATATGGCTTCCACTATTCATGAAGCTTTGAAATTACATGTTTCGATTGCTGAAATTGTAGTGTGAAGATGTTCCAATGAAAATGGGGACTGAGAAATCCATCAAACTATCATAATATATGAAATTGCATATTTTTATTGTCAAAAACATGTTTTTTTATCACTGGATTCTACCAAGTTATAGAATAAGAGGGTTGTTTGCTACACAATTAAATGGCTCCTCAACCCACCCAGTAGGGCCTCCTTCAAGGCATAATGCATATAATTATGTATGAGAGAAGATGATACCAATTGGTACATACATGCAGCAAGAAAAATCTATTGAAATGGGAAGGTCTTGCGAAACAGAAGAAAAAAGGAAAGTAAACAAAATCACCTGCAACTTGTTCCATCTGTTGCATCTGTTGTTGCCAAAACATCTGCAGCTGCTGTTTCTAGATCTGCATGTGATGGAGATGAGCTGCATTAATCCTTGTAGCTAGAATTTTCAAATACGAATTAATGATATCCCTCGGGCCTACATCCCTGTTTAGGAGCATCCAAGAACAACAGCAAAAACAACCTCCCAAATCAAAAATATCGTTCCCCTCTTCTAAGTACCATCAAAATTTGCAAATCCTAACGAGTGCAATCAAAACACTAAACCCAACCAGATTGATAAACACTAATAGTAAATACACACAAGTTGAAGCTAGGAATTACTTAAACAATAGTAATGAACGCATTGAAAAGAACATGTTACAAGAAAGATCAAATACACGTTCTAAAACCTGTTGCTCATGACGTTGCAGAGGCATATGTGGTTGCTGTTGCTGGAAGAGTGAATTATGCATCAAGCTTGATGGTCCATGAGAAAAAAGTGGTGTTGGTGAGCTTTGAAGATGTGGGTACTTGCCTTCCATTGAAGTGAAATGATAGAAATCACAACCCTAAAACCTCCTTAGAGATGCATTTAACCTCAACACCCCTTCCTCGAGATGAATGAGACTGATTTTGGGCAGCAACAAAGTAATTTATACCCAATGAAAATGGAATATGTGCATACGTAGGTGCCTAACATTTTTATAGAAGGATGGATGTCAGCGTCAATAAAATAAAAAAGGAGATCCCCGCTGCTACAGATGATCACCTTAAATTTAGTAAACAACATTCATAATTTATGAATTTTTCCTGGATTTTGCAAAATTGATAACTATTTTTTTTCATGAGCTAGAAAGGAATATTTCTGTATTTTGCAGGTGAGAATGCATATAGATATGTATGAGATATCATGCATGCAGCAGATAAATAAACCAAGATACTCCCTTACTGTAGCATGAGAATCTTATTCTTTATCAGACAAGGTCTTGTAAGGCTTCTGCTCTGCTTTCAATCTAATAATAACTCAGGATTTCAATCTTGCTATCTGTAGTAAAATACAAACAATATAAATGACTGTTTATGAGAACCCACCTACAAAGATTCATACATATAGAAAGCGTATAGAAAATAACAATGCTTTGTATCCCACATCGATAGATCCATAATCTTAAATATTCTTATAAAAATGAATCTAGTTTCTCAAAAATATTAAAGAAGCTTAAAGAAGCTCAAACCACATAATAGAATAAAAAACCAGTAATTCGGATGCAATAAAATAGTACTTTGCCAATAATTCAGCAAAAATGGGGCAACACTAACATAACTTCAAAAATGATTGAACTCTAACGCGGAGCTACAAGAAAATATCTTTATTCAAATCGAAATAAGGCAACAAAAATTAGAGAACCTTTGAGAAAATCATTAAAAAGTAAATGCATTTCCAGTCAGAATTTGCAGTGCTCCTCAGGTTTTCATGTTTGCAAATAGCAAAGTTGGATACCTAAATTATCCGAACAAAAATATGCAGTTAGGAAGATTCACATATTGCTGGTCCCCTGTCTGAATCGAATGGGAAATTGTGCCAAGATGAGATTTTAGTAAGAGGAGATTTAAAGGTGCGATTCCACATTTGTAGCTGAAACCATTGGCATCTGATTGATCGTGTTAAGCCCAATATTTTTATTGTTGTTGATGATCATGGGCTCTTTCCAAAAACCAGCGCATAATGCATCATCTCATGAAGGAATTTTATTTACCCATGTGTGCCATTCACATTGATTTGGATCATATTGGGGGAAATTATACTAGCATCAATATTCTCAAGGGTTTGGATGCATTCCAAACCATTCTGATGAAAGCTAAGAAAAGCATGAATAGATCCCCCAATCCTGCAACTTGACTATTGGACTTAGTAGAATACCTGAAGAATGCAGTTTCAAAAACCGCAGATTGTTGATATTGAAATTGCACCAGGAAGAAATTGCAATAGATCCCCCAATCCTACATCTTGACTATTGAATTTAGGAGAATCCATGAAGAATGTAGCTTCGAAAACGACAGATTGTTGAGACTGAAATTGCACCCGGAAGAAATTGCATTAGATCCCCCAATCTTGCATCTTAACTATTAAACTTAGTAGAATTCTTGAAAAATGCAACTTCAAAAACTACAGATTGTTGAGATGGAACTGGCACCCGTAAGAAATTGCAGTTAGGCAGTTGTAAGAACAAGACCCACAACAAAAAACCTAATCACTAAGCCTGCGGGAGATAACAAAAACACATGTTTTGGGTGGGAAAAATGTTATTTTAGCTGGAGGTCTAAAATTTAAAAGAAGAATGAATACTCACGCCCATGGTTAAAAATTGAACCCATCACAGCCAGTCAAAAGGGCTCTAACACGTCTCAGAAGTGCAATGAAAATATTACACATCTGAAAAAATTTAAATTTTTATTTCTGCTGGTTTAAAAAAAAAAATCAGATAATATAATAAAATATCATGTGAAGGGCTATTGGCTCTTGGATAAATTTTCCAGATATCTCTCGAGGTTGGCCACTAACCCTTGGTTTCCTTGTTCATTCTAGGTACAATGGACGCAACTAACACTTCAACCATCAGTCTTGCAGCTATAAATTTGAAGAAATCTTAATGTCATTCCGTAGATATTACACATCAAGAGTATCAAGCTTATTGATTTTGCTATGAATAAAAAAAAAAAATTTATGTACCGAAAGGGTGGTAGGTCAAATTAAAACCGTGAGATGTTCGGTTGCTGCAGCTTTTATAAACTTCATTAAATTTTGTGTAACCGTAATATTGTTCTTAAACCGTAATAACCGTACTAGTTTGCTAAGCGTATGTCATAATTCCATTTTCATTGCCTTGACAACGCTTGTCAATTTGGGTTTTAAAAATTTCAGCAGTTGATGATGTTGTATTGGTGTGGTTAAACCTTAACCCAACACTTAAATGGTTGTGGTGTGGTCAAGCATTAAAGGCTAGAAATAGATGGTCCTTTTCAAATATTGTCGATGATATGGGTGCTTTTCTGCAAAAATGGTTGAACTTCAATCCTGTTCATAAGAATTATTCCTAATTACCATGGCTTAAGAATATATTCCAAGAACATACTCCACAAGATATGCCCAATGGTTTATATGGTCTAGATAAATCTTGTGCAGCGAACATGATGAGAATGATGAGAAAGCATATGATACAAACATACATAATTGTGCAGCTGAAATATTGTGTATATCCTCCTAGGCCATTTAACCACAAGTATTGTGACTTGATAACTTTTGATCTTGATAATGCCACTTTTTACTACAATTAGAAGATTATCTTGTACCCATCCTAGGTATCGGCCTCCTAAATGGAGTCTTTGAAGAAAAACTTGTGAAAAGCTTTGGTTCACTTCTACCCTCTTATAGGGAGACTATGTTTGGACAATAGTGGCATTTAATTTGAAGGTACATTTCAATGATGTTAGAGTAATAGACTTCATCCAAGAGTCAATTTGAAGGTACATTTCAATGATATTGGAGTAATGGACTTCATCCAAGAGTCTTCAGAGATTATCAAGCTTGCAACTTTGGTGGATTGTGAATAATGCAAAAACTTGTTACTTAAGCTTTTTTCTCCCTATGGTTGGGGTTTAGGTGAGATGCATAGATGAATATCCAAATTTTAGAGTTACCAAGTATGGTTTTTGGTTTTTTAATAAATCACTTTCATCAAACCTGAACATTAAGCCATGTGGGTGGGTTTAGTTGGTCCATTCGCTTAGGATTACTATGAGGATTGAGTCGTTGAGGTTTACTACGAGGATTGATTCTAATGCATTGTGGGTTTAGTTGCTTTGAGATTTATTTTGAAGATTGATTCTAGGTCACAGTGGGTTTAGTTGATCTGAGATTTATTATGAGGATTGATTATAAGGCAGGTTGGGTTTAATTGGTCTGAGATTTATTTTGAGAATTGATTCTAGGGTAGAGTCGGTTTAGTTGAAAAGGCTTGAGGGTTAATTCTAGGTTGTTTTATTGGTTGTCTTGATAAATATTTTTATATAAGTATTGTCTACTTTGTTGAATATTTCTATATAAGTATAATATTATAATATAATGTTTTGATGTATTTTTAAGTAAGTATTTCTGCTAGAATAAGTTAATGATATGGCTTTTAAATTTTAGTTAATTATATGGTGCATATATATATATATATATATATATATATATATATATATATATAATGTTTTTAAGAATTTTCCTTTATGAAAAAAGGCTTTTAAACTTTTTTGTATATATATATGAATGGTAATGTTTATAAATATTTATTATTATTATTATTATGTAAGAGTGAATTATTGATGCCTCTTTTATAAAAAATGTTTTTATATATTCATATATATATATATATATATAAAGTATATAATAATAAAATTTATGAAATTAAAAAAAAAATATTCTTTTAAATATTTAGATATAAATAAAAACTAAATGATTTTGAAATTTATGAAATTTAAAATAAATATTTTATTTTTAAATATTTAAATGTAAATTGAAATTATGTTAAAGATTTAGATTATCAATATAAGTGTTCAATACATTTAATGCACTATTTAGATCTAATATATTATTACACTGTTTAAAGAATAAACAAGTCATTCATGGTGAAATAGGATATTCATATAGGATAGGACTTTGCAATATAATTCTGATTATATATGGGGAAATTAAGTTTTCACTGTCAGTGGCTAACATAAGATTGATATGTTTTTTCCTTATGGGTTGGTGTTCTCACAAAAAAACACACAAATTCACATGCAAGAACATGGTTGGATCTGCTTGTCGAATCTCCCATTGATTGTGCCAATACATACATTGAGGGACAATGAATATCCAAATTTTCTTTCCAAAGTATGTCTTATGCTATTGGGTAAAAAGTGATTGTATGCTTGTCCCATTAGTTTTAATGCCATAATCATCCAAATTTTCTTTCCCAAAGTATGTCTGAATCTATTTGGTAAAAAATCATTGTATGGTTGCCCCATTCATTTTAATACATAATAATTATGTATACATAGTACTAACATTGCCAAAAAGAATCATTTCATCCTACAAAGTTTAAACTACAATAACCTTTTTTGGATGGCATTGAAATAAGGTATATATACACACTTTTCTAGGTATTACTTTGTGAAGGTTAATTATAGACCATTTATGGCCAAGTTTGTTTGGGGCCCTCCTTTCTAGAGTACAAAGGAATGTTTATTCCAAACTATTTGTCCATTTTGTATTTCAAATTCCAAATGTAAAGACATGCTTTCAAAATCTAGTTGGGGGCCATTATTTTCAATTGTTGAGGTTAGACAACAAGAGGCTTAGGAGGTCAAAATTGGTTGGGTACTTGTGAATTTTCACTAGTCTTTACAACAATAAAGGAGACATTTTGAACTTACCCTTTTATTTTTTGGATATACAAGATAAAAACTTATCATCGCTCAGTGTTGACATTAATTACTAGTTGTTATTGGTTAAAAAATGTCAACAATCATCACCTTTATTGAAAGAAAATCATACCATGTGGAATATCTAGAATGGACAACTCATGGGTTATCATCAGCCTTATTCAAGGAAAACCATACCACTTGGAATTACTCACTAATAGGATACATGCTTTAGCTCCTACAAGATTACTTACTAATAGTCCATGAGGATACATGCTTTCGCTTGTACAAGATGTCTCTTGGTATTGTACCGTTAACCTAATTCCTTACTCCTTACCCTCCAAAAAGACAAAACCTTAGCCAAGAAACAGTTTAGATAAGCTTTTAAGCTTACCTACTTTGTTAATTTTATGTAATTTTAATTTTAAATTCAAGTTCCATTGATTCCAATCTAGAAAGTAAATAAATTTGAGGATGATAATGTCAAATTTTCACCAATTAGAATGACTAGAAGTAATTGGAAATGTTACAACCTCCTCTCATAAACTAATTCAAAAAGAATTTTTTTGATCTCCTCCACGACCAAATATAACTTCACACATATGTCCTTTGATCATTTAGTGATCAATAGGATAAACAACACAAGTCAATGATAATCCAAAATTTCCTACTTCCATGTGGTTAATTGTTTTTCTTAATTGGATCAAAATAACTTCATTCCTTCACCTTTCCCATTAGATGAGTTATGTATATGAAGACATAGAAGAGGACTATTATTTCAAGTAGTTATATATCCTTATCATATATCCCTTTGGCTAATTATTTTCAACATTTGGGAAGCATTTTACAACCTTGGTTTCAAAGTATAGTTTATCCAAATCAATGTTTAGATTTAAATAGTTTAGTTTCATTATACATCACCATTTAGAACTCTCTACATGTCACTTGTGAGTTTAGCAAATGAAAAAATAAAACCCTACATTCTAGTAGATGGGAGATTGAAACTCTGACAATCCATATAGAATTCAATATAAAAAATATATATGGGAATAAAGGGAATTGAGTTTGTCAAAGAAGGAGGTAACTCCTCAAAATCAGAATGTGTATTAGCTGAAGAATGCACATGGATTTATACATGGAGGTGAGGCTATTGGGATTCATCTCCCAATGACTCTTGGCCTTCCTTATTTCCTAATATTAATTAATATACAATATTAAATATGCACACCCATCCATAGGATTAGGTGTCAACATTCCCCCTTTTAATCCGAAGGGATGTTGGTGAGTCCAAGCATTGATCTGAACTTTTCAAACTTTTCTCTTCCAAGTGCTTTGGTGAAGATGTCAACAGTTTGCTCATTTGTGGAACAATGATGTAGATGGATGGTTTTGGCCTGAACATGATGTCGAATTAGATGGCACTTTGTATTGATGTGCTTTGTTCGATCATGGAACTTTGGGTTCTTGGCCAACTTTATTGCAGAAGTGTTGTCAATCATGAGTGGAGTGGAATACATTTGTTTCATCTACAAATCTTCCAGGATTTTCCGGAGCCACACAATTTCCTTTGTTGCTTCAGCTGCTGCCACATATTCTGCCTCGGTCGTGGAATCTGCTAGAACTGACTGTTTGCGTGATCTCCATGAGACAACTCCTGATCCAAGACTCATGGTGTAACCTGTAGTAGACACCCCTGTTTCTTTGTCACCATCAAAGTCTGAATCAGAGTATCCGATCAAGCTGAAGTCGCCTACCTGTGTATATTTGAGTCCAAAGTTTTGAGTCCCCTTCAAGTACCTTAGCACTCTTTTTGCAGCAGACCAATGTCCTTCACAAGGTTTTTGCATGAACCTTGAGAGGATTCCAACAGCAAATGAAATGTCAGGTCTGGTGGTGGTCAGATAGATAAGACTTCCTACAATTTGTCTATACTTAGTTGCATCCTCAAATTCCTTCCCTTCAATAGATGTGAGCTTCAAGTTTTGTTCCATTGGAGTGTGTTGTAACTCCTAGAGACAGCCTAGAGTTGCCATAGACCAGTGCCTAGGACATCTTATATAGCAGAGAGACACGATTATGTAGTGAGAAGGATCTCATCAAGACCAAGCTCTCGGACTATTTCTTTTCAAATGAGAAAACTAAAATTTCAGTGGTTTCCAATATTTCAGAAGCTTAAAGCTGAAGAGACAATTCTGAATAAGCAAGATATTAAGTCCCAACATAAATGCACAAGACAATTCCAAGACCGTCTGCTATAGCAAGGGCTGGATTCTCGAATAGTCACAGAGAAGGATGATATAAAAGATGTGTACTGAGGATGTAGAAGAAAGGAGATATTAACTGCTATAAAGATAGTATTCAGAAACATACATTAACATGTAGTGGGCTTAAACATTAAGAATCCATACATGATAACCACATTCGTAAATAATACTTCATAATATTCAATATAGCAGAAATGTGAATGGGGTGAGAATGGAACAACATATTACACCTGAGCCATATTTAAAGTGCCGAGAAGCTAATGAAATAAGTATCCACAGGGATAAATTCATAACAGAAAGTAGCCAGCAACTCGCATTCCAGAATGTAATACCAGATATATGGATATAAACAAAATGAATAACAACACTACAACACACCAGAGAGAATAACACACTGCGACTAATCGAAGCCAGAATCCTTATCCGAAACAAAACTCCTTTTCAATGAGGCCCTACGGGATCTTTGCATGCATATTGGGACGTTCACAAAATAACCAATTAAGAAGATCTCATACAGTTACTTTTTCTCAAAATTTTGGAACCTTTCTTTCTTCTTTGATCTACCTTATATAGGATTCCTCCCATTTCAGCGAGAAGACATTTTTTGGGGAAAATATCTTCTTCGCATGGGAAAAAATTTTTAGATGTCATTTTCATAACAAAAAAATTTCGTGATGGGGAATCAAGCCTCCCATCATGTGTAAACAGGCCCCAGGCCATTTTCAAAACAGAAATTTAAACAAATGTTTGGTGTAAAAAGTAAAATGCAAGAGTGGGGGAAAACAACCCACTCGGAACTTTAAAAGAAATAAACTAAATGAAAGTGAAATAGGCTGTTAAGACCATGTCATGAGTTAACAGAAAAATCACTGGCGAGGCTAAGTGGAAGAAGTTGCTGATTCGGGCGGAGGCATGTTAGCGGACGAACTGGTATGCTGACTCATAAACTTTGTCAGTCTCTGCTGACTCTCCACAGTTGGCTCGGGCGTCGCTGAGAGCCCCTCCACCTCGATGAAGGCTTTGCCGAGAGCGTGCAAACCTGCCTCAGTAGGGAGTCGGTGCCTGATCATGTAAAGGAGATTAAACTCCTTTTGAAGGACCGTAACAATTGTGTCAGCTTTGAGCTGAGTCGCTTTTCCCATCTGGACGTCAGTCCGATCTCTTTCCGTTTGCAAGCGTGCTGTGTATTGGTCCAGAGGCAAAAGCACAGCAGGGGCGGTCGGTTCCTAGCAGGAAGGGAGTCCGGCTGTCGTGATTTCATCCCATACTTCGTTAAACCGTTCGACACTGTCGCCGACCCGTTGAAGGGCTCTTGAAGCTGCAGCTCGGGCCTTCTCCTTATTGATGATCTTATGACATTCGATGACCTCTGTAAATCAGCTGGAGATACCATGTTTCTCCAAGTCGTTTGCCCTTAACGCGTAAAGAAATGAGATGTAATCCCCAGCATGTTGAGCTCTGTCAGGCAGATCAATCCCCGCCTCTTGCAACTTTCTACTGAGATAGGGAAAATTAGACTTGAGCTCTCCTATCATTGTAAAAAACTCCCATTGCTCGGTTATAGCCGTGATTATGTCTGACCAGATTATGCTTCTGGCCTCGAGAAGGGTAAGGTTCCCCTTTGCTCGACTTCTCATGTCAGCAATGGTTTTCTGTTGCTCAGCCATGACCTTTTTCTCGTGCTCAACTTCCTTCTACAGCCCTTCTACTGTTCTGGCATTTTCGGCCAGGGAGCTCTCCAATTCTGCGATCTTTTGTCTGGCCGTGGATGCTTGTTTCTCTAGTACTTCAATCTCAGCTCTGGCTGTAGACAATTGTGCTGGAAATGAGCTGGCTCCACTTGACGCTTCAGCCGTCTGGCAGCTGTGCGAATCCCACCTAGCTTGTAGCTCTGTCGTTTTGCCTTGTAACTCACTGATCCTTTCGGCCATTTTTTCTTTTTCTTCCCTCTCCTTGGATAACCTGGCGGACAGATCTGCTTTTTCTTCCTCCTCCTGTACCAATTCCGCTGTCTGGACATGATGCGAGGCAGGAATACGAGCCTGCCTTTTTGCGGATGCAACTTCCTTCTGCAACTGCTTTATGGGCGCTGCCTGTGCGCCTTTTCCTCCTTCATCTGAGTTCTTGATTTGGTCTTGGAGATCACGCACCTGGTGTGCGTTGGCACGGCAAGAAACCTGTTCAGCAACAAAGGATGCCCTCAGCTGGTCATGTTTCTATTCTAGCTTCCTTAATGCGAGGGTGAGCTGCATTAGTTTATCCTTCATCATGTCGCAGACTGTTTGAAATAGGTCGCACATGTCATTGGTCGGCACCTTCTACATGTCAATGGCCAATTCAAGCACTTTATAGCTGGGAACATCAGAATTGTGGTCCAGGATGGCCTCTGCCATAGATAATACCAGGCTTTCAGTGTCCGCGTTGACAGAGGCGGAGAGCCTGGTATGATACTTTTCCACATACCCCCCCAATTCAGCCTTGTACCTGTATCGGATTACTTTGTTCGACTGCTCCCTTTCGCTTGGCCTGGACAAAGTGTGCTCGACGATGGCTTGCGTAACCTCTGTGTAATCGGAGGAGGCGGCACTGTCTCTCAACACTGTTATTCCTGCCTTGACTTTATCGAATTCACCAAACTTCGTGAAGGGTTCCAATAATTTCCCTTCTCCTATGACTTCCGCTTCACTGGTGGCTATCCTCTGCCTCTTGGGTGGTGGTGCTGCTCCGGTGGTACCTGCCTCTTCTTCACCGGCGCCCCTGTTCACTTCCTCCTCTTCCCCTGTAGCAGATGAATCCGTCTCCATCTGCGAAAACAAGGGCCAAGTTTCGAGGTTAGCCCTCCATTCCATAAATGGCCTTGGCTCATGTATGTAGGGCGTAGACCTGTTCCTTTTCCTTTTATTTGAAATGATTTCTCTCGGGTCATAAGCCCAGCTTTTCCCCAACGTCAGGTCCATATTTTGCATCATTTTTTCAGCAATTGGGAGGGCATGTCTCGAGTTTACCACGAAGGGGCCGATTTGGGTAGGAAGCCTTAGGATGTAGCCCTTCTTAGCAGGGACAAAATGTAGCTGGTCAGCTTTGAGGGCCCGCCGGATGTATTCGAGGGCGTAAATGCGTCGGACGGGGAAAACTGGCAACCTGTATGGAGAAACTTCGGCTCCATAGACCCGAATTTCAGTACAGTCTTCAAAAAGAAACCAATCTCCAGTACACTGATATTTCCCGGCTTGCAGCCATCGTTTCATTTCTGGGAAAACCCTAGGGGAAGGAAAATCGTGGATGATGGTATAGGCAATGGACATGAAAGTATTCATAAAATTCGCATAGCCCTCTCCCTTAGGTAATTGACGGACGGAGAAGTTCTAGTCGAAGACAGGTCTGGGTTGAGAATTCTCAGAATAGACCCTGTCTAACCCCAAATGATCGAATTTATCAGCATGCTGGAATAAGAAGAGGTAGAACACCATTGAGCAGGAGCGAAACTGGCGGGCTTGTGAGAGCTCTTGGAATTCGGTTAGGATGGTCAAGGAGAGGAAACCAGGAATGTCCAAGACAACCCCATTCTGTGACATGAGCCATAAGAAGCGTACGCATACCATAGAAATGTCTTCTGGGCTCCCTATCCCCAAAAGGCCAGCGATGAGAGAGAGAACAGGTCAAACCTCTTCGACGAACAAACTTAGTGAAAATGGCTCTAATATAGGGAGGGAAGTTGCATGGTCGATGGTTATAGAAGATATAAAGGCACGCCGGGCTTCCCTCGGCTGTTTGTTGAACTGGGTTACCAAGGTTTCATCTTTGAAGCTGATATATGTGTCACTGACAGGGAAACGGAGGGCCTGTTTGATGACATCGAGAGAAAGGGAGAAAACCTTATTCCCCTAAGGGGAAAAGAAAGCACCCTGATGTACATCAAAGGCATCTCTGAGCCAGGTGATGAAATCAACACAAGAATGGACCTAGGGGGTGATTTGGTGGTAGAAGCCCGACACAACAACTCGGAAACGGTCTGCATTCTTGCAATGGCGGCCGAAAAGTAGAGGTTTGATACTGCGTATGTCAAAAGGGTATTTCGGGTCGCAGATACCAGACTGAAAGTCATAGAGGGGTTCAAAACCAGGGGGGTTTCTAGACTCACGAACTTGGGGAGTTTCTGGCTCATTCTTCTTGGGCATTCCCCTCCCCATGGCTAACATTTTAAGAATTAGAAAAAGAGAAAGGAAACAGAGGGAAAATGGAGAATGGAATACCTGAACAGAGGGTGACACTGCTCGGGAAAGCGACGTGGGGAACCCTGACAGTGACTGGGGTAGATCAGGCACTCTTCCCTACTTGGTATTTTCCCTGGATAGTAACCTGTGTCCTTTACTAGAGTGAAATACGAGAGTGAGCAGACCGTTAGAGCTAAAAGGGCAGGTGAGTAGGATGACTGAAGGCGAGTGTCGTAAGGACACTGACACTGAGACACGTGGCGCGCAGGTATTGGGGTTATAAGGGTGTAGGTGGGCGCCTCGTGTCGGGTTTAAGGCTGGTACGGGTCTCAGTACCAGTTGATCTAATAAACTTTACCTTACCTTTTACCTGTGTATATGCTGACCAACCCTTGCAACGTGTGATTTCCTGCAGCAAATAAACACGTGAATTTCCCCGACCGAGAAGGTCCACCTCATGGTCTGCCCTGTCACCTCCACGCAGCAACCTCGTATTGCCTCCTTTCTAGCGTTGAGTCCCCACGCTACGTGTCACCATTCCGCGGGGGTATGGACCTCGTCCTTTCCCCGCTGCTCGACCCCCTCGGAATTTCCCCACGTGCTTTCTCATGTGGCAGTGACTCCTCTTAATACATCGGTCATGTGCTTAGCACTGCGTCCCCTTTACTTTTATACCTCCTGTTTACTTATGGTTTTACGCTCCACCCTTCGCGTTATTTACCCATTGGCTTTAATACATGCGAATTCCACTACCTTATCTCTTTTCGACCCACTTTTTGGAACATTTTCGTCTTTGATATAAAACATAAATGCGTGGCTTGTCCAAACTTTAATACACCCGTGACTAATGCTAAAGATTGAGCAACATTGGCTCCACCTGGGGACGGCACGTTTGTCTCCGAACGTGTCAAGAACTACGCAGACCGCCTGTGTGTCTTCTTTGAACACCACTTTTCCAGTTCTTGAGGCTTCTCCCTAGACAGATCATCATGACTCATGCATTATTTAATAAAAAACGAAAACAACAGCTAATGTACAATATGATAAAATCAGGATTTTTCATCCTGCTTCAGAACTGAAAATACGGTTTGAGGAATTGCCCATTTATAGGGGCGTCCAACAGATCTCCCTGCAAATTCTCCAGCTTAAAGGTATTATTTCCTCCCTGTTCTGTAATCTTGAAGGGGCCGAACCAAAGGGGATCAAATTTGCCATGTTTACCTTTATCGGCCCTTCGTACATCCCACCTGAGAACTAGGTCTCCCACCTGTAGCTTTCTATCCTTAGTATGCTGATCAAACAACTCTTTCATCTTCTCCTGGTATTCCACAAGCCGCTGATTTACCTGATCGCGTGTCTCTTCGAGTTCCACCAGCTGGTTGATTCTTCTGGTCATACCATCAAGTTCTTCCTGATCCTCTTGCATGAAACGAGCAACAGGTAAAGCTAATTGTATGGGGAACACAGCTGCTCGCCCATATACTAACTCGTAGGGAGATTTCCCAGTTTCCCTTTTACTGGTTATCCTGTTTTCCCACAGAGCAAACTTCAGTTGGGAATCCCAGTTCCTCTAATTTTCGTTTATTGTCTTCTTTAGAGCTCTGACCAGTGTTTTGTTTGATGATTCTGCCAAACCATTTCCCTGTGGATAGTAAGCTGTAGAGTGGCCTAGAGTGATGTTGTATTGCTAACAAAAATTCACAAATTTAGTAGATTTGAAAGCTTGGGCATTGTCAGTTACTATTCTAGCAGGACATCCGAACCTAGAGATAATGTTCTCTTCCATGAATTTGATGATCACCGTGTCTGTAGCGTTTCGTGCAGGTATGGCCTCCACCCACTTCGTGAAGTAATCTGTGGCAGTCAAGATCCATTTGTGCTGCCCACTCGAAGGTGGGTGAATCTCACCTATGAAGTCAATCCCCCATTGTTTGAAAGGTTCATCAACATGTACAGGGATCAAGGGTAGGGCTGCTAACTTCTGCTTCTCAGCAAACTTCTGGCATTTGTCACAAGCTCTGACCCAAGCGAAGACATCTCCAAACAATTTAGGCCAGTAAAAACCAGCCTTCAGAATTTTCTGAGCTGTGCTCCTCCAACTATAATGTCCTCCACAAATTCCCTCATGGAATTCGGTTATTATGTTCTTCACTTCACCTTCTATGAGGCATAACAGCAGTATGCCTGAAATATCTCTCCAATACAGCTGACCGTTGGCAACTACATACTTCTGCGATTTCAGCCTCAATGCTCTGTATTTGGATTTATCACAGCTGGGTGGGCAGCCAAGTGTCAGGAGGTACTCAACTATTTCTTTGTACCAAGGACTAGTAAGATACTTCATCTGTATTTTCTGAGTGGCCATTTCCACCTCTTTTCTCCCTGTCAGCTCCCTAGTATCTTCGTTTGCAACCATGGATAAGTGGATGCCCAAAGCTTGATGATTTGATTCTGACAAAATATTTGCTAGCCCCTGTCCTTTAATTAACTTGGTGGGTCTGATGTCCAGATCGTATTCCTGTATCTTTGCAATCCACCTGCCCCTTTTGCCTTCACTGTCGCCCTGAACGAGGATATCCTTAACTGCTACGGTGGGTGCGAAAGCGGTAATGTGGGACTGCAGAATATACATGCGAAATGCCTTGAGGGACTTTACCAGGGCGTAAGCCTGCTTCTCCAGTATGTTGTATTTCAGCTCTGCATCATGTAGTACTTGACTAAAGAAAGCAATGGGTTGGTCATACCCATCCTCATTTTTCTGTAAGAGGACTCCGGCTACCGTGTGAGGTGATGCAAAAGAGAAAATCATAAAAGGTTTAATGAAATCTAGCTTTGTCAGCACGGGAGCCTCAGCAAATGCATTTTTTATCTTGGCAAAGGCCTGCCTTGATTCTGGTGCCCATTTCACTTCATTATATTTCTTTAACATATCTGTTATGTGTCTAACTATTTCAGCATAGTTAGGAATAAATCTTCTAAGAAAATTGATACGTCCTAAGAACACCTAGACCTCTTTCTTATTCCTGGGGAGGGAGATACCATTTATAGCTTCCACCCTTTTAGGATCGATTTTGACCCCATATTTAGTTACTATGTGTCCTAGAAGCTTACCCTCTTCTAATGCAAAGAAATATTTTTGATGATTTAGGGAAAGTCCATACCTTCTACATTTCTCAAAAGTCCTCTGCAAATGTTGAATGTGCTCGGCATCATCTTTCGAGAAAACTGTTATATCATCCAGGTACACCACCAGAAACTTGTCCCGTTCTCCAACAAAGGTTATGTCCATAGCCCTCTGAAATGTGGCCCCTACGTTAATCAGCCCAAACGGCATCCTAGCGTACATAAATGTTCCCCAAGGCATGGTGAAAGCAGTCTTTTTCTGGTCCTCCGGGAGTACAGCCACCTGATTGTAACCCGAAAAACCATCCATCATAGACATCCTAGAGGCCCCCACTACTTTCTGCAGAATGTGATCCATCTTCGGTAATGGGTAATTATCCTTTAGAGACGCCCTGTTCAGGTTTATGAAATCCATGCACAGCCTTATTTCTCCATTTTTCTTCCAGACAGGGACTAATTTTTCCACCCATTCAGAGTATTTCAATGGCACAATTATCTTAGCCTTTAACAGCTTCTTGATTTCCTTCTCAATGGAGGGGAGTAACAGGGGGTTAATTTGTCTGAGCTTCTGTTTATGGGGCCTTGCATCTGCCTTCAAGGGAATCTCATGCTGCAGGATGCTGATATCAAATGTCTTCAGGTCTTGATAGGACCATGCGAACACATCTCTATAAGACTGAAACAATTGAAGATACTTCACTTTGTAGTCATCAGGGACCTTTCTGGACAGCTTCATGACTTTGGGTTCAGCTTCAGTACCCAGGTTTAGGTCTTCTACCTAGTTTTCATCTGCCATTTTGCTAGGCTGCTTGGAGACATCATTTTTGTCAAACAGCCTTTCCAGGGGTACCAGGCCTCTAGGGATGATGTTTCCCTTCAGCTGCAAAACTTTACTCCCAGCCATCTTTTCTTCCCACTGGTTTTCTGATATATCCTCAACATCATCTTCATTACCACAGTCGATTTCCATATTAGAGAACTCCCCCATCGTCTCTAGAAATATTTTCACTTGTTCATCATACTCAAACACTTGCCAGTGTTTGAAGTTGTCTGGAATCGATGGTCTGTACCTTACTTCTATCTCATACCTCAGGAGGGGATTTTGAGGTGGGCGGAAGGTACTAGCAGCCACGGCCAAGGAGTTTGCCATTCTATTCTGATCTCGGGGCATGAATTGAATGTTAAATGCCAAGAAAGAATTCTCTACAAGATCCCAAACTTCATTTATATAGGCCTTTAACCTAGGATGTTTGGCTTGACACTGATTTTTAACTTGTCTAACCACGAACTCAGAGTCTCCCAGCACCTTCAGATTCTGTATTTTCATACTCCTTGCTGTCTGCAGCCCCAGTATGAGTGCTTCATATTCAGCCACATTATTTGTGGCCTCATATTCCAATTTGAAAGACAAGGGGACCCATTGACCCATAGGTGAGATGAGCAACACTCCAGCCCCGTTTCCTTCCCTGGAATTTGCACCATCAAAGTGGAGTGTCCAGATTTCAGATCCAAAGTTCTGCGCTAATGATTCAGCCTTTATCTGACAGAATGAGGGCTCATGGGTATATTCTTGATCTTCTTCTAACATCAGACAGGAGAAATCCCCATCTCAGCTGTAGACTGGAGAATTAACCGAATCACCTGCCTTGGTGACTGTTTTAACAAATCTGGTCTCTCGGTACAGTCTTCTCTCTTGGCCCCCAAAGACAGGGATAGTGGCATAGGACAAGTCCAGCTTAATTGATCCTCCTATTCTGGTCCCCCAAGACCTTGACAGTAGCATACCGAAGCGGGCTGGGATGTCAGCCACTACGATATCCATCACCACACTTTTGGTAGGGATCTGAGCCAGAGTAACTGCTAGATCTTTAATCATGCCCAAACATTTCACTCTTTTGGAATCAAAAGAATAGAGGTCTTTATATGGGCGAGTGATTTGGAGTCCCAATTGTTCCATGACAGATAGGGGCATGAGGTTGTGAGACGCTCCTGAGTCTAACATACAATTATGCAACAATAGATCATGGATCACTAAAGATACATAAAAGGGAGGGGTGGAGGGATCTAACTCTTCAACGTGTGGACCGAACACTACCATAGGTCTTTCTTCTTGTAGTTTAAGACTATCTGGAATGTGTGGTACATCAGGAGGGGAGATAAAGGAAGAGACCTGTGACTGATAGGCAGGCTGTTTCAATAACTCAGACAGAGGGACTGGTATTTTTACTTTTTCAAGCTCTTTTTGTAAATAGAAGACAGATGAAGGCTTGTCTATTGACACTTCTTTTTCTTTTGACTCTTTACTTTGCAGAGGAGGCTTAACTTCTTTTACTGGAGGTTTATTATCAGGGGATACAACTACTTGTGAAGACGAAGGCATTTGAATATCAAATTGCAGAGGTTGGTTAAGGGGTATCTTACCTTTTTCTGGGGGTTCTTGAGTATTGGCCTCTTTCTGTGTGTCCTCCTCTTCATCTTGAGTGCGGGTTCTTTTTCTGGACGACCTGAGGTCATATTTTCTATTAAACTGGGCTTGCATGAAGTCAACGAACTGTTTGCAGTAGTCGTCGATCTCAGGCTCTTCGGTATCCTCGTTGTTCCTTATTTCAGAGTGAGCTTGTAGCTCCCGTTCCTCACTTTCTTGTACAGGGCATTCTATGTCATCACTGTCTGAGAAGACGGGGCATGCCTCATCTTGCTCATAGGCAGAATCTTCAGGAGAAGCCTCCACTTGTCCCTCCAAGTATAAAGGATGCGGCACCTGATCTTGTTGCTCCTTCTGTCCCCTCTGCAGAATCTGCAAGGGTGGTTTCCTGTATTGAGGATTGAATCCCCTGTTTGGAACATTCTAGAAATTCTTTGGGGGAGAATTCTTGGCCTCCATCTCCAGCTTTACCAGCTTATTTGAGAGATTCTTGATCATTCTATTCATCTCTTCAATCTTGTCATTTGCCGAATCTCTATCTTGACTTGAGGTGGATACTTCTTCTTTGCCCCTTCTTCTAGTATCATGTTCTTGTTTCCCTTTGGACTTGCCAGTTGAGACAAAATTTGCTTCTATCTCCAACGCGTCTGTCTGTGCGTCATCTAGAGTGGCTGGCTTTCTCTCTCTTAGTGAGAAACCAAACTCAGAATCAAATGCTGCCACAAAAACGACCTTGGCAGCGGTCTGATGAGGCTTCATCTCAGTTGGGAGGCTCAGGTACAATTTGTTAAATCTTCTGATGAACTCTGATACCCCTTCATTGTGGTTCTTTTTTAGAGTGTTAAACTCGGTAAGGACATCCCCGTGATCCTTCCTTTCCCCCCACTTTTTGATGAAAGCATCCTCCATAGCTTCCCAACTATTGATGGAATTAGCTCCAAGGGTTTTAAACCATTTTCTGGCTTCCCCATCTAAGTATTGCACGAACAACCTTAGAACTACGTCCAAATGCTCAACATTAAAATTCTCTGCGAAGGAGCAGAAAATTTCGACATGCTTCTGTGCTTCAATGTCATTCTCACCATTAAATCTGGGCAGAATCTTTAAATAATCATGTGGCATGTCACTCAGTACTTCAGGTAGCTGTAAAGGAGCGTATCTGTTTTGCAAGAAGCCAGGGACATTCGCCATTGGGGGAGGCGGAGGTAGAATAAGCGTCTGGGCTATGAGTGGTGGAGGGGAGGGCAGAAGTGAAGTATGAATAATGATGGGGATGTAGTGAACAGCAGCTTGGGGGGTTGATGATAATGTCGGGCTGTCAACAGCAGATATTTCAGTAACTTCCTTAACCTCCTCAACTTCAAGGGTAGGGTGGAAAGAGTAACGCGGAGTGTAACTAGAATCGGCTTTGTCTTTGATATGGACACCTCCCCGAGGTGGGCTCTCTGAATAGTAACCAGTATCTCTTATAATAGGGTTAGAGCCTTGTATTTGGGCGACTTGAGAGGAAGAGGACTGAAGATATGGAAAGTTTTCTAGGGAGAATTCAGGAATCTCGGTATCAACTGACTGCCTTTCCCTCCAGCCTCTTCGATGTAGGATTCTCTCTGGGTCAGACACAGAGGGTGTCCTTGACTGAGATGTATCTAACCTTAGGTGTGGCTTACGGGGAGCCAGGACTGCAAATAGGTTTTTCTGTAATATGAATGTGGAGTTGCCAAGGTGAGGGGTGCACAACTCTCAACTCTTCATGCTCACCTAACTGAAGAGTGGATGGGTTTTGTCGAGGCCCAGGGATTTAAATTTCTTCAACTGCGTTCCCCGGCAACGGCGCCAAAAAGATGTTGTAACTCCTAGAGACAGCCTAGAGTTGCCATAGACCAGTGCCTAGGACATCTTATATAGCAGAGAGACACGATTATGTAGTGAGAAGGATCTCATCAAGACCAAGCTCTCGGACTATTTCTTTTCAAATGAGAAAACTAAAATTTCAGTGGTATCCAATATTTAAGAAGCTTAAAGCTGAAGAGACAATTCTGAATAAGTAAGATATTAAGTTCCAACATAAACGCACAAGACAATTCCAAGACCGTCTGTTGTAGCAAGGGCTGGATTCTCGAATAGTTCACAGAGAAGGATGATATAAAAGATGTCTACTGAGGATGTAGAAGAAAGGAGATATTAATTGCTATAAAGACAGTATTCAGAAACATACATTAACATGTAGTGGGCTTAAACATTAAGAATCCATACATGATAACCACATTCGTAAATAATACTTCATAACATTCAATATAGCAGAAATGTGAATGGGGTGAGAATGGAACAGCATATTACACCTGAGCCATATTTAAAGTGTCGAGAAGCTAATGAAATAAGTATCCGCAGGGATAAATTCATAACAGAAAGCAGCCAACAACTCGTATTCCAGAATGTAATACCAGATATATGGATATAAACAAAATGAATAACAACACTACAACACACCAGAGAGAATAACACACTACGACTAATCGAAGCCAGAATCCTTATCCGAAACAAAACTCCTTTTCATTGAGGCCCTACGGGCTCTTTGCATGCATATTGGGATGTTCACAAAATAACCAATTAAGAAGATCTCATACAGTTACTTTTTCTCAAAATTTTGGAACCTTTCTTTCTTCTTTGATCTACATTATATAGGATTCCTCCCATTTCAGCGAGAAGACATTTTTTGGGGAAAATATCTTCTTCGCATGGGCAAAATTTGTTATATGTCATTTTCATAACAACAAAATTTCGTGATGGGGAATCAAGCCTCCCATAATGTGTAAACAGGCCCCAGGCCATTTTCAAAACAGAAATTTAAACAAATGTTTGGTGTAAAAAGTAAAATGCAAGAGTGGGGGAAAACAACCCACTCAGAACTTTAAAAGAAATAAACTAAATGAAAGTGAAATAGGCCGTTAAGACCATATCATGAGTTAACAGAAAAATCACTGGCGAGGCTGAGTGGAAGCAGTTGCTGATTCGGGCGGAGGCATGTTAGCAGATGAACTGGTATGCTGACTCATAAACTGTGTCAGTCTCTGCTGACTCTCCACAGTTGGCTCGGGCATCGCTGAGATCCCCTCCACCTCGATGAAGGCTTTTTCAAGAGCGTGCAAACCTGCCTCAGTAGGGATTCGGTGCCTGATCATGTAAAGGAGATTAAACTCCTTTTGAAGGATCGTAACAATTGTGTCGGCTTTGAGCTGAGTCGCTTTTCCCATCTGGAGGTCAGTCCGATCTCTTTCCGTTTGCAAGCGCGCTGTGTATTGGTCCAGAGGCAAAAGCACAGCAGGGGCGGTCGGTTCCCAACAGGAAGGGAGTATGACTGTCGTGATTTCATCCCATACTTCGTCAAACCGTTCGACACTGTCGCCCACCCGTTGAAGGGCTCTTGAAGCTGCAGCTCGGGCCTTCTCCTTATTGATGATCTTATGACATTCGATGACCTCTGTAAATCGGCTGGAGATACCGTGTTTCTCCAAGTCATTTTCCCTTAATGCGTAAAGAAATGAGATGTAATCCCCAGCATGTTGAGCTCTGTCAGGTAGATCAATCCCCGCCTCCTGCAACTTTCTACTGAGATAGGGAAAAGTAGACTTGAGCTCTCCTATCATTGTCAAAAACTCCCATTGCTTGGTTATAGCCGTGATTATGTCTGACCAGATTATGCTTCTGGCCTCGAGAAGGGTAAGGTTCCCCTTTTCTCGACTTCTCATGTCAGCAATGGTTTTTTGTTGCTCAGCCGTGACCTTTTTCTCGTGCTCAACTTCCTTCTGCAGCCCTTCGACTGTTCTGGCATTTTCGGCCAGGGAGCTCTCCAATTCTGCGATCTTTTGTCTGGCCGTGGATGCTTGTTTCTCCAGTACTTCAATCTCAGCTCTGGCTATAGACAGTTGTGCTGGCAATGAGCTGGCTCCACTTGACGCTTCATCCGTCTGGCAGCTGTGCGAATCCCACCTGGCTTGTAGCTCTGTCGCTTTTCCTTGTAACTCACTGATCCTTTCGGCCATTTTTATTTTTCTTCCCTCTCCTTGGATAACCTGGCGGACAGCTCTATTATTTCTTCCTCCGCCTGTACCAATTCCGCTGTCTGGACATGATGCGAGGTAGGAATACGAGCCTGCCTTTTTGCGGATGCAACTTGCTTCTGCAACTGTTTTATGAGCGCTGCCTGTGCGCCTTTTCCTCCTTCATCTGAGTTCTTGATTTGGTCCTGGAGATCACGCACCTGGTGTGCATTGGCACGGCAAGAAACTTGTTCAGCTACAAAGGATGCCCTCAGCTGGTCATGTTTCTGTTCTAGCTTCCTTAATGTGAGTGTGAGCTGCATTAGTTTATCCTTCATCATGTCGCAGACTGTTTGAAACAGGTCGCACATGTCATTGGTCGGCACCTTCTGCATGTCAATGGCCAATTCAAGCATTTTATAGCTGGGAACATCAGAATTGGGGTCTAGGATGGCCTCCGCCATAGATAATACCAGGCTTTCAGTGTCCGCGTTGATAGAGGCGGAGAGCCTGGTATGATACTTTTCCACATACCCCCCCAATTCAGCCTTGTACCTATCTCAGATTACTTTGTTCAACTGCTCCCTTTCGCTTGGCCTGGACGAAGTGTGCTCGACGATGGCCTGCATAACCTCTGTGTAGTCGGAGGAGGCGGCGCTGTCTCTCAACACTGTTATTCCTGCCTTGCCTTTATCGAATTCACCAAACTTCGTGAAGGGTTCCAGTAATTGCCCTTCTCCTATGACTTCCGCTTCACTGGTGGTTGTCCTCTGCCTCTTGGGCGGTGGTGCTGCTCCGGAGGTACCTGCCTCTTCTTCACCGGCGCCCCTGTTCACTTCCTCCTCTTCCCCTGTAGCAGATGAATCCGTCTCCATCTGCGAAAAAAAGGGCCAAGTTTCGAGGTTAGCCCTCCATTCCATAAATGGCCTTAGCTCATGTATGTAGGGCGTAGACCTGTTCCTTTTCCTTTTATTTGAAATGATTTCTCTCGGGTCATAAGCCCAGCTTTTCCCCAACGTCAGGTCCATATTTTGCAGCATTTTTTCAGCAATTGGGAGGGCATGTCTCGACTTTACCATGAAGGGGCCGATTTGGGTAGGAAGCCTTAGGATGTAGCCCTTCTTAGTAGGGACAAAATGTAGCTAGTCGGCTTTGAGGGCCTGCCGGATGTATTCGAGGGCGTAAACTCGTCGGACAGGGAAAACTGGCAACCTTTATGGAGCAACTTCTGCTCCATAGACCCGAATTTCAGTACAGTCTTCAGAAAGAAACCAATCTCCGGTACACTGATATTTCTCGGCTTGCAGCCATCATTTCATTTCTGGGAAAACCCTAAGGGAAGGCGAATCGTGGATGATGGTATACGCAACGGACATGAAAGTATTCAAAAAATTCGCATAGCCCTCTCCCTTAGGTAATTGACGGACAGAGAAGTTATAGTCGAAGACAGGTCTGGGTTGAGAATTCTCATAATAGACCCTGTCTAACCCCAAATGGTCAAATTTATCAGCATGCTGGAATAAGAAGAGGTAGAACACCATTGAGCAGGAGCGAAACTGGCGGGCTTGTGAGAGCTCTTGGAATTGGGTTAGGATGGTCAAGGAGAGGAAACCAGGAATGTCCAAGACAACCCCATTCTGTGACATGAGCCATAAGAAGCGTACGCATACCATAGAAATGTCTTCTGGGCTCCCTATTCCCAAAAGGCCAGCAATGAGAGAGAGAATAGGTCAAACCTCTTCGACGAACAAACTTAGTGAAAACGACTCTAATGTAGGGAGGGCAGTTGCATGGTCGACGGTTATAGAAGATATAAAGGCACGCCAGGATTCCCTCGGCTGTTTGTTGAACTGGGTTACCAAGGTTTCATCTTTGAAGCTGATATATGTGTCGCTGACAGGGAAACGGAGGGCCTGTCTGATGACATCGGGAGAAAGGGAGAAAACCTTATTCCCCTGAGGGGAAATGAAAGCGCCCTGATGTACATCAGACGCATCTCTGAGCCAGGTGATGAAATCAACACAAGAATGGACTTGGGGGGTGATTTGGTGGTAGAAGCCCGACACAACAACTCGGAAACGGTCTGCATTCTTGCAATGGCGGCCGAAAAGCAGAGGTTTGATACTGCGTATGTCAAAAGGGTATTTCGGGTCGCAGATACCAGATTGCAAGTCATAGAGGGGTTCAAAACCAGGGGGGTTCCTAGACTCACGGACTTGGGGAGTTTCTGGCTTGTTCTTCTTGGGCGTTCCCCTCCCCATGGCTGACATTTTAAGAATTCGAAAAAGAGAAAGGAAACAGAGGGAAAATGGAGAATGGAATACCTGAACAGAGGGTGACACTGCTCGGGAAAGCGACGCGGGGAACCCTGATAGTGACTGGGGTAGATCAGGCGCTCTTCCCTACTTGGTATTTGCCGTGGATAGTAACCTGCGTCCTTTACTGGAGTGAAATACGAAAGAAAGCAGACCGTTAGAGCTAAAAGGGTGGGTGAGCAGGATGACTGAAGGCGAGTGTCGTAAGGACACTAACACTGAGACACGTGGCGCATAGGGATTGGGGTTATAAGGGTGTAGATGGGCGCCTCGTGTCGGCTTTAAGGCTGGTATGGGTCTCAGTACCAGTTGATCTAATAAACTTTACCTTACCTTTTACCTGTGTATATGCTCACCAACCCTTGCAACGTGTGATTTCCTGCAGCAAATAAACACATGAATTTCCCCGATCGAGAAGGTCCACCTCATGGTCTGCCCTGTCACCGCCACGCAGCAACCTCGTATTGCCTCTTTTCTAGCGTTGAGTCCCCACGCTACGTGTCACCATTCCGCGGGGGTATGGACCTCGTCCTTTCCCCACTGCTCGACCCCCTCGGAATTTCCCCACGTGCTTTCTCATGTGGCAGCGGCTCCTCTTAATACATCGGTCATGTGCTTAGCACTGCATCCCCTTTAATTTTATACCTCCTGTTTACTTATGGTTTTACACTCCACCCTTCGCATTATTTACCCATTGGCTTTAATACATGCAAATTCCACTACCTTATCTCTTTTCGACCCACTTTTTGGAACATTTTCCTCTTTGATATAAAACATAAATGCGTGGCTTGTCCAACCTTTAATACACCCGTGACTAATGGTAAAGATTGAACAACAGAGTGCTTAAGGGATTACAGTCATCCATGCCAAATTTGTTCAAGAGATCTCCAATGTACTTCTTCTGAGAAAGAAACATGAATTTAGGATGTTGAATTACTTCAATACCCAAATAGTAATGAACATGACCCAAATCAGTCATTTCAAAACCTTTCTTCAACTCTTTCTTCATGGATGCAATATAACTCTCATTGTTTCCTGTTATCAAAATATCATCTACATATACCACAAGATATACAACTATTTTTCCAACTTTCTTAACAAACAAAGTTGCATCATCAAGATCAAAATGTTTGAAATCAAGTTTCAGAAGATGCTCGGTCAATTTCTCATACCAGGTTCATGGTACTTGCTTGAGGCCATACAAGGATTTTACAAGTTTGCAAACTTTGTGTTCTTGACCCTTTATCACAAATCCTTCTGGCTGGGACATATAAACTTTCTCCTTTAGATCTCCATTCAAGAAGGCTATTTTTACATCCATCTGATGGACTTTCCATCCATTCTGAGCTGCTAAGGCAAAGAGAGTCCAGATGGTGGTCCATTTTGCTGTGGGAGCAAAAGTTTCTTCATAATCGACTCCTTCTTTTTGTGCGAATCCTTTTGCCACAAGCCTTGCCTTGTGCTTGTCATGTGAGCCATCTGCTTTATACTTGTTTTTGTAGACCCACTTACAACCAATTTGTTTCATTCCCAAAGGCGGATCAACCAGCTTCCAAGTGCCATTCTTTATCAAGGCATCATACTCCTTCTGCATCGCTTCTTTCCATTCATCATGAGAAACGGCTTCTTTGAAGGAAGTTGGTTCATGATCTGTAGACAAACTCAATTCACAGTTATAAGCAATATCCATATCAACAGGAGAATCAGAATTATCTACATCACCTTCGATTTGTTGAGTGGAACTTCTTGTTCTTGTTTTTCCAACCTCATCAGGATGAACATTCTCCAGTGTCTTTGTCAGCCATTTGGGAGGACCTTTCTGAGATGGCCCAGGCTGGTCATTTGACTGAGTTGGGATTGATTCAAAATTCAATCTCCCAATTCTGTCAATCACATCATCCAATGTGTCATCCGTGGTTGTTTCTTCATGTGGGGGAGAGAGTGCTTCAGGACATGATTCCACAGTTTGATTCAATATCGGAATCCCCCCTTCAAGATGTGGAATCACATTATCAAATTCTTTGAAAGACTTTGCATGTGTGAATCTATCCAGGCGATCAAGTTGCCACTCAACAACCTTGTCACTCTTGGAAGATTCAAGAAATATGACATCTCTTGCTATCACAAACTTCTTATTTGCTTCATCATAGAGGCGATATCCTTTGGAGGTATTGGTGTACCCCAAGAAGATACATTTTCTGCTTCTAGCACCAAGTTTGTTCCTTTGACCCTTGGGTATCAAGGCATAACAGGCGGACCCAAAGACCCTGAAATGCTTTACCGAAGGAATGTGGCCATGCCACATTTCAAAAGGAATTTTGTTTCTAATTGAACTTGAAGGACACCTATTATTTATGTAAACAGCACATAGAACTGCATCAGCCCAAAACATCAATTTTACATTCTTGAAAAATAACATGGAGCGGACCATATTTAAAATGGTTCTGTTCATTCTTTCAGCTACACCGTTTTGTTGTGGATTATATGGCACAGTTGTTTGATGTTTGATTCCATGTTGACGAAGATAATTTTCAAATTCGTTTGAAGTGTATTCTTTTCCATTATCAGTACGTAGAGAGCCAATATGTGTTTGTGCATAATTTTCAATCCATGCATGAAAATTCTTGAAAGTTTGAAAAGCATCAGACTTATTCTTCAGTAAGTAAATCCAACACATTCTGGTGTAGTCATCAATAAATGTCATCATGTATTTGTTTCCATTTGCAGAAGCAATAGGCATAGGGCCACATAAATCTGAATGAACAAGTTCAAGTTTCCTATGTGCTCTTGAGTGTGAATCATGAAATGGCTATTTTCTATGCTTTCCTAGAATACAAGCATCACATTCCTTAGGTTTTCTAGGAATTGTAGGCAGTCCATCAATGCCGTTTTTCTTCAACAAACGAAGGCTGTCATAGTTTAAGTGTCCAAATCTAGCATGCTATAAAAGACTTGATGGAAATGTACCTTCATCATGATGTGAACTGAATGCAAAGTTTTGAGCATGAGCAGATGAACCTTTCAGCTTCAAGAGTCTCCCTTCTTCTATTCCCTCCATGACAAGTGAGTGATCTGATGCTTTTCTGACGTCTGCCTTGCCATCAAACAAGTGAATTGAGTGTCCTTGCTGCCGGATTTCGACCAGGGACAACAAGTTTGTCTTCAACTCCGGGAGGTATAGAACCTCATGTAGAATATAATCAGGAAGACCAGGCAGTTTAAGCCTGACTGTGCCAAGCCTTGATGGCTTGAGTTGGATTTATCTGCGAAATATACTGCTCCATCAACTTTGTCAGTGAATTCTTCAAAAAAATCTTTTCTAAATGTCATGTGACATGTTGCTCCTGAATCTAGAAACCAATCATCTCTCCATGAAGTAAATGAAACATCAAATAGGTTTTCAGTTACTCCATTGTTACAATGTGCTAGAACAGAATGAGCTGATTCAGCTGGTTTACCTTTGTCTTTGTCATTAATTTTACCTCTGTCTTGATTTGTTTGCTGCTGAGCTTTAGATTGTCTGCCCCCCTTTTCTCTGAAGTTTCTTCTTCGTCTTCTGTCTTCTCTTCCTCTGGATGGACCTGAAGCATGTCTCTTTTCTCTCTGTGCCAAGTAGGCAGCCTCTTTATAAGATGAAGGGACTGTCATCTTCTTTTGAAGGAGGAGAGAAAAAAACTTTGCTGGAAAATTTCTCTTGAAGGAGAGAAAACAAAAAAAAATCTTTGCTAGAAAATGTACTCAGTTTAAAAGGACAGAAACTCTTTTTGCTAAAAGACTGAATTTTAAAAAAACAAGCTCTTTGCTAAAAACTAAATTTTGCACCAAAAAATATGTATATTTTTTGTTTTTTTTGGGAAAAAAAAAAATTGTATGTGAAAAAAATGGTGGAAGAGGTGGTATTAAAAAAAGGGAGGGGGCGGAAATAAAGGACAGAACGCTATACACAATGTAAGGGCGGTATTTGATATGGGAGAGGGCGTTAGAAAATATGGAGGGCGGTATTAAATGCAGGTATTAAACGCAGGTAAAGGGTGTAATGAATATTATAACAAATGGAGTGGCCGGTATTAAAAATGGAGCGAAGCGTTTAAAATGGAATGAATGTTATATATGGAATGAATATTATAAATGATGGAGCGGAGCGTATATGTGTTATGAATGTTATAAACGATGGAGCAGACAGTGTATATGACAGCGTTTAAAATGCTGGAGCGGAGGTATTATGGTATTGTATTGTGTGACAGGCATATAAATCGATAAATGGTATTGTATGGAAGTGCAGGCGGATAGATGAATCGACAACACTGATTGAATATGACAGAACGTTTGAATGGAGCAGAAAATGTATATGACAGCGTTTATATAATAGTGGAAAGGGCCGAACGTATATAACAACGTTTATATGGAAGCGTTGGTGCAAAGAGGTGAAGTGTAACGTGGGAAGCGTGGAGATGTATTACTGAACAGCGCAACGTATTGTAAAGATGGCGGAGGGAGTTATCAATTGCACTGCGAATTAGGGAGAGCGCAGATGAGAGGAGGGCGTATGGTTGTGTGGGAGCTGTTTGCAAGGCGGAAGGGGGAGGCAGTATAGTAGGTTGAAGTGAGTGCGATGAGTTTGAAAGTATGTAGGAACGTGTGTGGTGAGCGTAGGGAAGATTGCAGAGAGGAGAGCGCATGAAAATGGAAGGGAATGAAAGAGGCGTTTTGCAGGTGTGCATAGAGGGGGAGCGTATGAGGGAAGAGGCATGCGCTAGACAGTGTAGAGCGCAGGGAGTGGGGGATGGGAGGTGAGTCGATGGAGGAGGCCCAAAAGGCCGTTACAAAAAAATTTTGAAATGGAATCTTGCAGAATGACAGAGGAGCCTGCAATTTGCAGAATGACAGAGAAGCCTGCAGTCTTTAGGAGCCTGCAGGAGTTGGAGCTGCAAATGTCAGGGCTAATTAGAGAAAAAAAATGCAGAATAACGGTCTAGCAATTAATGAGCAGCAAAAACTATTAATAAAATTGACTGAGCAAAGGAGAGGGAGTTACACCATAGGCAGAAATGCCAATAGTGGAGCTGGATTTGATACCATGTCAAACCAGGAGGTAACTCCTCAAAATCAGAATGTGTATTAGCTGAAGAATGCACATGGATTTATACATGGAGGTGAGGCTATTGGGATTCATCTCCCAATGACTCTTGGCCTTCCTTATTTCCTAATATTAATTAATATACAATATTAAATATGCACACCCATCCATAGGATTAGGTGTCAACAGAGTTTATCTCTCTTTTTTTTACATTTTGTTGGGATGAAATTCTATGATAAGTAAATAAATGAGCTTTTGATTTTATGATTTTATAAACGACAATTTTATTCTTTGAATTTTTTTAAAGATTTGGATTCATTTGTAATTTTATTTTGTGATAGGATACAATTTATTTTGTTAAAATATGATAATAGTTTATGTCTAGCCAAAGAAATCCTCATACTTCTCTATTTTAGGGCCACAAAATCTCAGAAAGTTTTCAATGAAAGAATTGAGAGATGGAATAGTGCTCTGATTGCAAGAATGTTTAAGCCAAATAAAGAAGTTAACAAAGCTCAAATTGATTGGGCCAATTTGAGATACAACACTACTTGTCATCTACGAATTTAATTTATTTTATAGAAATAACTTCGATTGAAAATGAAAAGTAAAAAATGCATAATGTTGTCAATCAAAATGTATTTTTTTTTTAAGCTTTTCATTGTTGAAGGGTGACATGAACATGTGCCCTTCTAATTGAAATTATAACCAACCCTTCAAATTTGATCACTGCGAGTCCCGCCCTCCATTTTTCCAAACATCATTTTTAATATTATGCCTTCAAATATCATTTTAATATCATACCCATTGTTTTTTTTATGGATGTTGAGCGCACTCTGTGATTCTTTGTAATGCCAACAATTGATGTAAAAGGAAGCTTCAAAAATCAATTCAATTTCATTCTAATAAATTTATTTTAAAAACATTGATGGCGAGCCACACAATGAGTGGTTCGAAAGGCATGTACCTTAAAAATTTTATGTGATTTATCCAGAAGAGTTTTTAAAGAAATTAAATAATTAATTATTAAAATAAAATTGAGATAAAATAGTAAATTTAGGAGAGGTATTTGCAACCCATGGTTTTGCTCATGGTATTCCACCTTGCCAGCAAGGGGGAATTAACCCGATCGTAGGTCCCAACTAGACCTTCTCTTGTTTGGAATGGCTAATCCCAATGGGCTTTAAGGATTATTATAAGGGTGAGGGGAATAATTAGTTAGTGGTTAAGGGATTAAGGATTAGGGGCTTAGGGCTTAGGGGAATAGGGGCTTAGGGGTTTGAGGTTTATGGTTTAGAGGTTAGGGGAATAATGAGATAGTGGTTAAGGGGTTAGGGATTGGGGGCTTAGGGGTTAAGGGGTCAGGGATTGAGGGCTTAGCGGTTAGGGGATTTAGGAGCATTTATGGGTTAGGGGAATAATGAGTTAGTTGTTAAATGGGTTAGGGGTTAAGGGAATATTATTCATTTAGAGGTTAAGGGGTTAATATTATGCATTTAGAGGTTTATGGTTTAGGGGGTTAAATGGGTTAGGGTTTGGGAATTAGAGTTTAATGGGTTAGGGGTTAAGGGGTTATAGGTTTAGGGTTTAGGGGGTTAAATGGGTTAGGGGATTTAGCAGTTAAGGATTTTAGGGGTTAGAAGTTATGGGCTAATGGGGTTAGGTTTTAGGGGGTTAGATGGGTTAGGGGTCAGGAATTAGGGTTTAAGGGGTTAGGGTTAAGGGTTTAAAGGTTTAGGGTTTAAGGGTTTATAGGTTTAGGGTTTAGGGGGTTAAATGGGTCAGTGGTTAAGGGATTAGGGGTTAGGGGTTAAGGGTTTATATGTTTATGGTTTAGGGGTTAAATGGGTTAGGGGTTTAGAGGTTTAGGGGGTTAAATGGGTTAGGGGTTGGGAATTAGTGTTTAAGGGGTTAGGGGTTAAGATGATAGTTTTATTGGTCTCTGTTTGTGCACAATAGTTGCTTATTCTTTGCGTCTCAATGTAAAAATTTTGTAAGTATTGTTGCTTGTTGCCATGTCTTATTTATTTATTAATTTATAGTATTTGTTAGCCATTGCTTTACATTTATTGATGAAAATGTCTATTGCAATCAAACCAAATGTATGTTCAATCTCCAGTTTCAAACTCAGCCACAGTGTTGTCACACAATTTAAGTCCGGAGAATGGCCATTTGATGAAGTCTTAATAACCAGACTGCACCTCATGACTACTCCAGAAAATCTTAAGTTCGAGTGTCCCACATTCATGAGAAATTTGGCTCTTATACTCTTGCTCCACCTGACTGTGTCCTGGAAATACCCTTGTTTATTGCAAAAACATCCTAATGTTGTCGACCTTGTCCCTTAACAGACCAAGGAAACATATGTGACCGAGAGGAATGGAAAGCACTACAAAGTTGAAGAGAGTACAAAAGACTAAGATGGTTTAAAGGATAAGCTTGAAGAATCTAGCAGTGTTGAAACAACTAAAATTTGTCCCAAACAAATAGTTGATAATGCGAAACCTTCTTCTGTACCAGTCAAGCAAGACTACATTCATGTGAGAGCAAGAAGAGGCCAAGCAACTGATAGGCATAGCCTGGAAGATAGGGTATGGTTCCCTCTTTTTGATGAAATATTTGATCTACATTTTTTCTATCGAAGATTAACCATTTTAACCTTGCCAACAAGGCGGAATTAACCCAATCGTAGGTCCCAATATGTCATGATATATATTAACTCTAGATATATATGAGAAGGAATAATAAAGACATATATTGATAGAGGTGGCGAGACAAGGGGAGTCACAAGGGAGAGATGGAGATAAACTGAAGGAGAGGGGAGAGAAGGAATGGAGAGAGAGAGAGAGGGAGAGGAATGAGAGAGGTAGAGAAGGGTAAGAGAGGGAGATAGTGACACAAAGATGGAAGGGGGGCAGAAAGAAGGATAGAGGGAGGGATATAGTGAGAGGATTGGAGGGTCGAGAGAGAGAGAGAGGGGAAGAGAGAGCGAGGTAGGAGAGAAAGGGAGAGAGAAGAAGTACAATGTATTAAAACAATAAATATATTAGGCCCACTCTACACAAATCTGCAATCTGAGAATTCAGGATAAAAAGAGCAAGCTCCAACAACAATTGCATAGAAGTCTTTATTACTCAAATAGAAGAATGTCACAACAAGTTGTCATCTCACAAAAGCTCCTACTACAACCTACAAGATAACAATACTCACTCTTATTATCTATTTCTACAAATGTCTAACTACTGTGCCCATCCTTTTCATTTATAAGTTAAGAGAAGGTGTTGTTAGAAAGCAGGCTAATGATAGCGTTAGTGGTGCATCTCCGTTGAGCATGAGCAACTCCCACATAACTTTGCCTTGTATGCAAGGCTTTTCTTTTTGAGTAGTGCATTATCATAGTAGATATAACTCCTCTCTTGAAGGTGCCTCATTCCATAAGTGTGCACTCATGAATGCACCTGAGATGATGGTGTTAATCTCCTCAACTAGTGTGCCATACTTGGTGGGTGTGACCCAACAACTAATTCATCTATCCTCGAAGGTGTCATTATAAGCTTCTAGCTGTATTTAAGAATCTTTCTGACTGGTGTACAACAATATAGCTCTGCAATCCTAGTGCTGCTCAACTTCTCAAGGCTGAGGTGAGACCAACTAGGTAATCTAACACTCTTGAGAATTTTTTTTTTTCCAATAACCCAAGATTCTCCCCCAACTTGTCAAACTTCCCCTTTGTTAGGAGCTTTGTCAAACTATTAACCATATGCAACTTTGTCAGAATGTGGTCCAACACTACTAACTCCCTAATGAACTTAGAATCTTAGGAAATTGTATTGAATATCAATGTGTTTGAAATGGTCATGACACATTGGATTTTCATAGAGCTTGATGTAACTTTGATTCTCACAAGAGACAATATTGGGCTTCAAAAATTGATTGGTTGACTCTACAATCAAGTTACAAATCTAGATAGCTTCATAATAAGTATATGAAAATGCCATATACTTTGCCTTAGTGGAACTGAATGCAATTGTTGCTTTCTTCTTGCTGATTTAATAAAAATGATTTATAAAATGATAATAATGATGTTTAAAATGAGCCTTATGATGGTCTATTTATACACATTTATTGTTCACGAGGTGTAGGGGTATGCTTATAACATCACTTCCCTTGAAATCTTTGTCTTGAAAGCACAATAATTAGAATTTTCTATAGTTAAGCACGTTTTTGTGGTGGAATAAAGTTTATCAGATATCTATTTATACTTTATAGAGGTTTGAATTTGTTTTTCCTTTGGGCGTTGGTGAGGTTTCTTTGTATTTTTTGCATCATACTCTAAAGTCTTTTGACCTAAATGTTTAACATGAAAGATTTATGCTTATTGGAAATATATTTGAAATACCTGCATCATCAAGAAACTGTTATGGTTAATTAAATTACTAATTACGTACTACAGAAAGAGGATGATGTTGAGAAGGCTTGCCTCGGTGACTCTGGGAGAAACCCGAAGGTGGCTAGACAAATCTCTTCTAAGTTACAAATCTAAAGAAGAAAAACTGGTGATGTATATGTCGTTGCTCAACCTGGGCTGTATGGAAAATCTTGGCAGAGAGTGTTTACCTTTCCATGTCTTCACGAAATTAGGTTGTCTGGTCATAGAATAACATCACTACATGTAGGTGATGGTTCTATAGTAAGTTCTCAGCCTTATCTTCAGAATGGTTAACAGAGAGGATCAAGTTTGAATATAGGATATAATTTAACGAATTTGGAGATTTAGAGTTGAAGAAAAAAGTGTGGTGATGTTTGGATGGGTGCTAATTTGTAGGGTTTTCCATTTTTATAATTTTCTTTGTTGTGCTTTCTACCATGCTACCTGGTTGCTTTCCTATTTCCCTAGCATTTTAACTTTTTCGATGTCTATCTCTCTATTGTTTCTTGCCCCATTTGAAATGTCATCCTTATTTGGTAGGTGTTTTCTTCAATATAGTGTGAATCTTTTTCCATCACACAACTTCTGTGGGGTTTGTCTACGCAATTAGCTTGTAAGGCCCATTCATCAGGGTATTTGATGAAATGAAATGATTATCAATGATCACCAACTAATGGTACCTACAGAGATTTACTCTAACAATTCTACAATTTTCCTGTGCCAACAATTATACAACATTTTAACCTCATGAATTAGTCTCCTCTGTTCTCTTAGCTAATTCTATAAGCACTTATTGCTGTTGTCAAAGCTTTTACTCTCTAGTCCCATTGAGCTATTTCAGTTATTTGTGGACATTGATCTATTTTCATTTCATTTCTTCAATTTTTCTAACTGTTATGCGTTGCCTTTGGCCAGTGCATTCTTTCTTACCTATTCATTTTATTCTTAAGCATTTCAACCAGCCAGAGCAACAGGGGCAGCAGGAGCCACGCAGTCCAGCCAGAGCCCAGCAGAGGCAACGCAGAGGCAGCAGGAGCCACGCAGGGCTGATGCAGGCCCAGTGAAGGCAGCACAGGGGCAGTGTAAGCCCTTCAGGTGTGATGCAAGCCCTTACTGAGTAGCGCAGAGGTCGACGCAGGCCACTTAGGCTGACGTAGAGGGATTCATAGGATCATATTACTGCCATTTTTATTTCTCTGTTGGGTGAACTAGTTTCGGTGGCCAGGATTGTTGTACTTAGATTCTGCATAATAATGAAAACCCTCCAGAGCTAGCTGCACCGATTTTACCACATTGGGTTTTTTCTGGGGATAGTTGTCCAAAAAATTCGTGTGTCACTTTGTCTATGAGCATGTTATTCAGTATTTGATCTATATGTGTAGGTTTCTAGTTGTATTTACTATTTACTTCACTAATTTATTGAATATTTCAGAAATTAACTTGTAACTTAAATCAAGTGGGAGAATTAAATCAAGATACTGCAATAGGGTTTCTTAAATTAAGAAATTTTCACATTCCCTAGGTCTAGCCCCATTAGGTCACCTAGGGAAACAATTTCCCAGGAATCTAGCTAGAGGAAAACTTCTATCTCCTAGAGGTAGCTGCATTACTGGGTGCCCTCACTGTCCTTAGAACTTGGGCCAATTCCGATGGTGGAATTTCCAGATACCTCAAGCCCTAGCTCTAGGTGTTCCCAAGGATAGAACCTAGTAGGATCAGTTTGACCTATCGAAGTAAAAACACTTGTTTGATCCTTTCCCATCACATTGTCAAAGATAAGAACATCATTGGTTGCTAAATTCCATGCCCGAACCTGGGCTGGGTCCACTTGGCCCCGTGTGGTCCCATTTGGTGTCAAAGGCCTTTCATCAAGGACCATTTGGTAATCCAAGTTCCCAAAGGATTTTAGGGATTGAGAACTTCCTTCATAAGTCTTATTCTTCTCCCTTAGCCATTCAATCCCCCTCCTCTCTCCCTAGAAGATAATTCCCTTGCTTAAAAGGAAAGCAATTCCCACTCTTTTTTTTATCTTAGGGAAATGGTTTCAAGGGTCACTTCCCACCTATTCATTGACCTATAATCTACAAGTGACTTCCTAAACTATCGAGACTCCACCCATTGGTGAAATTCCGTGAAGAGCAAGGAGCCTTTGCTGTGGTGACAATGGGCTAAGCCTCCATCGTTTCCCTTTTCCTAGTAGTTTCCCTCCTAGGAACCCCTTTTAGATCCACTACTAGTTTGAGTGGTAACAAGTTGTTCACAATTCCATTTGTGAACAAATTTTTGGTATGCCCACTTTTTCCATACTACAGCTCCAAGATGAGACGTCCAGGGCTATGGAGGCTGCCCTTCTTCTCACTGAATCAATTCTCTACAATATAGTGAACTAGGGCTAGTTGGTTGGACCACTTGAATGTTACTTTAGTCCTTCAAAATCTGCACATCCTTAGGCCCTATACACCTACCCTTCTACCAATTTTGTTGTCCTTCACCAGAACAAGAGTCAGGGCTCTTCTTTAATACTAACCTAACAACTCTCCAACTATACTTGGCCTACCATCAATCTACCCAACCACAGTCAATTATTTTTACTAATCTAGGGCCCACAATATTGCCTTCATCTAGGGCTCTTAAAATCTGCCACCTAACAATGGTTTGAGTCCTCTCAAGATCACTGTTCTTGTGTATCGACAATTTGATCTTTTTTGTCCAATATATGAACAAATATGAACTACTCCTTTTATCACACTTCTAACAATCTGTAGATGACTGAACTAGGGTCACAAATCAACCATTAATAGTCCATTTACTAATTGTTTAAGGGTTTATTTAGATATTTGTATAAAACTCTATGGAAAATCCCCCAAAATCAACTCCTCTGCATTTCAATCCATTCTTCATATGGCATATTTCTTCTGCATGCTCAATCTTCTGCTCAGGTTCCACCCTCCTTTGGATCTATTGTCTCCACACATACTGAATCTACAAACCATCTTCCAGATCTGTGGTCTTTATTGTAGAAATAAACCTTGCTCTAAGGGTCACAACCCATCTTCTTCTACGCAAATTTGTCACAGTCTTAAGGTCATACCTTATGAACTAAACATGCTAAAAAATTGTCCTAACTAGGGCATTATATTTATGCACTTCTAATTGTTGTAGAAAAAACCCTATCCACACATAGAAAAAACACGACACTTGCCTCCATAAGAGACTCGACCTAGCTCATATGGATCCATAGATTTTGGGCATTTATTTGACTGAATCTTGACTGTAACTTCAGATCTCAATGTCAACCCTCAAACTAGGGATAACTAAGTCAATATTATGCCTGCGTCGACTTCTGTTATGGCTCTAAATTATAGTGCAAGCCCTCCTCCATTTATGTTGGTCTTTATCACAGACCTTGCAGCCTACTAACCACCACAAGGCAAGATGGTATCAACCCTCTCTTCTATTTCATGTAGAAAATCTAACCAATGGGATTCAATCTGATCTTGTAATCATGTACTAAAACAAGATACTAAATCCTTCCTACAATTTGTGGAAACAAAACACAATCGCACAATCACATATAAGTAAGAGAAACAAGTTATCAATTGCACAACACAAGATGTATCTAGGGAAGCAACTACTCAAAACCCTCTATCTCTATTTTTTATTAAGTCAAGGAATCATGAAACAACACAATGCTTAATCTCTCTTGAGATTCTCTAGCACTATGCCAATTGTCTCCTACTAATCTAGGAAAAATCGGTCTAGTACTTAGCCAATTCTTAGCCTTCCTTGCACACACAATTCCTATGGAATTATCTCCATATTAATTAGGCAAATCAAACTTCCTTGATTGCGCAATCCATCATGGCATTCCAATGACTTTATAATTGCACATGGGAAATTTTCTATAAATACAACTGATAGTTATGTTCCTCTAAATTGAGTTACAATAAGGATGAAGGGTCTTTTTATTATTTAAAATAAGATAAAACCCTAAACAATCAAAACCCTATCCTGAGGAGATGTAACACCAAGAGTTTATGGGCCCCATTGTGGTTAGTTGGGCAGCCAACTTCCTGGGGTCATAACTTGGTCATATGCTCTTTGTTTAACGCACTGATACCTCGTTAGAAAGATCTCTCTGAGGACTACAACTGCTAATACAATTTCTATGAAATTGCCAAACCTTTCATGCCCAAAAAACATTGTTTGGGGCCTCAAAATGTCTTCGAAAGTTCAGGACCCGAAAAACTGACAAAAATAGTAAATTGTGCTATAATTAAGGAAACTAAAAAACTGAAAGAGACAATGGCGAGGGCCCAAGTGGAATAGGCGGGTGGCCACCAATATCCACCTTGATCACCTTAAATCTAATTTCTCGAGCTAACTCAATCATCATGACTTAGTTAATTGACACAAGTTGTTATGAGATGAAATTACAATTTATTTAAGGGAAAAATAAATTAGACGCCTCACATTCCTCACACCTGGTACATCAAATTCCTCACCAGTGTGGGTGCATTTTTTTTTTTCCTTTCTAGTCACCAATTTCAGTATTTCTTGTTGCAAATTTCAACACTCCCTCTCAACAAGAAAGGAATTCAATCTATCCCCATCTGGTACCTTTGGAATGTTCTGCATGCTACACTTCTCTAGTGTTGTTTGCACCTGCAAATCCTGAAACTGAATAGCCTCTAAACAACTGAATTAGTATAATGCATCTGTCATCAGGGTCTTCTGACTGCTGCTAGCTACTGCACCTATATAGTACTGGATTCTCTGTACTGGATTTCTGCATCCGTGCCCTTTGAACTATTTCTAACTCTATTTGTGCTCTAGTATTTGACATCTGTCACTATGATTTCTGTCTTGCTGAAATATAACTACATCAATCTAACTGATCCTTCCTACTACTGCTATACTGTGGGCTCCTCGTAGCCAGGTTCGATCCATGAGACATGCCATCTCAATAGACCTTGCCCAAATTTCTTATCTTAGGATTATGTTTACACATAACCCCACCTTACACCTCGAGGTATGGCTGCTCCCTCTTCCCATCTGGCTCGAAATTTCCCCCTCATGGAGGTCTCTTCTTGAGTGGACACTTCCATTCGGTCTCCTCTCTGTTTCTCCAATTGTGGCAGCTACTCCATAACCTTCTGAGACTGCTACTCATGAGGATGCATGTTGAGAGGTAATTTATGCTCCCTCTAGACCACCAAGTCTCTAACTTCTACCTTTCTCCTCAAAAATTTGCATGCATCTGGTACCTCAAGTGCATATAGGTTATTGACTCGCGCACAGTGTAATTGTCCCAAAGTTACAAAAATTTTCTAAAAAAGAGTTGATTTTAAATCGATGATATCTCCCTCATCTGAGCTCTGATTTGACCGATTTTTTTTCCATTTGGGTAGATTTCCACAAGGAATCAAAATATTCTATTTGTTTTAGAAAATTTTACACCAAAATATTAAAAAATTCTCTACAAACTCGCTGCCCAAAAAATTCCTGCTCTGATACCATGTAGAAAATCTAACTAAAAAGATTCAATCTGATCTTGTAATCTACTAAAACAAGATACTAAATCCTTCCTACAATTTATAGAAAAAAAAAAAAAAACACGATCACGCAATCATATATAAGGAAGAGAAATAAATTATCAATCGAACAACAACATGATGTATTTGGGGAAAGCAACTAACCAAAACCCCTCTATCTTGTGTATTAATTCAAGGAATCATGAAACAATACAATGCTTAATCTCTCATGAGATTCTCCAGCACTGTATCAATTGTCTCCCATTGATCTAGGCAAACTCGGTCTAGTACTCATCCAATTCTCATCCTTACTTCATCCTGCCTTTCTCATGCAATTCCTAGGGAATTAAATCCTTATTAATTAGGAAAATCGGTCTTCCTTGATTGCGCAATCCATCATGGCATCCCAATGACTTTATAATTGCACATGGGAAACTTTCTCTGAATAAAATTGATAGTTATGTTCCCTTCAACCACTGTCTCAACTGGGTATTCCTCGAAACTGACATGCATGAAACTATTAATAGTGAATTATCAGTTGATTGATCACTCATTGTGAATTAAATCTAATTTAATTCACTGGACCTCTCACTAGCTCATCACTCAGTTAGAACTAGTTAAACTGATTTTAACTCATTTGATTGAGTTAATTACACTTGCACCCCACTAATGCATCAACTTCAACTGTACCCCAAAAATATTAGAATCCCTCTAGATGCCTCATATTAGACCCTCAAGTCGAATTTCTTGAGCTAACTCAGTCATCATGACTTAATTAACTGACACAAGTTTTTATGAGATGAAATCACAATATATTGTCCAATTTATTTAAGGGAAAAATAAATTAGACGCCCCACAATCCTCACTACAGGTGCATCAAAATTCCTCACGAGTGTGGGTGGATTTTTTTTTGTCCTTTCTGGTTTCCAATCTCACTGTTTCTTTTTGCAATTTTCAACATTTCAAAATTTGATGTGGCCTTCACACAAAGACAACATTTAAATCACATGCCAAGATTCTCATGAGAAACCTCTCTTAAGCTTGATCTACCAGAAGAGAACAAAAAATATGCCATCCTACTTCCTAGCGCAAACCGACCGTTAAGGTATGCAACATTCTTCTGAACCCTCACATGATGATCTTGCTTTTGGAGGATGATCATGACCTCCCTTTAGTAACCCTTACTCAGCCCTCGTACTCGACCTACTTAGGACTACATATCTCTTCACCCCCTTGATGTGCCAGATAGTGGGAATACATGTCAAACATGCTAAGATGTGCCAAGTGATAAGGCACGCCAAGATGTGCAAGGGTGTGTTAATGCGTGTCAAGGACTTTCAAGACAACAAAAGGGAGAAAAAATTCAAACTACAAGGAAATGAACACATAAGAGGGTTAATAAGTCATCAATTTACCTTTTCCAAGAGATGCATGCTAAGCACACTAAGGCTAGGTGGAAATAGGTGCCAAGTTAAAATTCTTAGTGCATTCTAGGTGCCAAGTATTCCTTTGTTGCTTCTCATCTACTTTCCAACAATTGATCATCACAAATAAATTTAATATTAAACCATGCTAAATCATACCAAGGCATCTCAACGTATTCCATACATGATAAGACTTTCCAAGCGCCAACACGTGCCAAGCGCCAATATGTGTCAGGGACTAGTGTTATGCATGTTATGAAGTAGAAGGGAATGTGGAAGAGTGATAAGGTGTGCTAGAGAGTGATAATGCATGTTGATGAGTGTTAAGGAGTACTAGGAAAAAACATTAAGGGAGCACTAGGTAAATATTCATGGAAGTTAATGAATATGAGGAACGTGTACTGCCAGATACTAGTGTTAATGGTCAATGTTAGTCGTCATGCAAAGTAGGGAGTGAAAAGGTATGCTAAGCATTGGTAAGGCATGCTAGGGAATATCAAGGCATGCTAAGAATTCCCAAGGTGTGCTTGGGAGTTCTAGGGTGTGCTAATTATATCATGTGCCAATTAATAGTGCCAAGATATGTCAATACATGCTAGGTGCTAAGGATGTGGCGCAGGGTGCTAGGGTATATCAATATGTGTCAAGGCAACAAAAGGAAGAACCAATAAGAGGGTTAATAAGTCAGGACTTTATCTTTTTGAAAAGGGGCATGCTAGGCACACTAATAATAGGTCCCAATACATGCCAAGTGGCATTGTGTGCCATGTGCTAATGTATGTCAATGCATTCAACCAAGGTGTTCCAGGGCATGTTAGGGACTATATGCAGCATGCCAACACATGCTAGGAGAGTTCCATGTTGTGCTAGCGCATGCCACCATGTGCTTGGGCATCAATGTCATCACAAGATGTTCTAGGTGTGCGGTGCTAAGAAATGTTAGTGTGTGTCAAAGCATTAATTTAAGGTGTGCCCAGATTGTTGAGGATTGTTAGGTCTTTCTCATTAATAGAATTGTCAGAGCTCGATTATGTATTAAATAATATATTTCCTACACACAATAGTGGAACTTTATCTAAATGGAATTTGTTAGATAATAAACTTAATAGATATGAATCATGTGTTGACTCATAGGAAATCTCGATTCGACTATTCATTACTTGAGGGAAATGATACACACTTATTACTTCTTAAAAAATTGACTGGCCCTAAACACTATGGCCTTGGACATATTATAAAAAATGATCCACAATAATGGTATTAAATCATTATCTTTTGACAAAAAATATATTAACAGGAAAATAGCGTCATCAAAAACTCATTGGAATGATCAATGATGACAGACATTTTTTTATTGTTACCAAAAGTAACAAAAAGAGCATTGGTGAGGGTCATTAAAAGTTCGTCACTAGAAGTGTCACCAAAGAGAGAATTAGTGATGTGCCTTTAACGACCCTCACCAAAATTGAAATGTCTTTGGTGACGGACCATAAAGGACCATCACTATATACACTTACAGTGACGGTTTTTAGTGATCAATGATGACGGAAATTTTTTGACCGTCACCAAAAGTAACAAAAACAGCATTGGTGAGGGTCATTAAAAGTTCATCACTAGAAGTGTCACCAAAGAGAGAATTAGTAATGGGACTTTAACGACCCTCACCAAAAGTGTCATTGAAAATGTCTTTGGTGACGGACCATAAAGGACCATCACTATATACACTTATAGTGATAGTTTTTTAATGATCGTCACCATATGTGACATTGGTGACGGACCTTAAAGGTCTGTCACAAGCATGACCCTCACCAATGTGCTTTTTTCTTGTAGTGTATATAGCTTCACAATTATTTGGATTGTTGGCCAAATATTTTGAGTTTTTCTAGACTATTCTCTGTCAAGAGGCTTTTGAGCTCATCAAGTGAAAGCTAAGCACTGGCCCAATTCTTCAAGGTCCCAACTCGGCTCTTTCCTTCCACATCCACACAAATGCATTAGATAAAGATGTGGGGGAAACCGTGGGGAAATTAGAAGAAAATTTACCCTATGGCATATATTTTATTAGAAATAATCTGTCCTATGTTGAACTTAACTATACTGTTACAAAAAACGAGCTTTTAGTTTTTATCCCCCTAATTTGCTCTCTTTTTACTACTTTTCCCTTCCTAAATTATAACCATTTACCCATGTTTCACCTCCTCTATGCACCCTCATCCTGCACCAGTCCAAGCATGGCGACACATTTATTATAAACCTTTATTTTTCATGTTTTAATTCAATTTAGCATTAATTAAATATCTATTACATGATTTCTTATTTCTAAATCACTTTCATAACTAATCGATATCTCCAAAGGTTATGTGATGGTTAAACTGCTTATCATGATCGCTGATCTTAGTGCAAGATCGGATCTGCACTATTGCTAGCACAATATATCTTTGCGGCAGATCCGAACTTCCTCAATCACCGCCCCATCTTAAGCCATTTCAGCCACGATTTGAAGGCAGCCGAGACTAATCCGCGAAGGGAGAAAGCTAGTTAGCTATGACCAGTTTTGCAAAACTATCTTATCTTGAAGGCTGAGACTAAATTCTGCATTTTGTTATGAATTAGTTGAATGATCTGTTTTGGCCTTCGGCCAACAGATCTATATGTTTTAAAATGTAAATAGGACCGGAGGATAATTTTTGAGAAGAGTTTAGATTGAAGTTGATAGGCGGTAACCAATCTTTTTTTATCGCCCAAATTTGGGCTGGACATTATACCAACGTATGTATTTGCATCAATAAATTAATAAAAGGTTTTCTTCCACCTTATGTTTTCAGAAATTATGTTTCTGTTCTTTTAAGCTGATGAATTAACTGTTTTACTGAGTAGCATTTAATTTCAAAAGGGAAACGTGCTGGTTGGCTAGGGCCCAGCCAACCCAGCATGTTTACCTTATTTTCTGATTCATGTAATGTGTGCTTAAATTATTAAAGTGTGATTCAATTTTCAGCACATGTATTCCTGTCTTATTGGAAACGGATTCTTCATGTAAAGTAGTTACATTTTCTTTCCTTGAAAATTACTTTCCTGCATTTAATTTTAGATTGGATTTCCCGTCTGGTACAAGCAAGAGAAGCAAACCTGCACTAGGCACATTGGTGTGACATTTCTCTTTTCTTGCAGTTTTGTTATTTGGTTTTCCACCGCCTAGTACAAGAAAGAGAAGTGAACCTGCACCAGTACATGTTGGTGTGACATTTTGTTTTCCCGCAGTTCTGTTTATTTGGTTTTCGACCGCCTGGTACAAGCAGGAGAAGCAAACCTGCACCAGTGCATGTTGGTGTGATGCAGCAAGTTTTCTTAATCTACTTTCTACGATTTTATTTCTTTCCTTAAAACACTTACGACAGTATAAATGATTGTTTCTTTACTTCTGCATTTTATTAAACCCAGAAACATTCACTTTTAAGTGTGCCATTTAATTTAATAGAAAACTAGCACTTGAAATAATTGAACACCTGTTTGAAGAATTAAAAGCTAAGTGCAAGAAGCTTTGATTAGGTGTAGGAACTAGTTTCTTACCACAGGATCCGAGTTCTCTAAACCTTGAAAATTTCAAGCCCTTGCATAAATTAAAAAGCCTCCAGTAAAGACACAATTTATACCTTCTACATAACTCTTTGATCCTGCGCTAGTGCAAGCACTAGTGCAGGACAGATTAATACAAGAAGGAAATGTCTAAGGAAGCAGGTTTAAGGGCCCATGTAATGAGACTGCTAAGGTTTCTCTGCTAAAGAAAAATATACACTCAGTAGATTAAACAACCATTAGCTGAAGTGATTTCCTTTTATCTTTAGTTCTCTCTTGCAAATGCATGCTTTCTCGTTCCAGTATTAGATTATTCTTGATGGTTCAATTTTCCTTTTTCTCTTTTGAATTGATTCTGCAATATTTCCTTTAAGAAAGTATGGATTTACATTAGAAAGATTCATACCATCTCTGGCATTGCCTGTGCTTCGTCTCTAAGTTTACGGTTCCCCCGGGTTGACAAATTAAGTGTTGAGGAGTTTGCTTAAGTGTAATTCCTGCACCCAACATTTTGGTGGCATTGCCAGGGAGGCGATTTGATTTGGTAAGAATTTTTTGATTATGCAATAGAAGTAATTTTTATTTATTTTTTTCAGTGTTGTTTCTTTGAAGGAATTTTACTGGTGCTAATTGATTTCTTACAACATTTTTTAGAAATTTTTTGTCTTTATTTTTTTCCCTTTCTTTTGAAATGAATGCCTAAGAAAGGTAAGGGTTCGAAGCCCACTAAGGGCCGAAAGAATTTTGAAAATAATTTTCATATTAGGTCTCCTTCTGTCAGCAGGAAGCCCAATCCAATTCAAACCCATCACGCAGGAACAATACACCTAGATTCTGGTAATAACATCTTAGGTGTGGATCAGATCGTGGAGAGCGATACAAGTAAGAGGGGACAATGGCAGACGAAGAAGATAATTTGGAAGGGACTAGTGACAACCAGGTAAGTGAAGGAAAATACACTTTTGTGTTTCCAATTGTGGATCCTGATACTGTGTCACAGATGAAGAATATTCCACCATCAGCTCTCCCTCATTTCCATGGTAAATTTCATGAAGATCCTGACTCTTTTCTATTTGAGTTTGATATTGTGTGTAGAAGTTATGATTATGCAACTGAGGCTCAGAAGTTAAGATTATTTCCTGTTACCCTCAACGACTTATCTCTTTGCCGGTTTATGGGGTTAGGAGGAAGCACCATAACCTCTTGGGATCAGATGAAGAGAGTATTTTTGTCTAAATATCAAGAATATTGCAAAACTTGGGACATGCAGGACGAAATTTTTACAATCATACAAGATGATGGTGAAATGCTTGAAGATTATTTGGAAATATTTTTGTATATTTTACAAAGGTCAAAACTTAAGCTCGATCTTAGCACTATTAGAACCTTGTTCTTAAGAGGACTTACTGATAATGCTAGAAAAATTTTGAATCTATTAGGACAAGGTGATATTTCTCAACAAACTTTTCATCAAATTTGTGAATTATGGCGGAAATTTTCAAGAAACCAGTACAGATCCGGTAGAGGAACTCGAAATAGAAATAGAAAAACTGAATCTACTGATGCTATGATTATTGGACTAGAAAATAAAATGGAAAACATGAAAATTGATATAATGAACACCGTTACCAAACAGTTAGACTCCTTAAAATTTCAGCAGAAACTTATGAGGGAAAAAGAGTCATTATGTATTTTATTTCCTAAATGTAGAGACATGCATCCCCCTAAAAAATGTCCTCTCAATTTGAAAGAAACTAATAAGTGTGCTATTTGTGCAGAAGAACATATCACAGAAAAATGGCCCTCTATACCAGGACTTAAAGCTGTATTTATAAGGGGACAACCTGAAGCTGGATACTTGAATGCTATGGGAGAAAGAAGGAATTTGCCTCAGGTAGGTATATGTATGGCTTCTGAATTTTCTCCACACTATTTTGGTTATAATTCTCATGCATATTCTTATCCTAACTCTCATCAGCATTGGCGGTATGGGAATAAATATCAGCATGGGCAACCTTCTCAGCGATGGCAACAAGATTGGAGAGGGCCAACTCATTCTCCATATTCCTACCAGCCACCTATGCAATCATATCCATCTACACATGCACCTTATTCAATGCCTCAACTTCCGAGTTAGTCCACTCTACTATTTCCTTTACCTCCACCCTTTCGACCTCCTCAGTGTCCTACTCAACCTATGCCCAATCCTAATAATATTAAAGCAGTGAAAATGATATACATAACAAACCCACCTTTAGCATTCAAATAACAGTCTATTCCAGTTGGGGTTCATGATATTAAATTAAGATGGGGAAGGACTGAAACATTAGAAAATCAGAAGCAACCTATGGTGATCGTTGAAGAGAAAGGAGAAAAGGAAACTCTCAACCATTCTCTGAAAGTTGTCACTAAGTAGCCCTTACCCTTTGAATCCTTTCCATCTTCTTCCCACCAGCCTCCCTTCTCAGAGAGGCTAGTAATCGAAAGGAGTGAGCCTACTTCTGAGACTAGTTTGGCATCTGAGCTTCGGAATATTTTCATTAAGATACCTTTGCTTCAAGCCATCAAAGAGATCCCCATTTGTACCAAGATTATTAAGGAAATTTGTCTCAAAAAACTCGGGAGGAAGAGATTGGAACCCCAAACCACTCATTTTGTTGGTAGGGCAGCAGAGTTGATGATGATATGTGTGTCTGCGGAAAAATATACTGGTCCCAGAAACCCTATTATATTAGTTTAGATTGATAATTTCCTTGTCTCTAATGTTCTTATAGACCTGGGGGCAGCCATTCATGTCATGACTAAGCAAACCATTGATCAACTTCGATTATCTCATCTTCACGCTACTCCCACTATGCTTGAATTAACATATAGATCTAAAATTAATCCAGAAGTAGTATTGGATGATGTGATCATCTCATTAGATTCTTGGGATTATCCTGTTGATTTCATTGTGCTTGAGCCAAAGAACCCAGTAGGAGGACAGCCCTTGATCTTGGGTCGACCATGGCTTGCTATGACTGATGCATATATTGGATTTCATTTTGGTGATATGTATATCTCACATGGAGATTCTATGAAGAAAGTTACCTTATACCCCCTTGCTAGATCCATTCAGGACATTCGAGATACCTCACGGTTGGATCAAAGAAGTGATGAGGAGACTCAGGCTATTTCACTTATTCATCATTATACTGGGTCTTCACAGGAAGATGAGATTCAATATTTCCTAAATAATCTAGACATTATGCCTAATTATGAGCCTTTGAGCCAAATTTTCAGCCTATAATTTCAAGAAAATCATGATTCTCATTCTTCTATACCATTGAATTTGACCACTCCCTTAAGTAATCCTGAGCCTGATACCACTCTTTTTGAGATTAGCCTTGGTAAATCCTTGCATATTAGTTCAGATTTGGACTCATCTCAGCAAGAGCAGCTTGTGAATTTGTTGCAAAACCATCTTAGTGCCTTTGCTTGGGGCTATGAAGATATAAAGGGTATCCCTCCTGAAACTTGTACACATCACATCTATATTTAGGAAGGAGCTTGACCTATCTGACAACCTCAAAGGCGAATGAATCTAGCTCTAAGAGACATTGTGAAGGAAGAAGTACAGAAACATTTAGATGCTATTTTTATTTATCCTATTTCCAAAAGTCAGTGGGTCTCTCCATTAGTACTAGTATCTAAGAAATATGGTAGATGGCGTATTTGTATTGGTTATCAAGAATTGAATAAATCCACTCTTAAAGATTTCTTCCCTCTCACTTTCACTAATCAAGTGCTTGATACCCTTGCAGGAAAGAAATATTTCTCCTTTTTGGATGGCTTCAGTGGTTATAACCAGATACATATTGCACTCGAAGACCAGGATAAAACTACTTTTACATGTCCATGGGGGAAATTTTCTTACAAAGTGCTTCCCTTTGGTTAATGTAATGCCATGGCTACCTTTCAAAGGGTAGTCCTGGCTATATTTTCTGATCTAGAATTTGTAAAAATTTATATGGATGAATTTTCAGTGTTTGGTGATTCTTTTCAGGAAGCTCTAAAAAATTTGGAGAAAGTACTTCGTTGTTGCTAGGAAGCCCATATTGCTTTGAGTGATAAGAAATATAGATTAATGTGCAAATTGGGAGTGGTGCTTGGGCATATGATTTCTGATAAAGGTATCCAGGTTGATTCGACAAAGATTGAAATCATTCTGAATCTTCCTGCACCCAAAACTCAAAGGGAAGTAAGAGGTTTTCTAGGACATGCTGGTTACTATAGAAGATTCATTGAAAATTTTTCAAAAATAGTTTCTCCTCTTTTTCGACTTCTAGCTAAGGATAGTGAATTTTCTTGGTCCACATCTTGCCAATAGTCTTTTGAAACATTGAAGGAAAAGTTGGTACAGACACTAGTTTTGCGAGGTCCAAACTGGTCCCTGCCTTTTCACATTTCCTCTGATGCTTCAAATTTGGCTATTGGCACAGCTTTAGGGCAAGAGGAAAATAAGAAATCCTATGCTATTTATTGTATTAGTAAAAATTCGTCTTCTGCTGAATTAAATTATACAATTACAGAGAAGGAGTTTTTAGCTGTGATTTTTGCAATTAATAATTTCAGACATTATATTACAGGATATGAAGTATTTGTGCATACTGAACATTCCACGATTAAATATTTGATGAAAAAACCATTGACAAGCGGCAGAGTGACTAGGTGGTTACTATTATTACAGGAGTTTAATGTTACTATTGTTGATAGACCTGGGAAATCTAATGTTTTAGCATATTTTATTTCTAGATTAGATAATCCCGGTGAAGTAACTCCTGTTAATGATGATTTTCCAGATGAACATATTTTTGATATGTCTACAGATTCTCTGTGGTTTGGTGACATTGCTAACTACTTGGTTACTAGGAATACACCACCCCACTTGTCCGCTCATGAAAAGTGGAATATTATTCAGAAAAGTGTTGCATATTCCTGGATTCAAGGAGACCTGTTTTACACTGGTCTAGATCTGATTATCCGTAGATGTGTAAGAGAGGAGGAAGTGTTTGACATATTGAAATCTGCTCATGATGAACCATGTGGAGGCCACTTTGTTGATAAGTGGACTGCATATAAAGTATTACATGCTGGTTACTTTTGGCCTTCCTTGTTTAAGGATTCCAAACAACATGTCAGGAGATGTGATAGTTGTCAACGAATGGGCTATCCTAATCAAACCAATGAAATGGCTTTATACGCCTAAGTTATGATTAAGCCTTTTGAAAAATGGGCTATTGATTTTATAGGGCTAATAAATCCAACATCTTTAAGTAAAAATCATATTCTAGTTTGTACAGATTTTGTTACAAAATGGGTAGAAGCTAAAGCTGTTTCTTTTGCTACAGAAAAAGTTGTTGCTGATTTTCTTTTTTTGTGAAATATTTACTAGATTTGGTGTGCCTAGAGAAATTGTTTCTGACAATGGTCCACAATTTATTGCTAATCTGGTACAGGGTGTGATGGAACAATACAAGATCTGACACAGGAAATCCATGCCGTATCACCCGTAAGTAAATGGCCAGGTGGAATCTACAAACAAAGTGATCAAGTCCATTCTTACGAAGACAGTCGATATGCATTAGAAAGACTGGGCTGAAATATTACCAGAAGCTTTGTGGGCATAAGAACCACTTGGAGAAATAGCACGGGACATACACCATATGAGCTGGTATATGGCAAACAGGTTCTATTACCGATTGAGTTCTAGATTAAAACCTTTAGAACTGCAGTTCAGTTAAGATTAGATCTCTCCAAGGCACAACAACAATGTCTTCTTCAATTAAACGAGTTAGATGAATTTCGCAGAGATTTTTTTGAGCAGAACATCCTAATTCAGCAGCAACAGAAAAGGTGGCATGACAAGATTATTCAGAAAAATCAGTTCCAACTAGGTGGTTGGGTACTCCTCTATTATTCTAGATTTAAAATTTTTAAAGGGAAGTTCCATACACGTTGGATGGGACCTTATGAAGTGATCCAAGTATTCGAGAATGGAGCAGTAGAAGTCAAAACTATTGATGGACAAGATTCAATATTCTTGGTAAATGGGCATATATTAAAGAAGTATTTACAGCCGCTTGCCAAGAAATATTTTACACAGCAAGTCCAACAAAAATTTGGGACGGTAGTGGTAAATAGTAAAACCAACCTTTTGAAAACATGAACTCTTCTTCTTCTCAAAAGAAAAAAGATAAATTTAATAAAAAGTAAAGAAAAAAGTATTTTCCTATAATTATGAAAATCAGTTCACTGACATGATTGCAGAAGGGTCAACCTGAAAACCAGCTTGCTGGACGGGAGATCAAAAATTTCTAATAAAAAGAGAATGTTGCTTGATCATTAGATATGCTATCAACCACCGAGTAAAAATAGGTTCAGCAGACCTTTATACATTGGGATAATTAGCATGTATATTTTTATTCAAGTAACACTTAATTCTCGCTGCAGTTATTTTTTCTTGCACCAATGCAGGCAGACCTTCCAGAAAATATTCTACCTTTATTCATATCCCATTTCATAATATTCCCTCCATTTTCTTCTTTAAATCTCAGAATGATTAAACCTTCCCACATTCTTTTGAATTTACCCTACCCACTTTGTAAAAATCCCACTTTACCATTGATTTTTTTTTCCCTATCCCACTTTTGTTTATCCCCTCTTTGGTACTATTCCTGGAATCCCTGTAACACAATACCTTCCAATTCTGAAATTCCCCTTTCCCACTTCTTTGTTCCCCCATGAATTTATTGCAGGATCTCATACATAAAGAGCAAAAGGATGCCTTGAAGCATCAAGGAAGGGCGAAGCAAATTTTTAGCAACAGTTGAGGGAAGCTATGTTAAAATTCCAGCCTATATTCTACTTAAATTATTTGTTATTTTTTCGACAATATGCTTGCACTAGTGCAAGCATAATGTCCTATATAATAGTATAAGTAGAATGGTACCAGCAGAGCAGTACAGTAAGTAGTGTAAATAGATCTGTGAAAGCATGCACCTTGACAGAAACAACGTACAATTTTTTTTTGAGCATATGTCATAAGAAGTGGTCATCATAGAAGTTTACAAGCAACCTTTTTCACTTATTTGATAATTTACTTATGCTATCATATTAACTAGGAGAAAATTATTAAAAGTACAAAGTGTTTTTAGTTAAGAATCATGATCATTTCTAATAAATGCTAAATTTTTTTTTTGAATTATAAAGGAATGCGAAAATGTTTAAACCGTTGCTTGGATATGATTAATCTCTCCACCATGATCCTAAACGTCCTTCACTTATGGTGATTACCTCACTTAGCCGTTAAACACGCCGCCACAAGTACCAATACCACACGATTCTAAACATGCCACGCATCTACGGCTATTTTGGTGGGATGGATCAGTGATAAGACAGAAGGGATGGTGGATGGTTGATCCATATCTATAAAGAGTTAAGTTTTCTGGTATTGTACGCAAATTTTTTGACTGTTCATAACTGTAAAGTAGAGATGCCACCTGTTAGATGTGAACCGTCGTCCCTCAGTGAGATAGATCAGGTCGCCGAGTTCCACCATAGTCTTGCACTATTGTGAGACTTGGGATTTCTCCCATTTTTTGTAGAAATTTGATGGGCAAAATAGTGAAGTGACCCTACAGTTCACATATATTTTTAAAAATGGCCATGTAAATATTAGGCCCCTGAGATTTAAAGTCACGGAAAAATCGATAGTAGCACTGACGGGCTTACAGAACATTGGTGTGCAGTACTTTAAAAATTAGAAGCTTGAGAGGAAGCACTGGCAGTGTTTCGTTATTGATAAAGACATGAACGTAAACTGGAAGAAAGGAATTCTGCGCAGTGCCCTGCTGGGAAAATGGCGGAACCTCCTTTTTATTCTCTGGAAATTTGTGACTTGTGAAGGGAGGTACTCCCTCACCTTCTTGTATCATTTCAGGATGCTGCAACACTTTGAACCCAGCCAGCACGTCCGGTGGAGGATGGATTTCACTTAATTTTTGCTTAAGAGTTTAGAAAAGATGGCCAAGGGCATGCAGGGAGCACGGGTAGACCAGGTCGATAAGAAATTGTATCATCACGGCCTGATCAAAATCTTGTTCTAGAAACAATTGGAAATTAAGGGTATGACCTGGAAGGAGTTGTTGAAGCAGCTAGACAAAAATCCCTCTGCAGGAAATAAAACAGCTGCTGAGAATAAAACAGAAACCCCTACCAGCATGAGCAAGGGTCCAAGTGTGAAGAGAAGTAGCAAACCGGGAAATCAGCAGAAGAAAAGGGCCCATCTCCAAAGAAACAGAAGACAGTGGGTGCACTTGTCGAAGAAACTCCTTCGACGCCCCCAACACATGAATGGACCCCTGAAGAAGACGATTTGTTGTCAGTCCTTGTGGATGCAGTAGAATCTATGGAAATTGAAGATGACACCCTATTGGCCGAGTTTATTAGGGGCCAGAAAAAGAATGAAGAACTTGGTGCAGAACCGCAGTCCCCACAGAATGTTGAATCCCCACTTACACCAGTCCAAGACGAACTAGAACCAGAAGAATTGGCATAGGAAAAGGAAGAACCAACATAGGAAAAGGAAGAACGAGAAGAGTTAGAAGATGAAGAAGAGTTGGAAGAAGTGGAAGTAGAAGAAGAAAAACCAGAAGAGTTAGAAGAAGAAAAAGAACCGGAAGAGGAAGAAGTGTTTACTGAAACTCCAAGGGATACTGAGGTCCCTCAAGAAAATACAACCCCTGTTGAGATAGAGAAGGAAGAAGATTCGGTAGCTTCTGCTACTTGGATACTTGAGCTCGAGCTCCAAGTATAGAATTTAGAGCAGTTTGTAGCCAAAAAACAGGGAGAAAAAGAATAGAATAAGGAAGAGTTCACAGCAGAGATCCAAAAGAAGAAAGGAGAAGTCAGGGTATGGAAGTATCGTGCTTCACAATGTTTCAGACGGCTTAAAAAGGCGACAAAGAAATTGAAGATCAGCAAAAAGATGAAGTGTGAAACACTGTATACTGATGATAGTATGCCAGAGCAGGAGTGAGCTGGAACGCTCAAAATTTTGAAGTTTTTTGCAAAGGTAAAGAGTTGTGTGAGGACACATAATGGCTTAGAGACACCAGTCCAAGCATTGTGACACATTTAGTATAAACCTTTATTTTTCATGTTTTAATTCAATTTAGCATTAATTAAATATCTATTACATGATTTCTTATTTATAAATCACTTTCGTAACTAATCGATATCTCCAAAGGTTATGTGATGGTTAAAGTGCTTATCATGATCACTGATCTTAGAGCAGGATCGGATCTGCACTATTGCCAGCACAACATATCTTCGCGACAGATCCAAACTTTCTTAATCACTGCCCTGTCATAAGCAATTTCAGCCACGACAGCAAATGATTCGAAGGCAGCCGAGACTAATCTGCGAAGGGAGAAATCTGGTTAGCTACGGCCAATTTTGCAAAACCGTCTTATTTTGAAGGCCGAAACTAAATTCTGCATTTTGTTATGAATTAGTTGAATGATCTGTTTTGGCCTTCGGCCAACAGATCTATATATTATAAAATGTAAATAGGACCGGAGGAAAATTTTGGAGTAGAGTTTAGATTGAAGTTGATAGGTGGTAACTAGTCTTTTGTTATCCCCCGAATCTGGGCTGGACATTGTATCAACGTATGTATTCGCCTCAATAAATTAATAAAAGGTTTTCTTCTGCCTCATGTTTTCAGAAATTATGTTTCTGTTCTTTTAATCTGATGAATTAACTGGTTTGCTGAGCAGCATTTAATTTCAAAAGGGAAAGAAATTCACTACAAGAAAAAAGCACATTGGTGAGGGGCGAAAATGGTCACCATAAACTCATTGGTGAGGGTCAAAAGAGCCTTCGTCACCAAAAACTGAACATCACCAAAGGTGGCATCGCCGAAATTATAGGTGTTATGGTGACATTCAAGGTCCATCACCAATAATGATTTATAGTGACGAATAGTGACCGTCACCATTTCATATGAGCAATGGTGATGGAAAATAGCCTCCGTCACCAAAAAACTAAATGTCACCAAAGGTGGTGTCGCCGAAAGTATAGGTGTTGTGGTGACATTCAAGGTCCGTCACCAATAATGATTTATAGTGACGGATAGTGACCGTCACCATTTCATATGGGAAATGGTGATAGACAATAACCTCTGTCACCAAAAAACTAAACGTCACCAAAGGTGGCGTCGCCAAAAGTATGTGTTGTGGTGATATTCAAGGTCCACCACGAATATTGATTATAATGACGGATAGTGACTGTCACCATTTCATATGAATAGCAACAATTTTTTTTGATGGACCTTTCATGGCCGTCACTATTGGTGCATATATATGGCGACGTTCATTGACCGTCACCATAAACTCATTGGTGACATCAAGGTCCGTCACGAATAATGACTATAATGACAAACAGTGACCCTCACCATTTCATATCAACAACAACGATTTATGGTGACGGAACTTTAATGGTCATCACTATTGATGCATATATATGGTGGAATTCATTGACCGTCACCATTTCATATTTTGGTGAGGGTCGAAAAATGTCACCATAAGCTCATTGGTGATGGTCAAAAGGGCATCCGTCACCAAAAAATGATCTTCATCATTCCGTATATATGAATATCAGGGCACGATGGAATCGAACCACCAACCTCCTGCTTGTAAAGCAGGTGCTCTTCCATTGAGCTAGCACCCTTTAAGGAATTATACTTTTAAAAATTATATCTTGAAACTTCATAGATTGTAAATTCTACAACTTTCAATAAATTAAAGTCTCGAAAATCTCTTACTAAACAAACAAAAAACCATCGACATTGCAGGTCCCTACCTAATGGTTATGGAAGTTATAAAAAGTAGGTGAAGGGAAGAATTAGACTTTTAAAAATGATACATGGACTACCACCACAAGAATCCCCCAAGAGAGATCCAGTGGGAGAATCTCTTGAATCAGATTCAATGGAAAATGAAGGACTAGATGAAAGAGAAAGGCCTCAGCAGGATGGGGAATCCACCACCTCGGGTCAAGGAATAGAAGAGGTCCTCAAAAATTCTTACAACACTTTGAAATATAGCTAAGGGTAGAATATCTACTTAAGATCTACTTATGAAAATTTCGTATGTAAAATAACTCAAATAGACAAGCAAATCCACAATTATAAAGTTATTATTTGGCATTTCAATCATTAATTTTAGGGCCAAAAACCTAAATAACCTAAAACACTCAAATATCCTAAAACAACGTGTGAAATAAAGACAAAGAAAAAGAGAATATGTTCTCGAACAATAATACGAAACAAATACAAAGAGAATATGTTCTAAAACAATAATACAAAACACATCCAACATTTTGAAGTATTTGACTTGTCTTGGTGAACATGCATCCTTATCAAATACAATGTAGCAATACCTTCCCCACAAAAGAGAAGACATGTCAAAATAGCATCTTTGACACAGACAATCATAAAGATGCCACAATAGCTACTCCATTCAACACATGCACAAGCAATACAACTTAGATGTTGATGGCAAAGTATGGGATAGAAACAAATATCCTATATGCTAGTTGTCTCACAACAATTAATTCAGATTTTACATATTGGTATGATGTTGTGGTGAAGTTCCCAGTTTCTAACCAAAAGAAAAAGTAATAGATCAACATAACATACACTGCCAACATGTAACCTAGCCAATGGCTTCATCATATGCCTCATGCCAGGAATTGGATTTTGCATACTAGACCAGTGATAGTTAGGTTCTAAATTTCAACCTGCTTATTTTAGACAGTGTATGAGCAGTAGTAGAGAATTCCTATAATAGAACTTCCATCACATTATAGTGATTTTTTTGTATCATTTGTTTTAGTTTTAGGGCTCATGTTTCAAACAATTTTAACATGGTTTTAAGGTTCCAAAAATATCATGGGAAAGTATCCCTTATTGCAGTATTTGCAGTATTTGGTGGTAGTCTCCATGAAAAGTTTGACATCAATAATATTGTTATAATACAAATTTTTTTAATAGCATGTTTTCATCCTCCATGGTCTCCAAAAAAAGCAAACATATCACCATCCAAGCATAAATATAACTCGGCATATAAGATCAACTTTTGATGGGAGGATGTGAGGTCATGTAACATACTCTTGTAGGATTATGAGGCAACATGAAGATGATATATAGAAGAAAATGACTGTAGATTTGATGGCAGCATGTGAAGAGCCCTAAAAAGGAAAAAACAGTAGATATATCCTTTGATTGGTGGTTCTCTGGAACCCAATAGTGTTGGTCTTTCCAATGGCTGATACCTCCAACTGTGGTAAATTTTCACCAACAAATAGAACTAGGGTTAATGACAACACGATTATGGCTCTGATACCAATGTTTGGACAGATAGGGCAGCATGAAAACAAGTATAAAAATACAGGTGCAATCAACAAATGTTTCCGACAATGATGTGGGGTTTTTGGGAAGCTTGTTGTGGGATAATTTCAGGTATTTCAGGCAAATTTTCAGCCTTGTGAATAACAATAATATTTATTACTTGTTTGTGACTACATCTAGGGTCATTGTAAGAAAATTATAGGCAACAATAAAACTCTAAATACCCATCAATCAGAACAGTTCATCTTTCCTTCAATCAGGAACTAATTTAAATCTTCATGTGTCCTCACCTTACAGAAATTTTGTGGTAGAAATGGTGGTAGTAAAAAATATCATAAGGGCTGTTAATATCTAGTGAATTTTTTTTTTTGAAACCCTTGGAAACATACAATGAACCCTTGAACAAAGGCACTAGAACCTTTGTGAAATCCTTAGGTAGCATTTGAATTGGACATCAGTATATCATTATAAACATTGGAGTGCTTTGGTATTCAGAGGCATTTCAAGAGCCCTTTTCATATCTTACTTGGAGTGGTTTGTGGGTATACCTCTCATTGTTGGGTGTTCCTAGACTAGATCCTAGCAATCTAAAGCATGTATCAGATCCTAGTAATCTGTTGGGTGTTCCTAGTAACTTGTTGCTTGTATCAGATCCTAGACCAGCAGGTGTTCCTCCTCGGCAACATACATTCCTTAATTCATAGAGAATAACGTGAGGAAAAGGAGACCTTGAACCACATGTATATGCATAACCTTATTCTTGACCGTTAGCTTGAGTACAACAGCCTGAAATAGGTCTAGACTCCTCATCTTAGATATTATCTAGGATTTACTCAGACAGTGTAGTTGATAAATGGGTTTCAACTGACTAACAGTTTACACCCAAAACCACAATTTGAACTTAGTTCAGGCTAGCAATGGAAAAATTGGATCTTCTAATCATCCAAAAGGTTATATAATTTCAACATTCTAATTGCCTCTTTGCTAGGAAAAGCCAATCCTTTGAGTGTAGGAACCTCTCCTTTTTTATAAAAAGGCAAGGTTATACAGGTGATAGAAAATTACTTGGTTATATAGGTGGTAGAAAGGTCAAAAAGGAATTTGGCCAACCCAACTTTAGAAATGGCATCCAAAAAACCATGTTGCATTAGTTTAGGTCCTTCAATCTACAAACAACAAAAATGTACTGCTCTAGGGTTTTTTCAAGGTGTTGAATCCATATATGTAGTCAAAATTCCATTTTAAATAACAAAATTAAGATTTGGCCAAAAACAAATTTGGTGTAATAAGACAAAAACTCAAAAATGCAACATGTTTAGATTCCAAAGATTACATTTTTTGGTAGCCACAATGCATGGGTTGTCTATAGTTGCACACAATCCATGTTATGTCTTACACCATGACCTTATCTTAAGGCATACAGACACACTCTAGTCTAGTATTGACTATGTGAGTCTCTCTATATATATCATTGAATGTTATGCTTTAGCTTATCCATCCATCCCTTGATTAGTCAATCAATCAATGATGGTGAAAGTGTCATCCATTCTCTTTCATTTTTGGTGCATTCAGGTTTTCATTCACCTCTGCAAATTCCATGCTAGTAGTCAAGGGCACAAATGGGAATTGAATCCAAGAAATTTGGAAGGGAAAGGAAATTTGGCTCATTATGGTCATCCCTATAGAAATATCAATGCCCCAAGTTTCTTTCAACTTCGCAGAGGCGATCTGTGTATAAATCTAACCAACTGGGGAGCTACCCTCATCTCCCTTGCTCTCCTTGATGCTAAAGGTAATCATCCCTAAACACTACCCTTCAACTGCTTTACCATCATTTACTCAGAGGGAGCTAGCTCATTAAGTATTGGTATTTATGCATTCAGGCCATCTAGCAGACGTACTTCTTGGCTATGAAAATATTGCCTCATACATGGTATGTATTTGCATTTCCCTTTGAAAATTACTACTGCCATCATATGCTAGAATTTTAAGATAAATTTACAGTTTCTACTCACATATTGGAATGGATCTCAAATGTATGTGTTACCATGGGGAATATGAGATTGTTTATTAATGCAGAACATGAGCTCCAGTAGACCTTACTTTGGTGCCCTGGTGGGTCGTGTAGCGAACCGTATCAAGGATGGAGAATTCACACTAAATGGGAAAACATATCACCTGCCTAAGAATGATGGCAACAACACACTCCATGGTGAAAATATGCCTTTTCTATTCTGCATGCATGTTTTATCCAGCTAACTAGAGCCCTATAATGACCACTACACAAGAATAAAATCTCTCTTTTTCTGTATATGTATGTTTTTTTGTGGAGTTCTAGAGCACTACTATTTTAGGTAACATATGTGTAGTTTGGTGATCTGAATGAGTGCAGGAGAGCTGAGAGGCTTTGACAATGTCCTGTGGGAAGTGAAGGAGCAGAGAGGCTTTGACATGTAGAATTTTATATGACAAAAAGAGTCTTTGAGCCACAAAGGAGGGACCTAACATAATTTTTTTGATCCCCTACAACTATCAAGTGTTCAACAAAGGAGGTGTTAAAACAGGTCTGCACTATAGCAGAAGATACAACAAGTACCACTATATTGTATGGTGTTCCTATCAAGCGCTGATGCCTAGACTTAACCATAAAATTGCCCCCCTGTATCAATCTTAAATTTTTTTTAAATAAATGCCAAAATTGATGCACAGGTAGGCTCAAATCAGTATGTCGGCTCCTTAATCAAAAGACACAACTGTTCATTTCATACACAAACAACTATAAATAACTAGTCATGCTCATCATTTTGGAATGAAAATTTCGGTGAAAAATACAGTGAGAATTCAGAGATAAAACAGAGGCCAAGGAGATTAAAAGGGAGATCATAATTACAACGTTTTGGGCTAGAAGGATAAATCTCTTGCAGACCTATTTCCACCTGTGGAAAAAAAAATATTCGGAACTAAATTCAGGCTTGAAATTTCAGCCCTATTAAAACCTGAAATTTCGGCCCTAACAGGCCTGTAACTTCGGCCTTTCTAGAAGCTCGGACCTGAGACTCTTCTCTGCAACTCAAAACCTTCTAATTCGGACCTGTGGTGAAATATGTGACCTTGCAACAGTCTTGTAATTCAGATCTATAGTGGCAGTTTTGAAGACAAATTCAGACCTGCAGATCTCTGTTTTTTTTGTATTAAGGTTCCCTCAAATTCATACTAGTGGAAAAGTATATATGGAGAAGTAGAGTGCTAGGCTGGGATAAGCACATCTGTGGAAGCTCAATTATCATTACACAAGACTGTTACCCTACAAACTCGGATTGTAGAAATTACAATTTCAGTTAAATGAATTTGGAGGCTCAGATCAGTGTTGAAGAAGCTTGGACTACTAACTATGGAACTTGGGTTACCTCGAACCTGTGTGACTATTTCAAGCTTGGTTGAAGGCTTGGTTTTGGACAAAAAAAATGGTAATATGGTGGGTTCAAATTCTGGAATAAATTCTGTGGAGAGGCTCGAAGGTGCTCAGACCTGTGGCTGTCCCGTGGTAGCTTGAAGTGTAATCTTAGACTATATTACAGTCATCTGGAAGCTGCTGGGAAAGGTGTAGTCCTGTAAAAGGTTGAGTTGAAGCTCGGACCTATTGAACTGTGTTGTAAAAGGTAAAAGATCAGAACACTGACCTCGGTGTGTGAACAGTCATTACTTTATCTCGGGCTATCGTTGGATAGACCTCACCACATTGAATAAGTGTTGCCTCAGACCTATGACAGATCAGAGACACATGGAGTAAGTACAAACTCGGTTTATTGAACAATTAAAGAATTCGGACCTGATATCACTCTAGAATCAACTTCCAGAATCAGCATTTAAAGAACAAGAATTCTTTGATATATGTTGTTGTAGCACCACTTTTGGAAAACGTGCCATTTTTTGGGCAACATTATTTGTGGGTAGCTGGTGGCAATCTTTGAGAATTTGTTGGAGTAGTTTGGAAGGCTATTATTTGGAGAACTCAAACTTAAGGATAGTCACTTGGAGAAGCCTTTGGAACCTTTGGATTCTAGTCTTCTGAGCAAACGTTGATAAGAACTTAAAGAAGTCTTGAAGCAAAGTTGAGGACTTGAAGCAGATTCTTGGAAGTGTATTGAAGGCAGCTGTAAGAGATATTTGTTGAGATTTTATAGATCTATTGAGGATAGTGAAGTCAAAGCCCCTCTCGGTATTTCCAATAGTGAGGCTATATATTCCCAAAAGGATAACACAGAAAATAAGGCAGTTTCAATACCTTAACTAGGGTCAAGAGTATTACCTACGCTGTCGAGATTCATTTGAATAGAGACACATAACTGTGACCCAAAAGGTATATTCAGAACTCTGGTTATTTTTGCTAGGGATAGAACATTTTTTTTGTTGTCTTATGTCAAAGCTTCATGTGCCCTAATACTCTGTTCTTGTGATAATGAAGATTGGGAAAAATTCTAGTCATTGTAAATATAATGTTTGGAAAGTTTTTGACCAATCATAACAATAATGTAACTATAATTCATGAGATCTACATCGAAAGAAAATGTGTGCCCTAGATTGTGGGGCCCTGGGGAAAATTTTTGAGTGAGTTCTAGTTTTTGGAATGAATGGAATATCGAGCCCTAATCTGAGCAGAAAACAGTAATTGAAGAATCCTCCTAGGACCTCAGATCAGTCTTTGTAAGTTCTTGGTAAGGGTCATTTCCTAAGACTAATAATTGAAGCCTAATCTAGAAACCTTCTAATTCAAAAGAAAATCACTACGACAGAGGAGACAGTGAGTCATTGGATTGGTAAACAATATGAAATCATGCTTGAAACATTGCGACTCTGAATGTATAGAGGCGTGAAGTAGACAACACTCGTTTGAGATTCTGTCCTGAAGAAGTCATTCTACCCTCCTGAAGAATTGAACTCCTCATCTGATGTGTAAAGATTTGTCTACATGAAAATTCTGTGGTAAATCTGACCCTAAAATTTCAAAATATTTCAATGGAATCAACAGTAAAGGATATCACCCTTGTCTTGTTTTATGCCATATCAAATCTATGAATTAATGTTTATCATCTCACAGCAAAAAGCTCATGACCTTTCCCTCAGTCTCCTACAGTAAGAAGAGTATTTGCTGACTTGTGGAGATAGTATGAGTCTCACTGAAATAAGAAAAATGACTTCAATGCACATATATATTTATATATACATACACAATCTGATCTAAATGAGCTCGTGGAGAATTTTGATTTACAGTTGCAATACTGTAATTAAATAAGTATATACCAAAACCCTAGGAAAGTTTCAGACACGGAAATCATTTTTTGAAATTCATCTTGAAGCCATGTATCAACCTCATTGAAAGAAGCAATCCTGGAAGATCATCTCAAGCTTGTATATTTGGGGAAAATATGTGTATAAGGTGACAATGAAGTATGGATCAATAGTAATGTGGGCACTATTCTTGGCAGGCATCTTCAATGGCACATTTTTCATGAGTAGACATCTTCAAGGATTGCATGAGTACATCGCCAATCTTGAGGACTTGATGAGCAACTGGTTAAATTGCTGATTATGAGATTATGATGCCACTAATACCCTTTTATTTGTTTTGCAGGGACTATTTCTTGGTTCTGTTGGAGAAGCCTCAAAAAGAGTTTGAATATCACTCATATATTGTTGGTAGCAAATGCATTGGTGCCTTCTTATCCAAGGGATTTTAAATACAAGCAAGTTGAAGGTTAGTGATCCTCCCTTTTGCTGTTTTAAAATAGCTTAGTTCCTAATTATCACTTTGTGAGTATGTTGGCTACAGGATGGGATTGAGATTCATTTGGAGTCCATGTTATAATCCATGAAATCGAAATAGTCTCCTTTTACTCTTCTTGTTGTATTGGTTTATTTGTCTAAACAAAATCTTTTATGATTTATATTTGCATATGAATAGTATCAATGATGTTAAGGAGGGTTTATCTCACTCAGGGTGCCATATGTAAGCAAGTGACCAATTACTCTCTGCTTGGTTTTGTTAATGGATTTTTTTGTGTAGACCTTCTTTTTTAATAGAAAAATACATCTTATATATACAAGAATTACAACATAAGAACAAAAAGCAGAAGGGTATATAAAAGGGAGCTTATATTCTCTTGTTTTTTTCCTTGAAATACATATCCTGGGGAAACCCACTAGGCACTCCCCTCATTCCAAGGATAGTACTTAGGGTAAAATAGGATTCTTCAAGGCTTGCTACAGCAAAATGTAACACCTTAGTGCAAAGCTTCACTAAGTACTCTAGCTCAATGGAAACATAGGGATCAGTCACCACTTTCACCTTAGTAGCTGCTCCTCTATTGTTCTATGGATGGATGTCCCCACAACGGAGGCTATCTCAGAAAATATTGGAGATTAAGTAACCCGAGAATTCTTAGGCTAAATAACTTTCAAGGATTCTACTAAATACACACCAAATTCCAAGGATATTATTTGATAAGTAGAGTGGACAAACTCGTAATAGTGGACAAGTATATATGGAGAAGTAGAGTGCTAGGCTCAGATAAGCACATCTGTGGAAGCTCGATTATCATTACACAGGATTGTTACCCTACAAAATCAGATTGTAGAAATTACAATTTCAGTTAAATGAATTTGGAGGCTCGGATCAGTGTTGAAGAAGCTTAGACAACTAACTGTGGAGCTTGGGTTAGCCCAGACTTGTGTGACTGTTTCAAGCTCGGTTGAAGGCTTGGTTTTGGACAAAAATAGTGGTAATATGGTGGGTTCAGATTCTGGAATAAATTATGTGGAGAGGCTCGAAGGTGCTCGGACCTGTGGCTGTCTTGTGGTAGCTTGAAGTGTAATCTTGGACTATATTACAGTCATCTGGAAGCTACTGGGAAAGGTATAGTCTTGTAAAAGGTTGAGTTGAAGGTAGGACCTATTGAACTGTGGTGTAAAAAGTAGAAAATCAAAACGCTGACCTCTGTGTGTGAAAAATCATCACTTTATCTCGGGCTACAGTTGGATAGACCTCACCACATTGAATAAGTGTTGCCTCAGACCTATGACAGATCAGAGACACATGGAGTAAGGACGAATTCGGTTTATTGAACAATTAAATAATTTAGACCTGATATCACTCTGGACTCAACTTCTAGAATCAACATTTAAAGAACAAGACTTCTTTGATATATGTTTCTGTAACACCACTTCTGGACAACGTGCCATTTTTTGGGCAACATTATTTGTGGGTAGATGGTGGCATTCTTTGAGAATTTGTTGGAGTAGTTTGGAAGGCTATTATTTGGAGAACTAAGACTTAAGGATAGTCACTTGGAGAATCCTTTGGAACCTTTGGATTATAGTCTTCTGAGCAAACGTTGATAAGAACATAAGAAGTCTTGAAGCAAACTTGAGGACTTGAAGCAGATTCTTGGAAGTGTATTGAAGGCAGTTGTAAGAGACCTTTGTTGAGATTGTGCAGGTCTATTGAGGACAGTGAAGTCAAAGCCCCTCTTAGTATTTCCAATGTGAGGCTGTATATTCCCAAAAGGATAACACAGAAACTAAGGAAGTTTCAAAACCCTAACCAGGGTCAAGAGTATTACCTACACTGTCGAGATTCATCTGAAAAGAGACACATAACTGTGACCCAAAAGGTATATTCAGAACTATGGGTATTTTTGCTAGGGATAGAACATTGTTTGTGCTGTCTTATGTCAAAGCTTCATGTGCCCTAATCTTATGTTCTTGTGATAATGAATATTGGGAAAAAATTTAGTCATTGTAAATACAATTTTTGGACAATGTTTGTACAATCATAACAACAATGTAACTATAATTCATGACATTTAGTTCAAAAGAAAATTTGTGCCCTAGATTGTGGGGCCCTGGGGAAAATTTCTAAGTGAGTTCTAGTTTTTGGAATTATGGGAATATCGAGCCCTTATCTGAGCAGAAAACAGTAATTGAAGAAGCTTCCTAGGACCTCATATCAGTCTTTGTAGGTGCTTGGTAAGGGTGATTTCATAAGGCTAATAATTGAAGCCTAATCTGGAAACGTTCTAATTCAAAAGAAAAGCACTATAACAGAGGAAACAGTGAGTCATTGGATTGGTAAACAATATGAAAGCATGCTTGAAACATTGTGGCTCTGAATGTATAGAGGCGTGAAGCAGACAACACTCGTTTGAGATTCTGTCCTAAAGAAGTCATTCTACCCTCCTGAAGAATTGAAATCCTCATCTGACATGCAAGGATTTGTCTACATGAAAATTTTGTGGTAAATCTGACCCTAACATTTCAAAATATTTCAATGGAATCAACAGTAAAGGATATCACCCTTGTCTTGTTTTATGCCATCTCAGATCTATGAAATAAGGTTTATCATCTCACAACAAAAATCTCATGACCTTGCTCTCAATCTCCTACAGTAAGAAGAGTATTCGCTGACTTGTGGAGATAGTATGAGTCTCACTGAAATAAGAACAATGACTTCAACGCACATATATATTTATATATAAATACACCATCTGATCTACTTGAGCCTGTGCAGAATTTTGATTTATAGTTGGAATACTGTAATTAAAAGTATATACCAAAACCCTAGGAAATTCACATCAGTGAATATTTGGTTACGTTGGAAAAAAAGAGAGGAAAGTTTCAGACACGGAAATCATTTTTTGAAATTCATCTTGAAGCCATGTATCAACCTCATTGAAAGAAGCAATCCTGGAAGATCATCTCAGGCTTGTATAGTTGGGGCAAATATGTGTATAAGGTGATAATGAAGTATGGATCAACAATATTGTGGGCACTATTCTTTGTAGGCATCTTCAGTGGCACATTTTTCATGAGTAGAGATCTTCAGGGATTGCATGAGTACATCGCCAGTCCTGAGGACTTGATGAGCAGCTGGTTAAATTGTTGATTATGAGATTATGATGCCACTAGTACCCTTTTATTTGTTTTGCATGGACTATTTCTTGGTTCTATTGGAGTAGCCTCAAAAAGAGTTTGGATATCACTCATATCCTGTTGGTATCAAATGCATTGGTGCCTTCTTATCCAAGGGATTTTAAATACAAGCAAGTTGAAGGTTAGTGATCCTCCCTTTTGCTATTTTAAAATAGCTTAGTTCCTATTTATCACTTTGTGAGTATGTTGGCTACAGGATGGGATTCAGATTCATTTGGAGTCCATGATATCAAAATAGTCTCCTTTTACTCTTCTTATTGTATTGGTTTATTTGTCTAAACATAATATTTTATGATTTCTATTTGCATATGACTAGTATCAATGATGTTAAGGAGGGTTTATCTCACTCAGGGTGCCATATGTAAGCAAGTGACCAATTACTCTCTGCTTGGTTTTGTTAATGGATTTGTTTGTGTAGACCTTCTTTTTTAATAGAAAAATACATCTTGTATATACAAGAATTACAACAACAGAACAAAAAGCGAAAGGATATATAAAAGGGAGCTTTTATTCTCTTTTTTGTTTCCTTGAAATACATATCCTGGGGAAACCCACTAGGCACTCCCCTCATTCCAGGGATAGTACTTAGGGTAAAACAGGATTCTTCAGGGCTTGCTACAACAAAATGTAACACCTTAGTGCAAAGCTTCACTAAGTATTCTAGCTCAAGGGAAACATAGGGATTAGTCAACACTTTCACCTTAGTAGCTACTCCTCTAGTGTTCTATGGATGGATGTCCCCACAACGGAGGCTATCTCGGAAAATCTTGGAGATTAAGTAACCCGAGAATTCTTAGGCTAAATACCTTTCAAGGATTCTACTAAATACACACCAAATTCCAAGGATATTATTTGATAAGTAGAGTGGAAAAACACATACTAGTGGACAAGTATATATGGAGAAGCAGAGTGCTAGGCTCAGATAAGCACATCTGTGGAAGATCGATTATCATTACGCAGGACTATTACCCTACAAACTCGGATTGTAGAAATTACAGTTTCATTTAAATGAATTTGGAGGATTGGATCAGTGTTGAAGAAGCTCAGACTACTAACTGTGGAGCTTGGGTTAGCTCGGACCTGTGTGAATGTTTCAAGCTCGGTTGAAGGCTTGGTTTTGGACAAAAACAGTGGTAATACGGTGGTTTTAGATTCTGGAATAAATTCTGTGGAGAGGTTCGAAGGTGCTCGGACCTGTGGTTGTCCTGTGGTAGCTTGAAGTGTAATATTGGACTATATTACAGTCATCTAGAAGCTGCTGGGAAAGGTGTAGTCATGTACAAGGTTGAGTTGAAGCTCAGACCTTTTGAACTGTGGTGTAAAAGGTAGAAACTCAGAACACTGACCTCGGTGTGTGAACAATCATCACTTTATCTCGGGCTATAGTTGGATAGACCTCACCACATTGAACAAGTGTTGCCTCAGAACTATCAGAGATCAGAGAGACATGGAGTAAGGAAAAATTCGGTTTATTGAACAATTAAAGAATTTGGACTTGATTTCACTCTAGACTCAACTTCCAAAATCAGCATTTAAAGAGCAAGACTTCTTTTATATATGTTGTTGTAGCACCACTTCTGGACAACGTGCCATTTTTTGGGCAACATTATTTGTGGGTAGCTGGTGGCAATCTTTGAGAATTTGTTGGAGTAGTTTGGAAGGCCATTGTTTTTTGAACTCAGACTTAAGGATAGTCACTTGGAGAAGCCTTTGGAACATTTGGATTATATTCTTTTGAGAAAACGTTGATAAGAACTTAAAGAAGTCTTGAAGCAAACTTGAGGACTTGAAGCAGTTTCTTGGAAGTGTATTGAAGGCAGCTGTAAGAGACCTTTGTTGAGATTGTGCAGATTTATTGAGGACAGTGAAGTCAAATCCCCTCTCAGTATTTCCAACAGTGAGGCTGTATATTCCCAAAAGGATAACGCATAAAATAAGGCAGTTTCAATACCATAACCAGGGTCAAGAGTATTACCTACGCTGTCAAGATTCATATGAAAAGAGACACATAACTGTGACCCAAAAGGTATTTTCAGAACTCTGGGTATTTTTTCTAGGGACTAAACATTGTTTGTGTTGTCTTATGTCAAAGCTTCATGTGCCCTAATCTTTTGTTCTTGTGATAATGAAAATTGGGAAAATTTTTAGTCATTGTAAATACAATCTTTGGACAATGTTTGAACAATCATAACAATAATTTAACTATAATTCATGACATCTACATCGAAAGAAAATCTGTGCCCTAGATTGTAGGGCCTTGGGGAAAATTTCTGAGCGAGTTCTAGTTTTTGGAATGATGGGAATATCGAGCCCTAATCTGAGCAGAAAAAAGTGATTGAAGAAGCCTCCTAGGACCTCAATTCAGTCTTTGTAAGTGCTTGGTAAGGGTGATTTCCTAAGGCTATTAATTGAAGCCTAATCTGGAAACGTTCGAATTCAAAAGAAAAGCACTACAACAGAGGAGAGAGTGAGTCATTGGATTGGTAAACAATATGAAAGCACGCTTGAAACATTGCGGCTCTGAATGTATAGAGGCATGAAGCAGACAACACTCGTTTGAGATTCTATCCTGAAGAAGTCATTCTACCCTCCTGAAGAATTGAACTCCTCATCTGATGTGCAAAGATTTGTCTACATGAACATTCTGTGGTAAATCTGACCCTAACATTTTAAAATATTTCAATGGAATCAACAACAAAGGATATCACCCTTGTCTTGTTTTATGCCATCTCAGATCTATGAAATAAGGTTTATCCTCTCACAAAAAAAAGCTCATGACCTTACTCTCAGTCTCCTACTGTAAGAAGAGTATTTGCTGACTTGTGAAGATAGTATGAGTCTCACTGAAATAAGAACAATGACTTCAACGCACATATATTTATATATACATACACAATCTGATCTACTTGAGCTTGTGGAGAATTTTTATTTATAGTTGCAATACTGTAATTAAATAAGTCTATACCAAAACCCTCGGAAATTCACATCAGTGAATATTTGGTTACGTTGAAAAAAAAGAGAGGAAAGTTTCGGACACGGAAATCATTTTTGAAATTCATCTTGAACCCATGTATCAACCTCATTGAAAGAAGCTATAACCACCGAAAACACAATTAAAATAGGTGAAGCTTGACTACTTAATAATACTTACTAATCAGACTACATTAGAACATCGTCTTTATCTATTCATTCCTCAATCTGTCAATCCTTACCTCATTCATTGGTGAATCCAGCGATCCCAGCCATCCATCCCACGAAGACCAATCTATTTTGCTACTTGAATGGTGGGATTTTCACCATAGTGGCAATATCAATCGAGCGTCTTGGATGAAGGCGAGTAGGTAAAGGCTGAAGGACAATGACATATTAATATAGTTTGCTATAGCCAAATTCGGAGTTCTTGAACATGTTTTCTACTCCGAATTGCAGTGAAAGCCCCAAATCAGGAGAAGAAGATTTCAAATAAAGATAAAAAAAGAGTGAACCCAGATCTGATATAATAAGTTCGATTAAAAATCTAGTGGAGTGGATAGAAAAGATTAGATGTCAAAAAATTTATGGAATCTCTGTTGGAAATCATAAAAATTGCAGAAGAAGGAGCACGAACTGTCCTAGACAGCTTAGGAATTGAATATCGGCGGAAAAAATATCTCTAAATTTTATTAGAGCGATTTAAAGTTACATAGTAACCACCAAATTAGATTTAATGGTAGTCAATAGAATTGCTATGAATTAGGTTAGGTTTTTATGTGAGTAAAATAATATTAAACTAATTAGAATATTAATCAAAATTACATTATATCTCTCTAATATAAGTAAGAATGTTCATATAAAGAGAGAAAATGAACATGAGCTCGGAAATATCTATTAACCTTTAAGGTAGTGAAAATTATCTTTAAATCTATGAATAATGTTATCAATAAATTTAAGTAGGTATAGTTACTTTCTTATTTTTGAGGAATTTCATTTAGAGCTTAAAAATACCCAATTAGAAGGCCTTCACATGTGTTGTTAAGAGAGACATGGGATAAATTTTGATTAAAGAAATTAAGGGGTACAATAAGATCAATGTATAGCACCTACTCAAATCACAAAGAATATATCCAAACCATCAAGATGACACACTTCTTTGAGAAAAATTATGAAACACCATGGAATAACTCAGATTAAAACTTATAGTCAATCAATCAATAGTTAGAACATAGTGTTTAAGTGAACACAATAAAAATAGTACACATTGGACATAATATCATATACACATGGATCATACATATCCAACTAAATGTGGTAGCTAATGGAACTTTTTCCTACACATAGTGTCCTAGATGGCTAAGGCAAAGTGTCATCAAACCAATGATACATTCATGAACTACATATATATCCATATACCTTAGATGAAAAATGATAAATGTGACAAGAATCGTAGGGGTTGAGATGACAATCAAATTTTAAAATATCCTCTAGAAGCCCATGTAGAAAATGGGGTAACATATCCTATGACATCCAACTTGTGATATATGGTGGGAAAACCTTAAATTATATCTGAAGAAAGATGTCTCGTTGAGGTCTAGGTCAAGAAGAGGTACAATGCCTCACTAATTTGGTAGTTGAAGAAGTTTAAATCTTGGTTTGTCAATTTGGCCCCAAGTAGGCAGGGCAATATAGAAGGAGGTGACCCCCTTGGAAGAGTTCTAAAGGGGAAGGGCACATAAGGCATTATATAAAGATCTAAATCCAAGTACCTCCCTCATAAAAAGTTTTAGACATGTATTTAAATAATGTAGATAACGACTCGTCCAAATGTTGATAAAGACAATAGAACATCCCTTGAATCTCATAATAAATGGGGGCATCTACAAATGGAAACGCTAGAAGATGTTATTAAGAAGAGGAAGGTCATTATGATTTGTTTCAACTCGACGCGAATGTAAACCTACTTTGAACGCACCAAGGGAGATATGAAGGGTAGCATCTGATACTCTTAAGTGTATGTGGTTAAACAAAAAGGCCCCCTTTCATTTTCTTGAAGTGTTCCTGATACAAATCCATGTTAAAGTCGAGGCCCTAAAAATATGAAGTCCAAGTACATTGAATGTATTGTCTATAAATAACCTCTCTAACAACCTGACACAAACATATAATGATTTCATTTACATTTGAGGTGTAAATCACTTGAATTGTGTTACAACTTTAATCGCTCCCCAACAAAAATCTGCCATGCTTCCTTGTGATGATGCTTCAACCCTATTGGAGAATAACCTAACAATGTAAAAGGAATTTAAACATGATGTAACTCTAATAGTTCCCCACATTCACCCTTTGGCTCACTACCCATGGCTAATTTGAGGTTATTTCAAGCACTGATGTGGATAATATAATTTTATTTTCTCTTATGTATAGTATTCTACATTGACACAATTGAGTTTGTTTAACAAACAAAATATTTATATTGAGGGTTCACTCCTTGTGCAGTAGGGCTAGACAGACCCTGTCTTTATGAGTGATCTATTCATTTCCAACTCCTTAGTCCTTCAAATTTTTCACATCGTTAGGCCCAATACACCTACCCTTCTACCAGTCTTGTTTTCCTTCACAAGCACAAGACTTGGGGCTCTTCTTTGATAGTCACCTAACAACCCTCCAACTGTACTTGGACTACCATTAATTTTACCAACCATGGTCAATTATTTTACTGATCTAGTGCCCACAACACTGCCCTCATATAGGGATATTCAAAATTTCCACCTAATAGTGATTTGACTCCTCTGAAAATCACTATTTTTGTGTACCAATTTCTTTGTTGTCCAATCTATGAAAAATTATGAACTGCGCCTCTTATCATCCTTCTAACACTTTGTATATGCTTGAACTAGGGTCACAAAACATCCGCTAAAAGTTGATTGACTAATTGTTTATAGCTTGCTTCATATATATATCCAAAACTCTTTGGACAATCCACCAAAATCAACTCCTCTTCATGTCCATCCATTCCTCATAATATGCCACAATTATTCTACCCAATCTTCTACTCAATTTCCACCTTCCTTTGTATTTTCTATCTTCGCACATCCTTCTACAAACCATCTTCCAAATTTGTGGTATATATTGCAGAGACAAACCTCTCTTCAAGGGTCCCGACCCCTCTTCTTCTACACATATTTGTCACGGTCTTAAGGGCATACCTTATGGATTGAACATGTTAGGAAACCTCCTTAACTACGACATTATACTTCTATTCGAATTCTCTTATAACAAACCCTTTCCACCCATAGAAAAAATAAAACTCTTACCTCCATAAGAGACACAACCTAGCTCATATGGACCCATAGATTCTATGAAATTCTTTAACTGAATTAGGGTTTAAGGGGTTAGGGTTAAGGGTTTAAGGCGTTAGGGGTTAAGGGTTTAGGGGGTTAAATGGGTTAGGGGTTAAGGGTTTAGAGGTTTATGGTTTAGGGGTTTAGAGGTTTAGGGGGTTAAATGGGTTATTGGTTGGGAATTTCTGTTTAAGGGGTTAGGGGTTAAGATGATAGTTTCATTGGTCTCTGTTTGTGCACAATAGTTTCTTATTCTTTGCGTCTCAATGTAAAAATTTTGTAAGTATTGTTTCTTGTTGCCATGTCTTCTTTATTTATTAATTTATACTATTTGCTAGCCATTGCTTTACATTTATTGATGAATATTTCTATTGCAATCAAACCAAATGTATGTTCAATCTCCAGTTTCAAACTCAGCCACAGTGTTTTCATACAATTTAAGTCCGGAGAATGGCCATCTGATGAAGTCTTAATAAACAGAATGCACCTCATGACTACTCGATAAAAATATTAAGTTCGAGTGTCCCACATTCATGAGAAATTTGGCTCTAATACTCTTTCTCCACCTGACTGTGTCCTGGAAATACCCTTGTTTATTGCAAAAACATCCTAATGTTGTCGACCTTGTCCCTTAACAGACTAAGGAAAAATATGTGACTGAGAGGAATGTAAAGGACTACAAAGTTGAAGAGAGTAAAAAAGACTAAGATGGTCTAAAGGATAATCTTGAAGAATGTAGCAGTGTTGAAACAACTAAAATTTGTCCCAAACAAATAGTTGATAATGTGAAACCTTCTTTTGTACTTGTCAAGCAAGACTACATTCATGTGAGAGCAAGAAGAGGCCAAGCGACTGATAGGCATAGGCTGGAAGATAGGGTATGGTTCCCTCTTTTTGATGAAATATTTGATCTATATTTTGTCTATCAAAGATTAAACATTTTAAACTTGCCAACAAGGCGTAATTAACCCAATCGTAGGTCCCACTATCTCATGATATATATTAACTCTAGATATATATGAGAAGGAATAATAAAGACATAGATTGATAGAGGTGGCGAGACAAGGGGAGTCACAAGGGAGAGATGGAGATAAACTGAAGGAGAAGGGAGAGAAGGAGTGGAGAGAGAGAGAGAGGGAGAGGAGTGAGAGAGTTAGAGAAGGGTAAGAGAGGGAGATAGTGACACAAATATGGAAGGGGGGCAGAAAGAAGGATCGAGGGAGGGATATAGTGAGAGGATTGGAGGGTCGAGAGAGAGAGAGAGGGGAAGAGAGAGCGAGGTAGGAGAGAAAGGGAGAGAGAAGAAGTAAAATGTATTAAAACAATAAATATATTAGGCCCACTCTACACAAATCTACAATCTGAGAATTTAGGATAAAAAGAGCAGGCTCCAACAACAATTGCATAGAAGTCTTTATTACTCAAATATAAGAATGTCACAGCAAGTTGTCATCTCACAAAAGCTCCTACTACAACCTACAAGCTAACAGTACTCACTCTTATTATCTATTTCTACAAATGTCTAACAACTATTCCCATCCTTTTCATTTATAAGTTAAGAGAAGGTTATGTTAGAAAACAGGCTAATGATAGTGTTAGTGGTGCATCTCCCTTGAGCATGAACAACTCCCTCATAACTTTGCCTTGTATGCAAGGCTTTTCTTTTAGAGTAGTGCATTATCATAGTAGATATAACTCCTCTCCTTAAGGTGCCTCATTCCATAAGTGTGCACTCATGAATGCACCTGAGATGATGATGTTAATCTCCTCAACTAGTGTGCCATACTTGGTGGGTGTGACCCAACAACTAAGTCGTCTATCCTCGAAGGTGTCGTTATAAGCTCTAGTTGTATTTAAGAATCTTTCTGACTGGTGTACCACAATATAGCTCTGCAATCCTGGTGCTGCTCAACTTCTCAAGGCCGAGGTGAGACCAACTCGGACCAACTAGGTAATCTAACACCCTTGAGAAAAAAAAAAAATCCAATAACCCAATATTCTTCCCCAACTTGTCAAACTTCCCCTTTGTTAGGAGCTTTGCCAAACTATTAACCATATGCAACTTTTTCAGAATGTGGTCCAACACTACTAACTCCTAATGAACTTGGAATCTTAGGAAACTGCATTGAATATCAATGTGTTTGAAATGGTCATGACACATTGGATTTTCATAGAGCTTGATGTAACTTTGATTCTCACAAGAGACAATATTGGGCTTCAACAAATGATTGGTTGACTCTACAATCAAGTTGCAAATCTAGATAGCTTCATAATAAGTATATGAAACTGCCATATACTTTGCTTCAATGGAACTGAATGCAATTGTTGCTTTCTTCTTGTTGATTTAATAAAAATGATTTATAAAATGATAATAATGATGTTTAAAATGAGCCTTATCATTGTCTATTTATACACATTGATTGTTCACGAGGTGTAGGGGTATGTTTATAACATCATTGCCCTTGAAAGCTTTGTCTTGAAAGCACAGTAATTAGAATTTTCTTTAGTTAAGCACATTTTTGTGGTGGAATGAAGTTTATCAGATATCTATTTATACTTTGTAGAGGTTTGACTTTGTTTGTCCTTTGAGTATTGGTGAGGTTTCTTTGTATTTTTTGCATCATAGTCTAAAGTCTTTTGACCTGATTGTTTAACATGAAAGCTTTATGCTTATTGGCAATATATTTGAAATACCTGCATGATCAAGAAACTATTATGGTTAATTAAATTACTAATTAGGCACTACAGAAAGAGGATGATGTTGAGAGGGCTTGCCTGGGTGACTCTGGGAGCAACCCGAAGGTGGTTAGACAAAGCTCTTCTAAGTTACAAATATGAAGAGAAAAAATAGGTGATGTATATGTGGTTGCTCAACCTGGGCTGTATGGAAAATCTTGGCTGAGAGTGTTTACCTTTCCGTGTCTTCACAAAATTAGGTTGTCTGGTCATATAATAAGATCATGACTACATGTAGGTGATGGTTCTATAGTAAGTTCTTAGCCTTATCTTCAGAATGGATAACAGAGAGGATCAAGTTTGAATACAGGATATAATTTGATGAATTTGGAGATTTAGAGTTGAAGAAAAAATTGCGGTGATGTTTGGATGGGTGCTAATTTGTAGGGTTTTCCATTTTTATAATTTTCTTTGTTGTGCTTTCTACCATGCTACCTAGTTGCTTTCATGTTTCCCTAGCATTTTAAATTTTTCGATTTCTATCTCTCTATTGTTTCTTGCCCCAGTTGAAATGTCATCCTTATTTGGTAGGTGTTTTCTTCAATATCGTGTGAATATTTTTCCATCACACGGCTTCTATGGGGTTTATATACGCAAATAGCTTGTAAGGTCCATTCATTGGGGTATTTGATGAAATGAAATGATTATCGATGATCACCAACTAATGGTACCTGCAGAGATTTACTCTAACAATTCTATAGTTTTCTTGTGCCAACAATTATACAAAATTTTAACCTCATGAATTAGTCTCCTCTGTTCTCTTAGTTGATTCTATAAGCACTTATTGTTGTTGTCAAAGCTTTTACTCTCTAGTCCCATTGAGTTGTTTCATTTATTTGTAGACATTGATCTATTTTCATTTCATTTCTTCAATTTTTCTGAATGTTATGTGTTGCCTTTGGCCAGTGCCTTCTTTCTTACCTATGCTTTTTCTGCTTAATTATTCCAGCCAGCCAGAGCAACAGGGGTAGCAAGAGCCACGTAGTCCAGCTAGAGTTTAGCAGGGGCAGCGCAGAGGTAGCAGGAGCCACACAGGGCTGACGCAGGCCCAGTCAGGGCAGCGCAGGGGCAGTGTAAGCCCTTCAGGTGTGACGCAGGCCCTTACTGAGCAGTGCAGAGGCCAACGCAGGCCAGTTAGGCTGATGTAGAGGGATTCAGAGCAGCGTACTACTACCGTTTTTATTTCTCTATTGAGTGAACCAGTTTTGGTGCACAGGATTGTTGTACTTGAATTTTGCTTAATAATGAAAACCCTCCAGAGCTAGCTGCACCAGTTTTCCCACATTGGGTTTTTTCCAGGGATAGTTGTCTAGAAAATCCGTGTGTCACTTTGTCTATGAGCATGTTATTTAGTATTTCATCTGTATGTGTAGGTTGCTAGTTTTATTTACTATTTACTTCGTTAATTTATTGAATATTTCAGAAATTAACTTGTAACTTAATTCAAGTAGGAGAAGTAAATCAAGATACCGCAATAGGGTTTCTTAGATTAAGAAATTTTCACATTCCCTAGGTCTAGCCCCATTAGGTCACCTAGGACAACAATTTCCCAGGAATCTAGCTAAAGGAAAACTTCTATCTCCTAGAGGCAGCTGCGTTGCTGGGTGCCCTCACTCTCCTCAGAACATGGGCCAATTCCGACGGTGGAATCTCCGGATACCTCAAGACCTAGCTCTAGGATCAAGTTTTGCCTAGGTCTTCCCAAGGATAGAACCTAGTAGGATCAATTTGACCTATTGAAGTAAAAACACTTTTCTGATCCTTTCCCATCACCTTATCCAGGATAGGAACATCACTGGTTGCTAAATTCCATCCCCAAACCTAGGTTGGGTCCACTTGACCCCATGTGGTCCCATTTGGTGTCAAAGGCCTGTCATCAAGGACCATTTGGGAATCCAAGTTCCCAAAGAATTTTATGGATTGAGAACTTCCTTCATAAGTCTTATTCTTCTCCCTCAACCATTCATTCCCCCTCCTCTCTCCCTAGAAGATAATTCCCTTGCTTAAAAGGAAAGCAAGTCCCACTCTTTATTTTATCTTAGGGAAAGGGTTTCGAGGGTCACTTCCCACCTATTCATTGACCTATACTCTACAAGTGACTTCCTAAACTACCGGGACTCCACCCATCGGTGAAAGTCCGTGAAGAGCAAGGAGCCTTCTTTCAGCCTACCTTGCACACGCAATTCCTATGGAATTATCTCCATATTAATTAGGAAAATCAGCCTTCCTTGATTGCGCAATCCATCATGGCATCCCAATGACTTTATAATTGCACATTGGAAATTTTCTATAAATACAATTGATAGTTATGTTCCTCTGAACTGTGTGACAATATGCCAAATTTTTTTAACATCTACCACATGCCAAATGTTTTTAACATCTTCAATTTTCCATATCCACCATTTGTTTGACATTTAAACACCGCTGCACCACCAAATTTTGAATGGCCCGGGCCATGTCTGAACGGCTCGGCACCTGTCGCCCAGTGTTAAGTCTGAACGGCCCAGTGTTGCCTCTGAACGCGGCACCCGAGGTCTCAAACACTTTATCCAAGCATTTAAACACTGGTAAGCTATCCCTACACACGTCTTAGGTTCATATGCTCATGATATTTCATTAGCATCCACTTCAAAAACAGGTTTAAGCCTTTGCAACGCCCAACTTTGAACGGCCCGACGCCCGGTGTTGCTCCTAAATGGCCCGGCGCCCAGTGTTGCTCTTGAATGCCCAATGTTACTCTTGAATGAGGCGCCCGTAAAACTTTTTCCATCCATTGACTGCTCGAGAAGTGGAAAAGGTCTCTACCACCTGCCCTCTAATATTTCCCTCATCATTTCTCATTTTCAGTCATTGAAAGTTCCATTCTTAGCCTCTGCACTGCCCATTCCTGAATGGCCCGGGCCACCTCTGAACGGCCCGGCGCCCGGGCCACTGCTGAACGTGGTCCTGCCCGCTTGGGCCACTGCTGAACGTGGTCCTGCTCGCTTGGGCCACTGCTAAATCCATCATCTCATACATCTACAAAGCGGTTTTCTTCACACCAATATCTCACCCTCCATGTATCAAACTCTGCATATCATTTTCACCTCTCTTGGTTCATCCCTACAGGCTTATTTTTGAACGGCCCAGGTCACCCCTAAACAGCCGAGTGCCCAGGCGCTCGAGCCACCAGCAACACAGTTTTTCAAAAGATGCCAAAGTCAAGTTTTTAGCAGAAAGACACCCCCAAGTGCATCAAGAGACTTTTATAAAGAGGATGAAGGAAGTCTTCTACTATGATTACAGAGGACATAAAACAATGAAAGAGAGAATGGTTATTGTGTCACTTTGAAAGAGATTTTCTTTCTATAAATGGCTAGGGATATGCATAGTCTCTAAAAGAAAAACATCAGTTTGATTAGAAGGTTTTCAATTAGTTTGAAAGAGTATTTAAAACAGTGTTTTAAATGAGTCCCTTTTGTCTCAAATAAACCACAAAGAAACAGTGAAAGGGAAGAGGGTTAATGTGCAAATTTGAAAGTCCTTTTTGTGCTATGAGATAGCTAAGACTACACACAGTTGATAGAAGGAAAAACAGAGTTTGTTTGTAGAGGTCTTCAAATCAGTTTAAAAGGTGTCCTAACATTTTTTTCAAAAGAGCACACCTTGTTTGCTAAATCAAAGATCAACACGGTGATTGGGGAAGAGGTTGTATCAGTTTGAAAAAAGTCTTGTTTACCTTTTAAAAACAATGATAGCAAAGGGGCAGTGTTTAAAGGGGAAGGGTTTTCATGCCAAAACAAAGGGAAATTCCTTTTGAACAAAAACCACAAACATATCTTGCTTAAAACCTTTTGTTCAAACACAGTGATAAAAAGTGATTTTGTTCTCATTTGACAAATACTTGTTTGCTAGCATCAAAGAAACACATTGATTTGCGAGTAAAAGGTGTCTTGGTTGAAGATTTTTTCCAATTATCATTTCAAAATTTTGTCTTGGTAATTCAGTGAAGAGTATTAGAAGCAACGGGCACTACAAAAAGCCAAATCAGTTTGCCCAAAGGAAATTGAAGGATGCACAAGAAAAACTCAAAATCACCCAAAGAGGGCACCCGGCGGAAAAAGAGGAAAAAGACACCTCTAGGCTTGGAATTTTGGCCCGAGATTCTAGACATTTTTCTAAAAAGACTTGAGGGACCTGCTCACCAAAATTGAGCAAATTTCGACATGTTCTTGTTTTTTGACATTTTTGGGCCTAATTGCATAAAACCATGGGCGCCGCCATTTTTGTTTGGAGCATCCTCAACTATTGAGAGTGGTACCATTGGATGCATTAAATTTCAAGGCATCTATAGAAATTTTCATGAATCAGTTGAAATTTTTAGTTACCAAAGAATGACATTCTTTTTGGTGGCCTCTACCCTATCAATGACCTATTTTTAGGTTTTTATCAGTTTGGTATTGAAAATAATTATAGGCATGTTTTGGAGAATTCAGTTTCTGAAAATAGAATACAAAAACACGTAAGCCTCAGGGGCCTCATTTGTAGGCCATGGAAGACCTTCAAAAAAAGTCTTCTAGAAAAATGAAGCAATTTCTTGGTCGCCTTGTGTTTGGTAAGGGTTTCAGGAAGTGGCCTCTCAGTAACGTTTATTCTTTTGGGACATTATGAATCATAAAGTCTGAAATTTACATTGTTTTTATTTTTAATTGTTTATTGATAACATACCTTGGGCTGTAAACCTCAAAATAAGGTGAATGTTGACCATTTTGAACTGATAGTAGCTAGTTACTTGATTTGGTTTTCCTTTCTCTTGTTATATGTATTGAAAGTTCAATATGAATTGAGCTGCATTAGAGAAATAGTGCTTTTGTAGCTTTGAAGAAAACCTTGTCTTATGGCGATGATGATGTCTTTGTGGCTGGATGGTGGAGAAAAGGATTTGTATGAGGTTATGGGACATTGAGCCATTGCTGGTGTTCATATTTTTTATGTTCCTCTATTTCATATGTTTTCGACTTGTTCTTTCTTGTTGTTCGTGAAGACTCAAGTTTGAGACAGCCTGCCGTGGAGCACCTCAGTTTTCTGATTCATTTGCAGCTTCTATTATTTGTTCCCTTCAATTATATCAAAAATTTTTCATTCTCTTTGATCCTTATAAGAACTGCATTTCTGTTTTGTTCAATAGTATGCATATAGTATGGATAATTTCTGCCCTGTGGATGATCAGCTCATCTCTGAAATCTTTGAATGGTTGGGTATTAATTGAATAAAGTCTTGTTTCGATCTTACCTTTTTATAAATTTGCATTGTTTTTAAGGTTCCAATATTAAAAAAATACAGTGTCTAGGTTCTCTTTAGTTGTTCAGTTTTTGTTCCTGTTGACCCATTTCTAAGTCAGAGAGGTGATTTCTACAAAGTTGGGGAATATCCTTGTATACTTGTATTACATACTGAATATTGCATTTTTCTGTTGATTGAATTGTTATTCGTTCATGGAGATTGTGATTGGCTTCCAGCAGTGCTGTGTGATCAACTGTTGTTTTTGAACCTACTGATTGTTCACCAAACATTGTTGACATCCATTTACTGTTTTCTCTAGAATCATCATCTTAAATGATATTTTTGCACCAGTCATACCTTATCCAGTGTTGAAGACTATCTTAAACTCATTTGACTAGCCCCAGTTTTTGACATCTTCGTGTCATTTGTCTGCCTGATCCATTTTCCTCAACAACCATTCAAGCAAGCGCCTTGCGGCTAGCTGGCTAAAAACAAACTAAGCAAACAGAAAGCACATCCTTGCACATAATAAAGGCCTCACAGAGTCCAGAAAAATGGGTCCCCAGGACTCCCAAAGTTGGTCACAGTGTTACCCCCATCATTTGGATTTTAAATCTGCAGAATTGCAGGGAACATACCTACTTCTTCCTAACCAGTGTTCTGCTGCCTCTCACTGTTGTTCAAGCAACACGGTTTGGGTCTGCCAGACAACACAGCTAAATGGACCTTTCCCAATTTCTGTCTTGGGGTCTACACATAACTCCACCGCCACCTCGAGGTATGGTTGCTCCTGTTGTCTAGCCAGACTTTCCCCTCCCGCCTGGGTCAGCTAGCGAGTGGGCAGCCATCGGTAATATAAGCACCTCCAGTGGCAGCTGCCTCACAACCTTCATGTTCTTCATGAGGTCGCCATTTGGTGAGCCCGCCTTCTCCGGCCTGCAGTCTCTGGTCGCCCTTGCTTTCTCCTCAAAGATTTGCCCGTATCACAATTTATCAGGATGGATTGTAGGCTGCCTTTACGATGTAATTGTCCAAAATTACAGTTTCAAAAAAAGGTTGATTTCAATCGATGATATACCATATGAACTCTTAGTTTGATTTTTTTTCCATTTTAGATTTTCATAGGGAATCCCGATATTCTTGTTTTGAAAATTTTTTTAATATTCAAACCTATGACTCAGTATTTGCAATTTAACAGGTACAGAAAATCAACTTAGCGATTTCAAATTTGATGTTACGCCGTCTATGACTCCTTGGTCTGAATCAGCACCACACAATTTCTGTGTTTCAAACAAATCTTTTGACGTCGCTGCTATGGTAAAGTAGGTATCGTACTTTGTTTTCAACGCTGGTGTTGCGGAAGCAACTAAGTAAAACCCCTCTTTCTCTATTGTGTATTGGACTGAAGATCAGCGGAAACGTCAGCCTTTACATCTGCGCGAGTTATAGGCCTCATCAGCAAGGTGAACGGTCCCAAGTAGCGGTTAAGCCTTCCGCGCCCGGCACGCCTCCGCAATTCCTGAGGTCGCTCATGTTGGTGGGAAAATCGTTCCTTGAGATTTAGCAATCCAACCGCGTACGACGGGTTTATAATTGCACATGGAAATTTCTGAATAAGTTGATATTTGTTCCCTTTAACCTGTCAACTGAATTGTTACTTGAGCGACATAGCGCAACTCTTGACAATGGAGCATATGAGTTTTCTGAGTGATCCTCATTGTGGATAAATCTAATTACAATTTGTTGGACTCACTGACTGTCACTGGAATTGAACTAATTAGGTGGATTTTTTTAACTCATTTAATGAGTTAGACGCATACTTTACATAATGGATCAACTGTTGGACCCAAAATATTAAAGATGCCTCTGAATTATTTATCGCGGTGGACATAATACGTTTCTTGAAATAGCTCGGTCTGACTTCAGTCTGTTGACTGCAGGACTGTTGTAAGGATAGAGGTACAATTTGTTATCCATTTTACTAAGGAAAAATAAATTGAGCAGCACAGCCCTCAACTCTGGACGCTCAGAATTCTCCTGGGTATTTGGTTTTGTGTCCTTTGGTTTCAAATGTTCATTTCTTGTTGAAATTTCAACATTTTCAGAAATTTCGATCGGCCTTCACACAAAATACCATTGAAATCACACACAGAGATTCTCACCAAAAGCCTGTCTAGCCAATGTGGGAGAAAGACAATAATATTGCCTCCGCCTGAAAACAGGCGACCATTAAGGTATGCAACATTCTTTTGAACCTCACATGATGATCTTTCTCTTGAAGGATGATCATGACCTCCTTCAAAGCTCCTTACTAGGAAACCCCCGTACTTGACCTACTTTGGACTGGCAACCTCTTACCTGGGTGTGCAATGGATAAGGTAGAATACATATCATAACCTTTGAATGTGCCATAGTGATAAGGGCATGCCAAGATGTGCAGGGACTGTCTATGGGGCTTTCAAGACAACAAAAGGGAAAAAAGTTAAACTACAAAGTGTTGCATAAAGTTAATAAATAAATTACCTTTTCAAGAGGCATGCTAAGGCTTTTTTATAACACTAGAAACGACAATAGGTTCCAAGTGCAATGTCTTGAACACGATGGTGCAAGTATTCCTTTGTTGCTTCTCATCTACACTTTCCAACAATTGATCATCACAAATAAATTTAATATTAAATAAGCTAAGTCATACCAGGAATCTCAACGTATTCCATACATGCTAAGACTTTCCAGCGCAACAGGCTGTAAGCGCCAATATATGGGGGACTAGTGTGCCATATTGTAAAGTGGAAAGAAGATATTGAGGAACTATGCTAAGGTGTACTGAGAGTACGCATGTTGATGAGTGTTAGGGAGCACTAGGAAAAAACATTTGAGGCACTAGGTAAAATTCTTTGTGAGGTCAATGAATATGAGGAAGAAAGTATCTTTGGGGAGAGACTGTGTTAATTGTGGAGCAGGTGTTAGTTGTCATGCCAAAGGAGGGGTAGGCAAGGTATATGCTGTGTTGGTAAGGCATGCTAGGGAAAAATCGAGGCATGTTAAGAATTCCCAGTGTGCTTGGGAGTTCTAGGGTGTGTAAGTATATCATGTGGCACCCAGTGTGGTATAAGATTAATAACAGCCACATGCTAGGTACTAAGGATGTGGCGGAATTTCTTTAATTTGCTTATCCAATATGTATTAAGGCAACAAAGGAGGGAACCAATAAGAAGGGGTTAATAAGTCATGAATTTATCCTCTTTTTGAAAGGGGCATAGGCACTAATGGGTCCTAATACATATGAGGTAGATTGTGTGCCAGGCACATAAATGTATATGTCAATGCATTCAACCAAGGTGTTACTAGGGCATGCCGGGGACTGTATGCGGCATGCCAACACATGCTAGGAGAGTTCCATGTTGTGTTAGCGCATGCCACCATGTGTTTGGGCGTTAATGTCATCAAAAGATGTTCTAGGTACAAAGATGTTCCAAGACATGTGAGGCAATAAGAAATGTTTGTTGTGTGCAAGCAGTATTCAGACCTTGCCCAGTTCTTGAGAAGTTTGTTAGGTCTTTCTGTTAATAAATTTGAACACAGTTATGTATTAAACCTTATTATATTCTGCAATATTGGATATTGTCAAATGGAATTTTCCGATCGTAAAACTTTAATGAATGTGAATCATGTGTTGAATCAAAGGAGTATATATTAGACTGATGATAGCAGGGAAATGATGTTATACATTATTACTTCTTTAAAAATTAGTGACCCTAACCATTATGGCTGTTTGGTTATCATATTATAAAAATTCTCAGCAATAATGATGTTAAATGTGATTATATTTTGAAAAAAAATACTAACAGGCACATAGCGTCATAAAAAAACTCATTGGAATGATCAATGATGACGGGCATTTTTTTCTTGTCACCGAAAGTAAACAAAAATAGTGACAGAGGTTATTAAAAATTTGTGCCACTGATATGTCATAGAGAGAAATTAATGATGGGCCTTTAACGACCCTCACTACCAAAGTGACTGTCTTTAGGCGGCGAACCATAAAGGACCATCACTATATACACTTATAGTAGCGGATTTTAGTGATGATGATGACGGTGTTTTTTGACGTCACCAAAAGTAACAAAAAAACCGGTGAAGGTCGTGAGATTCGTCACTAGAAATGTCACCAAAGAGAATTAGTGATGGGCCTTTAACGACGTCATATTAAAGTGTCAATGAAAAATGTCACACAATGGGACATGGACATCACTATCTATTTCGGGTGACGGTTTTTTAATGACCGTCACCATATGTGACATTGGTGACAGACCTTAAAGCTCCGTCACAAGCATGACCCTCACCAATGTGATTTTTTCTTGTAGTGATAGCTTCCAACTTGTCTCAACTCCTCTTTCTTTGCAGTTGGTTGCTACCTACAACGTCACACAAAATAAATAA